>VXBH01008590.1:1019125-1095209 GCA_013400035.1 Rynchops niger | reverse complement strand
TGGCACTTCAGGGCATGCTCTAGTGACAGAGATTGTAGGGGTTTTTTTGTGTGTGTGTGTATGGTTGGACTCGATGATCTCAAAGGTCCTTTCCAACCATGAAGATTCTATGATTCTATGAATTTATCTTTATTTATTTTTCTGTTTCTGTCTGGTTTTCTTCAGAGAGCATTAAACAGAAAACCTCACAATAGCTAAATGTGAAGGCATTTTGATTATGTTTTCGTAAGAGTATTTTTAAATCCAAATAATTCTAAGGTATCTGAATCGCATCAATTTCAGTGCTACAGAGCATCAATTTGGAAGACTTAATGATTTACTTCAGTAATATTTTTCTGAAATCTCTTTTCTTTAGCAGTGAATTACTTTCTTAGCAATGGTGTTCATTAACATATTCATATCGTAACTGCACATGTGCTCAGGCAGTTAAGATTCTTTTTTCAACCTTTGCTCTATCCATGGCATGTGTTCACGCCACATCCACAGCTCATGCTTGAGATAAAGGTGCTGTGTCATCTCAGGCCTGGCTCCACTACAGAATTCCATAATTGCCAGAAAGACTTACCCTTCAGCGTGACCTATTAATAGGTTGTTTGGGTTTTTTTTCCTCCATTTTCAAATGTGTATTTAAACACCTCCATGCATTACTCTCTGTGACCTGGAAAGGGGTGTCCAAGTCCACACACTAAGACTGAGAGATCAATCTTACAAGCTTAGTGTTAACTCCTGGATACCTGTGTGATGGCATAACTCTTGTCAACTCATAGTCTGTTGGCTTCTGGTCATGGAAGAATGGCCTAGGTATTGGAGGCTACATGAAAATGACATTCCCCAGTTAAAACAGAATCACTTGGGAAGAAGGGAAGCTATAGGACTTCATGGACACTTCATCCAAAAAAGCAGAAGTGGCAGAGAGAGCCGTAAGTGTGGATTTCACCTGCTCTCCTGAACAATGTTACAACCTGAAAAGAAATGTAATCATGAACGGCAATGTTGTAAACTCCACCGAGGTTCTGTCCTGCAGTCCTAGTCCTGATCATTACACACTTTGTTCCCGTTGGTCTTCCACATTGCAAACAACTTAATTAAGCCTAGAGAACCTTTGAGAACGTTGAATGCGGGGCTGGTGCACCAAGGTAACTTTGCCAAGTGAATGTGGAGCAAACTATGGGATGGCTGAGCTTCTTCAGCTCCAATAGAAAGTCCAAAGACTGGACCTTCAGCCAAGAGAGCGAACACACAGAAGGTTTTGTAGATAACTCCCTCATAGAGCCCTTTATATTCTTGATACGGATCTCTCCCACAGGATAGATACATGAGCACTCTAACTGACAGACATCCAGTATTCACATTGAAACAGGAAGGTTCAGTGGACTAGGGTAGGTAAAGAATTTCTCATCCGATCAGAGATCAGAAAGAGAAGTTATTTTGAGATTTGTTATTGACAGAGCAAAAAATTCTGACAATGTGATGTAAGAAATCCCAGAAATGTGTATACTTGAATTTCTGATCATAGACCTGAGAACATATTGGACAGGAATTAAGGTTAAGGACACCTTAGGAACAGAAAGCTCTGCTTCTTACATTAAAGACAAAAAGTACGTATTGAAATGTATTAGGATATATATACATACACACACAAAATCAGGATAGAGAAATTAGGATTCTCTTCCTAATCATGACTCAAGTCATCCACCACACATTTAAAGCATTCAGGAGAGGAACAGGCAGATGAATATGGTGCTTAACATATCAAAACCAAGGACTACTTGACTGAGGAGTAGATCTTGTACCACACTATACATTGATACATCACATCGCTTTGGTGTTTTCAGTTGTCACTTGAACATCTGGATGTGAAAGAGAAATGCCCAGAATGTGTTTCAGACATAAGTTGTAAGATACTGATGAGCAGAATTTCCTCTTCAGACTGAGCATGTCTCCGGGAAGTGATATGTTATGGTCCTGTAATGCAAATATATATAAAGAGACAGCTTTTTGCATAAATTGGCCGAGTTTAACTATCATAGTCATGGATTTCTCAACATCTAGAAGTATGCCATTGGATTACACAGTTCACAGCTAGACATCAAAATAGGTGCTGACAGATATAAGAAAAAAAAAAAAAACACAAAATCAAAACGAAAAAGCCCCATAGTTGTTTTTCCAGGTATTACAGAAAGACTAGAAAGGAGCTCACCATAGTAGGAGGATGAAGCTCCAGGTTCTAGAGTGTCCAACTATTTTATCCAACTTTTCACAGCCTGAAATGAATCCTGAAGAGAAAAAACTCTTAATAGGTTTCTTCCCTCCTCACCCTCCTTTGAACTCCAGGGGCTATTTAAGTACAGGTGATTTATTTCTTTTAATCTACTGTCCCTTAAATGAAAAAAAGATTGAAGAACCATGAAGTAGTTTATAGAACCTGAACAAACTGGTCTTACGGTTTTAGAAGCTAGTCATTCAGGCAAAGGAGGTCCATCTCAGATGAGCTATCATCACTGTCAGGTCTTTGCTAAAAGACAACTAGTCCAAACAAAAGTAACTTGCCTTTTTTTTCCTGCAAGTCAAAATATTTTCAAGGGTGAGAATAAAATAACAGTCTCCTTCCTATACTGGAAAATAATCAGAAGTGGGACTATTTTCCTGAATTTAAATTTTAAGCATAAATGCCTTCTCTTGCAAATCTAGGATGAATCACCATTGTACCTTCTGCTTGGAAGTAAAGTGTGTGTACTGTAAATGCAGAAAAATTAGTTCTATGGGTCCCAGTACTGCAAAGAACCTACTGCTAAAGAAATTACTGTACAGAGAGGCCTGAAAGCTGATGTGAAGACTGTGGGACAAAAAACCCCCAGATAATTATTGAGCACTGCAGCCATGGACTACAAAATTAAAGATTCTGGTTCGTATTAGCATATAAAAAGATCTGATGGAGCTGAGCTAGTCTATCATGAGATGGAAGGGAGGCAGAAGGTAGCACAGATGGTGAAAACAGAGGAAATTATTCATGGTTCCTCGTCACACCTTGAAAGGAGCTACTGAAAAGATAATGTTGAAAATTAAGACCAGAAGGCATCCAGGAAGAACAAAACCTCTAAACCCTCCTTTATATTCCAAAGGTGTAAATATGTCCTGAGGTTAAATAGGCTTATGGTTTGAGAATTTGTCTTTTATAGAAAATGAAAAAAATCCAGATTTCTTTTTATATTTCAGAGCAGAAACACCTGAACACCAAAGGATTCTTTAAACAAATGTAGAACTTTAAATTTTGGCACACTAGATCAACACTCACGAACATAAGTCTTTAAAGTTTGCCTGTCTTCAGATTACTTCAAAGCAAGAGCTAAAATGTCCAGTATATTACATTATTTGCAGCGTCATTTGGACCTGCAGCATCAAACATTAACTTACAGAGGTCCATGAGGAAAATTAAGCCTTCCTGAGCACAGCCCTAAAGTTCTTCCAGAATCTTAACAGACTACTTAGAAAGCAGATAAGCTGACAACTGTGGTTATCTTATGAGCAAGCACTGCCTAATTATTTATCAGGAATAGTTGTAAAGAAACCAAGAAGCAGATTTTTTTCTCCCACTAAATAAAATGTGAAGGTTCTTTCCACTGGCAGCTATAAACCAGTGCACTTTTTTCCAGATGTGTTCATTACTGACCACAACAAAGATATCGGATAAAATCTATCTTAAAAGCAGTTTTGTGGATTGTGGATGCGTATATCCTGTGAATTTTCTAGGACACGAGGAAGATGATGGAAAGAAGTGAGGAAAAAATTGATTGTAGAATCCAGGTGGTAAAACCTTCCTAGGGTAAAAAAGCCCCACCAAACAAAAAAACCCCATCCAAGCAAAAACCACCACCACAATAGGACAGAATTTTCTGCCATTGTTGAAGTGGGAAAAATTGCCGTGTACAGCAGTTTTGAGGTTATGATGAAAAACCTGAAGAGAAGGCAAGTTACACTGTTAGCAACCAGAGCCCCAGCAACCAGTCACGGGGTGAGGCAGAACCGGAACAGTTCCAAGTATTCTACACAATGTACTCAGGCACTGAACATGGTGACTGGGGGAGAGATAGGACACAGCCATGTCCAGTGAGAACAAGGGAAAGCAAATATACCAAATGACTGACGTGCCACAGACATTCCGAGTTAGAATCTCCACTTTTTGCCAAAAGGAGAGGACCATAAACAGGCTGCAAGGCTTATGGTCAAATAGGAAACAAAGAGGATGGAAAACAAAAAAACGCTGAGTGATAACAGAAAGCTAAATTAATAGTAATCTTCAGTTTAGATTTCAGGACTTCTCATGGTTTAAATGAACATAAAAGAAAGGGGGCCTCTGATAGCAATACAAGTCCAGTTTCCCCAGCAGATGAAAGCTCAGGACTCAATTCTTGACTCTCCTAGAAAATATGTATCATTCTTTATTCTACCATTGCTGAGGTGGAAAAGGATTTTCTTCTGTTATCCAAAATGAGTTTAGTAAAATTTTGCCGCCTCTCAAAAGTACTATGATGCATTCAGAAAGATTTGAAGGTGCTGTAATATGTAAACTGATTCAAAAATATGTATTGCCTTTAGCCAAGCACAAACTACCATGTTATTTCAGAAAAGAGAAATATTAAAAACCAAAAAAGTTAAAACTCTGCTGATTGCTTCCCTGTAGTTTAATTAGCAAGGAAAGGCAGTAAGGCATCACAAAATTTCCATTTTAGTTTTACTGTTCCCCACAGTCAGCATTTTATGCCTGAGTTTTTATTTCTAGGTTCCAGGGACACATACAAACCACTCAAACTTTGCTCTTTTCTTTTCTGTCATGAGAAATCCTGTACACAAATAAAATCTTATAATAAAAATCTTAACTATCTTAACTATTATTCCCCTCCTCCCCTTCTCTTTCATAAATAATAAACACATTGTATTGAAGTAAGGGCATAGGGACAGTCTAGTTTACTTAGAAAGATAATTCTGCAATCCAATTACTTCTGTGAGAAGCAACAAGGACACGTGATACCAGTACTCAGAAAGGAGACTTGCAACATGAAAGAACCCCGTACCCTGCACTATGTAGTGGCAACACCACGAACTTGGGTAACAAAAAGCATTGCCCTGTTACTAGAATCCCACCTTTAAAAGAAATACACATTAACTCTCAAATACAACCTTTTGTTACATAAAATCTCACACAATCTCTCACCTATGGTTTTTTGCCCTCCAAAAGACCATATTCTAAAATATTCCAAAGGTTTTTTTTCTTCCTCTTCAGGAGAAGGTGACCCTAAGATATGATAAACTAAGAGAAGGGAATTAGCCAACAGCATTTCTTTTAGAAGTTTATCCAGTGTCACTATCATAACAAAACATGCTTTGGGGAAAAAAAGAACATTTAAAAATACTGTTTAAGGCCCAAACATTTGGTGTTGAGAGTATCAGTCTTATAAGGAACTAATCACTTATGACTGAGAAAATATTGCTGAAAAACCTGTAGCTCTGAGTCCTTCTGGAAGATGGGGCATAAATTTCTAAAACAAAACTTAACTAAAATACTAAGTGCATCACAGGAGTCAGACCCACAAATGAAAATACAAATGTTAGACTTAAAGCTCAATAGAAGAAGAAAACCTCCTCTACCGCTAGTCTTACGTTTTACCACAAGAACTGAATCATTACAGTGCCAGAAGCTGCAATCAATACACGCCCCTATTACAGAATTCCACGTGAAGACTTTAACAAAGCAATCATAAGCAACCTAAGCATAACGTCAATGAAATAAAACAAGGAACNAAAAAAAAAAAAAAAAAAAAAAAAAAAAAGATTCAGCTCTTCATCAGCTTTAAATTGCATTTTGGCATCTATAACCTGCTTCCACGTTTGTTAACCAAAGGGCAGAATTCACTGCATACTCAGCTTGCATGATAGATGTCTTTAATGAAAAAGTTATCTGGATATTGAATAGTTAAATAATCTTTTTAACACTGTTTGATAGGTCTCCATGTGCCAGTTAGTCTTTAGAAAATTCTCATTCTGTTGGAAACATGGTTTGATATCGTTTATACTTTATATTATTAAAATTTTTGAGTACCCACTTCCCTATTTTTTTCTCCTTTTTGTTGATATTCAGAAATCTGAGAACATGTCAAACTCATGAAACTGTTCCATAGTCCCATGGAGAAAGATTATAAGTAAAACTATCCCCATCCTGCCCTTACGCTGATGAAATGGGCCTTAATAATCAAAATCGAGAAAATATAATGCACAAGGCTAATAAAAAACAGCGTGTAAGGTTAGCACAGTCTTTCCAGTCTTCTCTGCTTAACCGGAATTTGAATTTTGCTTCAAGTTTTCCCCACTAATTATTTAGCACAGAAAAAAAAAAAACCAAAATCCAAACAGCAGGCTTTATCTTGCACTAATTAGCACGTTGTATTTCTCTCACATGTCTGAAAATTCACTATTGGGTATTAACACTTCTACTTTACCTCAACTGTGGCTTTCAATTAAGAGACCTCAACTATCCAGGTATTATTTTCTTTGGCAATGTATTTCTTAGCAATGTATTTAGAAAATTAAATAAACCTGCCACAGATGATAAAGCTATCTAGCATCAAGGCCATGGGGTGCAACATGCTAGACTACGGGTAACAGATGCTGTTGGGATCTTCTCCCTGTGGGTCTCGTGGCCATACAAAGAACTCCCCATATTCTTATCGTGAAGTCCAGAAAGCTTCCCATGAGAGCTGCAAAGGTAAAAGACAGGCTTCGAGGATTCTGTGGACAGAAGCAAACAGCTGAACCCCAGACCACAAAAGAAACCACCTATTTTCGGCATACTGTATAAATCTACGCTAAATGTGTCCCAGGAAAGTTTCACAAAAGATTATATAAAGAAAAAACAAAAGAAGAAAAAAAATTAACACTATTTGAAAAGAAAACTTAAGAAATCTAAGGACTGAAAACTTATATCACGTATATATTCTGCATGGGCAAAGTCATTCAGGGTGATCAGATATCCCAGACTGAGCAGGACAGGCACAAAATGGAAATCTTTTAACAGAATCTCCCAGAATTTTACTAGATCATTATTTTGTTGCAAGTTTTACAAGTGGGATGTAAGAATTTCCCTCTCCTCCTTCCTCATAAACTGCAACCCTGGAAAAAGCTGGCAAATAGCCACAAGAGTCTCACATAAATCCTGAAATGTTACTTGCATCCAATTTTTCCTTTCAAAACTGATTTATTTTCAACCTACCATGCAAACATATGCAGGCATCAGAACGAGAGGACACGCCAAACTCTGCTCTTCAGATTCAGTTGGGCAAAGAAGTCACGGTTTCAAGTTCTTGCAGTGTTCAGTCATCCAAAATTATAGTGGATACATAAACTATCATTACAAGAGTTCTGGAAAGTGACGAGTACCAGAAATAAGTTTGCAGTTGTCTTATTGTTTTATACTCTTCATTCATTTCCATTCTCCATGGAACTCTTGGGTTCCATGATTCCCACAAGTCACAGAGCTAACGTTTAATATTTCAACACTGGAAATTGTTTATGGTTTCTTAACTCCAAGAATTGTGCAACAAACTAAGCAAGTTAGTAACCATAGCAACTGTGGTAGAGAAAAAACAAGCTTCAGCTACGAAACTGCAGCGTATTTCTAGTTCTTGCAAACACTATTCTTTCATATTGTACATGTGAAAAATTCATTAAACATGTACAGTAACTAACATATATATCTACTATGTACTAAAAGATACTTCTTACTACTGTGCTGTATTAAGTGTTCCATTTCCCTCTCCCTTCTCTTTTCCCCTCCCCCTTTATCAGAGTACTACACTTTCTTCTGTTTGTTTATGAACACCTGTATAAAAAAAATTTAAAAGATGCTTCAATGGAGAAGAAACATGCACCCTATCCAGTTATTTTTATACAAGTAGATTTTAAGCATCAGTTATATTTACTGCCTTATTAACAAACAGCTTTTGTAGTATACTGTCCTGGCTATGAAGCACTCCTATTTTGCCGATTCTAGGAACTTTGCTAAGGTGGCATTAAATAACAAATGCATGAACACATCTGATTATATAAACTACAGCACCCATTACTATATAATGCAGTTAAAGGAAGCCGGACTGAACCACTGTTTGGAACTGAAATGATTTTAGGTCCCCACATCCCATGCGGGGCATGGCTCTACACACCCAAGGAGGGTATTACATTAAGCCCTATATTATCTTACACTGGCACTTTGCTTGTAACTATTGTTTCTTAGTGATGGTAAGCAATTACACTGGTGTTTAGGAATACAAAGATAGAAACACCGCAAAGATTTCCACACAACTACCTACTTCATCCCAATTTTGGTATTTTATGAGGACTTGAGGGATAAAACTTTCAGGAAGAAAAGGAAATATCTCAAAACCATACGAAAAATCTAAAATTCATCTATTTGGATTATTTGAGAACTTTAACAGACAAAATGATTTGAAATAATTGGTATCTTTCATCAATACCGTGAATACGCCTAAACGAAGGATACACTTCTTGCCCTTTCTTACCAAACAATGCTTCTAAGTATCTTTCTGTAAAAAGCTTTACATGTCAAAAATTTCAGAAAGCAGTGATACACTTTTTTTTTTTTTTAAATAGGAAGAATACATAAGAAAATATTGTTCCCAAAGATTCGGTAAAATATCATGAAGCTACACAGGCTTTGGGGGCTTCTTACTTTGTTTCGGGAGGCTGTGTGGTTAAACTAATAACCTTTTCAATAGACAAAGATATGCGCACAATTTCCAGTACTTCTGTAACACTCTGATGAGTAAATCTTAACCCAATCAAATAATGCATCAATTTAACACAATCCAAAAATGTACAGATCGTGTCTCCAGTCCTGTAAATACGAGACATCCATGGAATGAAAAAACAAAGAGCCAAGATAAAGTCAGTTTTTCCTCTGTTGACTCTGGTATAGAAAAAGTACCCTTTTAATTTGGATAACAAAGGCCACGACCACACGGTCCTGCTGGAGACATCTGGCTGGAGATGCACCAGGACAGACACAAAGCTGCGCAGAACCACCAGCACACGTTAACTGCCACAGACAGCAGGATTACTGCAGGAGGTAGCCACATCTCCGCAGCTCACAGCACTTCCTTTAGAAACGGCTGCTTGGGCAATTCCATTTATCAAATGTATTTTTATACTTGATGCTTATTTTGTATTGTATTAATAACAATACTAGTTTAATGCATTCAATTAAATCCGTGAAGTACTTTAACCAAAACAACATGGATGTAACATTTTTATCAAGCGAAGAAACAAAATACCGCAATAAATAGAAATTTGGACACAAACCCAACATGCCAATTTATTTTTTTTTTTATTCTCTTTGTACTACCAGAATCTAGTTTGAACAATTCTTCCTCAAAACATGCAGATTTCACCGGACAGTACAAGTATTTGCTACAGTAACATTCAGGTACATTACTTAGATGACATAAAAATCTTCAAACGCTGTACCGCAGAAATAAAGAAGCTGGCATACAGCTCTTGCAAGATTCCAAAAAGTATGCATTATTTTTAAAACGGCAAACACTGCTTGCTTTTCTTTCCATAACCAAATGGTAAACACTGTACCAAGGAAAGATCATGCACAGCAATAGATATTCCATAAGTTCAGACGTCACATTCATACTTTATCCTTACAATATTTTAATGTAGCTCAGGTGGTTGAATCTATTTAGACCAGTGACTGTAAAATTATGTACCTATAAATAAATAAAGGATCCACTAAATCAATGATAAGGTATTACCTTATAAATAACTGCCAATTCCAATGACACATCAAGACAATGTTCCTTACAAACCTTATCACCACTCTACCCAAAGTTCACAAAGCCAACAACAATTACTGAACGTACAGCGAGTCAAAACGTACATCTAGCCAAATGGGTATCTTAACACTCAAATTTCAACATATGTAATTTATGTTGCACACATTAATCCACTAATTTACACAAGGTTTGATAAGGGTGTCACAGGTTGTGATATTAATCTTCTGGCATCTCTTATATCAAATGGCAAAGACGAACAGTCTTAACTTTACTTGCAAGTATGCAAACTTAACTGGAATGTTTAGAAGGGATAAGTAATACATACCCCAAGGAGAAAAGTAAAATTACATCATAATTTTAATAATTAAACCATACTTACTTCCATAACATCTGCCCCTGACCAAACCTTTGCACAGCGTCTAACAAAGAACCGGTTCTCCATGCTGACAAGTACTGTGTTTATATGTGGGGAAGGTCTAAAGTAACTTGCTGCTTGTAAAAATTAATTCTTCTCTCCAAGAAAATGACTGAAAATCATCTAGACCACCTACTACAATACCGAAAGCTTAAACTACAGAGCTTAATGTAACCACACGCTGACAAAGAATTCCAAGCAAGCTACGATTCATGGGCATACTCTCTTTTAACCTGGCTGCTTTTTACAGGATACTCTCTCTCTCTTCTCCAAAACCAGCCCCTTCTGAGGCCGTAACAGTGTGAAGCTCTGATGAATCTTTTGAAAGCCTGGTATAATTTGAACGCTGGCTCCGCTTGTGAGCAACGCTCTTCAGGTTCTCATTCTGAACCGCGGCTGAATTGGAACCTGAGCCAGGGTGCAGGATAATTTGAGGTGAATCTCCAATACCTTGTGTTTCTTCAAAATTTTGATTAGCTCGATTGTTTGGAGCACTGTTGTTATTTAAGGTTACTGTACTTGGGGTTCTATTTAAATTAAAGACTTTCTGGCAAGCTGGCCAGTTCTCTTCTGGGCTACTTGCTAACAAGCTGCTTTCAGAAGGGCTCTTCTTATCTTCTGAGCAAATAGACATGCGAACCACAGCTGGATCTTGAAGGCCGCTAAGGCTGTGTGGAATTCCTCTCTTTCCGCTGTGACTATCATCTTCAAGCTCAATGAGATTTGCCTTTTCAAGCTGTGAATCATCTGTTCCTTCATTATGGAGGGAATGATTTGGAGAACTTTCGTTGGATCTTACACCAGAGTCAGATGAATCTTTTTTATCCAAAAGGGCATCTGTCAAATACTCCTTTGCTTTGATGAAGGTTCTAATAGGTTCAGACCCATGTTCTGGAGATTTGGGCTGCTTCTCTATTTTGACATCTGTTTTCTTATCTTTACCTTCCTTAAGAAGTGGAGTATTATCTGATTCCTCAGTTCCTGACTCATCTTCATCACTTGGAAGTTTCTGATACCGGAGAGTAACTCCCTTAAGCTTTAAATCTGCAGCCTGGAAAATACTTGTTCTTTCTGAAGACTTCTTTCCTGGGAGAAGCTTGGAACCAGACTGATCAGATTTTTCATCTTCTTCAGTAATAGGATCCAAAGGAGATGCATCATTAGTAGAAACACCTGAAGTACTGTAATCAACAACATCATTTCTCTTCAACAAAAAGGACTTTCTTCCATCATCTTGTTTCTGTTCACCGTCTTTTCCTTTTTCCTGTTCTGAACTGGAATGCAAGGAGCCCCCTGATGTACTCTGACCCATATAGAAAGCACTTGAGCTATGAGGGGAGGACCTACCACTTACTGTAGTAGAATTGGCACCTCCTTCTAACTGTGACATTTGAGCAATATACTCTCTATATGCATCTCTGTATTCTGCCTGTACCTTGTCAGTAAGCTTTGATATTTCAATACTAGAATCTTGAGAATTAAGACTTGAAAGACTTGGAGTTCTACGAGTTTGTGACTGGAAAAAAAAAAAGAAAGAAAAGAGAGAAGTTAAATGAAATATTTATTTTTACTTTTAATAATCTTTTAAAATTAAATAACTCAAAGCATCAAGTACATGCTTAAATGATTTATTTTTGTTGCTGTGAATAGATTATGCAAGTGAAATTGTCAATGCTATAATTAAATATGCTTACTATAATCATATATATGCAATCACACACACATTCACTAAACTCACGAAGTATTCTTATTGTTGGTCCCCGTAACAGAAGATTTCCACAAAACAAGCATTTTATCCAGTGCATTCTAGGCTAACTCTTTTGAGTATATAATTATAACAATTGAATTTGTATGTCAAGATGGGATTTTCTAATATATCTTTGTACGTTTACAAAATTAGCATTTTATATTACAAAGACGGCAAGATTTCATCTAAATGCTGAACATCTCAAAAACATTTTTAAAAGACTCTCATCCTACACACTTAAATATATCCCGGCAAAATTCCATTGCATATAGTCGATTTCAGAAAAATCAGTTGTTGGACAAAGATACTGCTCTTTGCCTCCACCTCTGCTCTCTTTTAGTGTGCACACAGAGAACCCCATAGGCAAAGGATGCTAGGTCATCTATTAAATGCTAGAACCAAGGTCTAGCACAGACCTGAACAAAGTGAAGGAATGGATTGTGGCTGAACATATGGCTCCGTGCCATGTGTATAACAGGCTGCTCGCTACCACCGAGTAAAAGATGTACGGTGCCCAGTGCATTGGAGCTGAGACACTGACTTAAGCAATAAGCACTTTCAGAAACCTACTCAACTTTGCAGTGCACAGGAGATGAGACTTTGAAAGACTGTTGAGGTATTATGTCTTATTTGGGGCAACCCTGAAAATGAACCACGTTTCAAAAACCTCCCTTCTACTAGAAAACACTATTAAAAAAAAAAAAAACTAAAATGGCCTGGGTAATTTTAACAAGTTAAATGTAAACAGGAAAATTAATGTGTGGATTTAAACACTGTGAATGAATTTAAGATTTAGAACAGGATTGCTTAATCATATAGATATTCCCTCTTGGTCCATACTTCTCTTTCTCACCCCCTGTTTTTCTTTTCTCCTTCCCCCCACCGTTTTATTGCTCTTATATGTATCCTTCTTATCTTTCTTGTTTCTATTCATCATCTTTTCCTCCTTCTTGTTCTGTGCTGGAACGCAATGCAAACCAACATGTTTCTTTCTTTCTCAGAAGATGCTCATAATTCCCCCAGCAAGCAACATACACAAGATCTGCAGGTTACTATTCCACTATTCCTTCTCTATTACTAAAGTAGTATTACTGACAGCTTTTCATAAGATCAATAATGTTGTATATACACTAGAATACTGGCGAACAGCTAAACATGATTAACTAAAGGGAAATGGTGTTTAAATTACTTCTATCTGCCATGACTTCTAAGCAATTCAATGCCCAAAGGAAAAAGCAAGAGTCTCAGAAATATTAACACTTGATTATTTATGCATATTCCCTACTATTTATCCATACTCACAGCAGCTATGCTTCCTCACCAAAGAGAGAAATATTTGATTTTGTCATGCATTTCCAGTAGCGCTCCTTCTTTTTACAGAGAAGCAGCAATATTCTTTTTTAATCAGTATCAACTTCAAAAATTCCAACAGGCAAATTGTAATGTTTTCTTAAGGACAAACTACCTCATTCTTTTGATTCAAATTCAGAGAACTATACGGGCATCAGAAGCACTATTTATTTAAATTTGCATTTTAAAGAGTGTTTTTAAAAAAAGATTTTCTTGTGCTTCTTTCTGTGCTTTTGACACAAAAGCAATGTAACAAATATGAGTGATGCCACTTTGGATCGGAAAAACATACACTGATACTCCATTGCTGTAAATAGGCAGTAAGTGTAATCAGGATCCTACAAACACACACAAAGGTATCTGGCATAGAAATCTATCTCTGGGACACACATCCCAAACCTCTTTTCAGTGACTATTTTGAATATTAAAAATATCACCTATAGCTAGCAATTTAGGGTGTCTTCTTATTTTGATGCACCTTCAAGATTCTCTAATTTAGACTTCCACAGATGAAAAAGCTACTAAATGTTTGGGGGGATTGTTTTTTAAATTCTATTTAGATACCAATTTGTCTTATTTCTTCACTTCAGGTGATTTCGTAAGATACAGGAGGAAACTGACCATAACCAATGGCAGAAACCATAGTTAGAGAACGATGTCAGGTCTGGAGTCTATGAATAGATTACGCATTGTCAGGACAAGGCTCTGACATCATGGAGTGCTGTAGTTGTCTGTTTACAAAAACCTAATAAACGTATCTGTAAACCTTTAAATAGCGTAACACCTGGCTAGCACATATCCAAAATATTTCCTATACAAAGTCTGAATACTATGATAAACAGAAGTCTCGCAGGACACCACCTTAAACTAGATTAGAAAAACATGATAGCTTTGATTTTTTTCTCTTCATGAGTGATTACTGGGACAGATGAATAGTTTTCAGATGGCAAAGACTAAAGACTTTGACTCTCAGAGAGTGTGGTTAGAGTTTACATCTCTGCAAAACTAGTCTTTGCTGAGACTGAGAACTAAAAGTACCTGAACTGTCACAGTAGATTTATTTCTTGACCTGTCTGTATCCAAGAACCCTTGAATAAAACCCTTTACCATATGGGTAAGCAAGCAGAATACATTATTAAATACCTGCCAACTTAAGTTACTATGGCGTGGAGGAGCTTCATCAAGACCAATCGTGTTCAGTTCTTCAAAGCTGAAGTTAAGTGTGTAGGGAGCTTGACCAGAAAGACCTGTAAGCTCAGTGTGAGGCAACTCAGTGTTATGCCCAGGACGACGAGTAAGTTCGTTATGAGGAATCGCAGTATTAACATGCTCAGTTGTTCCACGAGGATCTTCCTGAACAGCCTGATTTTCTGAATTTCTCATTTCAAGAATCTTAACACACAAAAAGAGACAGGATAAATGTAATTATATAAAAAGTTCTCAAAATTGTGAAAGAAGAATTCTATTAAAAGATAGGAAGAAGGAATTCAGGACTGTAGAAGTGTAGTTGCGTATGTGGCTGTGATCATGGAAAGGTATGAAGAAAAATCTGTTCCCAAATCTGGTGCATTCATTGTCTTTACTGCAACATCACATTTTAAGAATTTTTTTGTATTTACAAATTATTCTTATTAGTGCTTAGACACTTAAAAGAACTCACATGCCACAAAGCACTTAAATTCTTGTAAAACTAGAGAAGTGATAAATCACAGATTTAAAAGCAAAACCAAGCACTTCAGATTTATATCAACCTGAATCAACCTGAATCAAACAGCAAATCTCATCTGTAATTCTCAGTGCTTTCAAGACTGATTTAGCAGTTGAGAGACATGTTGCCATTTTCAGAAAGAAAACTGGCAATATACTAAAAATACTTCAGAGAAAACACAGTTCTCTGTGATGCATAACCCTGACTGTAAAACTGTCATTTACTCTCAAACCGGGAGGAGGGAAATGGGGGAAATTAGATATCTGTATATATATGCTTCAATAACAGTATGCAATGCAGTATTCTCGCATTATACAAGTACGTGTCAATTGAACATTGTACATCTATCTCATTGGCTCGATTTTTAGCTTAAGTTTCCTTAAAAATTATGCTTATGCAATTGTGTGCCGTGCATCTCCAACAGCCTGGCTGTCCACTTCCTCACACTAATATACTCTGAACTTCTTGACTAACTTTTAACAGAAGGACAGAGGCTTCAAAGAGAATTAAGTTCTGACACTTTCATTAAACTAGGCAAAATTAAAAAGGCAAAAGGGAACCTGTACAGGAAAAACAGATCTTACAAAAAGAGGAGGCAAAACTTCACAGTTCATAATCAATTAAGGTGTTCTTCATTAAAGTACTCATGACCAAAAGACAAAGTAAGAAAATAATAAATGCATTCATGTTTTGAGACGATAATTATCATCACAAAGATGACAATAGAGATCAACAGGAAAGAAAAAAGGTTCATAACGAAAAAGACTAATTTATGATGACCTGAATACTGAAGACTTACCATGCTCCTGAACAGGTGCCAGTCACCAAAATTCATATTCATTTCTTTTTTCAGTTCATCAATGTTGCACTGAGCCAAGACACGCCCATTTATGTTTGCCTAAAACAATAAAACTAAATAATGTAAGTTACCAATACGAAACTTATGGCATGTCAGTAACAGACTAAAAAGGTAATTAAAATTGGGTACATTGATGGGGACTAATACTGAAATTCCCCCAAACCAGTTTGAAGTCCAATACTATATAATAAACATGTTTTTATAAAAGATTATTTATTGATGATTGCTGTTGGACAAGAAGAACCTATGTGTCATGAAAAAAATGAAAACATTAAACACATCAAAAATGCGTACATGAAAGGCAATATGATTGTGTTCTATGAACAGACATAAGGAAACAACACAGCGGCAGAAAATTTCAGACAATAATCCACATTCATCTGCCTAGATTTCTCTGACTCAAAACACAAACAAACTGCAGATGCCCAAGTATCTCAAGATAATCAATTAAGTCCCAGGCACCATCTGACCCCTGGTTTGAGGCATCTAAGATCAAGTACTACCTCCACCAACACAGGCTTACACTCCCCCCAGCATCAGAAATACCTGGGGACAGACGACTAGACTTCTTTCTGATTTTTATCATAATTCAGAAATTAACACAGAAGTGCCTAAGCACCATCTACATTCCAGAAAGGTGATTCCTTATGTTAGGCATGTTTATATAGTGCTTAACTTCCAACAGCACCAAATTCAATGCAGAACCATGTTCATTATGCAGCCTTGAGAGGTATTTCTCTTTATACCATATATCAGTGGATGGACAGAATGTAGAAGAGGAACCATGTCTTCAGAGAGTAGCCACAAAATTGCTTAAGTTGAGAGCTCTGCTCAGTCTGAGGCATCTCAGTGGGTTTGTTCCCATATACCAGGTCAAACCAGGAAAAAGACCAGGCAAAGCCATTTTCATTCATTCTTTTTACATGATATCACTTTCAGTAAGAAATGCAAGAATATAAATAAAAGGAATCTCATTAAAGATAATGGACAAGCACATTCTTTTAGCACTGAAGCCACTTAAGTAACTAGAACTTTTTTGCAGCTACACTTAACAACCGCAATCTGACATCCTGCTTCTTGCTTTAAGAAACATTACTGAAGCTCCCTATGATAAACCGGTTCTTAGTCCTTGAATCAACATCCTCCCTGTATCTTTTTAAGATATGACAGGTACCGAGACAAAGCACGCTCAACAAAAACATTCATTAATGACAACCTTCATATTTTTCCCTTCTTTCTTTGTAAAAGGAGCACACAGAACTCCTGTTAAATATAAACTCCTGTTTAACTCCTGTTAAAATAATAAGACAAAAATTATTCTGTGCTAATGTCTCAGAGAAAAGAGCAGTTAATAGAAAAATGTATAGGTGTGAATGTGATAAGAGACAAATGGAACCATCTTTTCACCACCCATTCGCAACAGAAGAGAGGTGTCCATTTCTCAGGGGGAAAAAAAGGGATGTTATTACCTGGATCTACAACACATTTGCAACCCTATTTACCTACACGTGGCAATTTTGAAAACGTTTTTCTTGCCTTTTTTTTTTCCCCTCAAAATAACCAGCCTCATCAGCATTTATATTTCTGAGTCTGTTTTTCCTTTTTGAGAGAGAGCATTTTCTCTGAAAAACATATGCTTGTATTAAAACGTCCTCCAAATTTAGCACACATAGAAGTTAGGATGTTGTTTTGATATTTGGTTTGTTTCCATAAATATTTTCAAGAAAAGAGTTCAGCTGATACCTTTCTTATAGTTGCAGAATACTGAGGTAGCATGCTCTGGTCCAGACCATCTATCTGCTTTAGCTTCTCACACACAGCTTCCACACTCATTGTGCTCAGAGACACGTGTGATACTCCTGCGGTCGATCCTGTGCCTGCTCCCTGTAAGAAGTGAGAAAACGTGCACGTAAGATTTGTTGAAATACTCAGTACACTCAGAATTTCACAATATGCACTAACACAAATCAAGCTGTGCTCCAGTACATTTTAAAATTAAGAGACAAGAATAAGAATGCACAGGCATTTTCAATTACTATTGGAACATCTATATATTGGGAAACATTTATAATAGGTATTTATATGAGAAAAAACACAGCATCTTGAGTCCTGCCTATGTAAGAAAATAACTCTCTCAAATAACGTTACTTACGAAAAGCAACATAAAAATCAGAAATATTAAGTAAGGGTTAATTAATTTCAAATGCACCTTTACTCACGGTTTCCCCCTGATTTTAGTAGTTAGGTTGGTTTGGGGTGTTTTTTTTTTGTTTTTTGGGGGGTTTTTGTGTGTGTTTTTGGTTGTTGGTGTTTGGTTTTTTTTTTTTAAATAATGCAGACAACTTAGATTTCCCTGTCTTAAAAAAATCCTGGTTTAGTATCAGAGAAAGACGACCTAAAACGTAACTCCTCAATTACTTGGATTCATTGTGTAATTTTAGCAACACATGTCCATTTTCCAGAGGTTCCTTCTGCTCCATTTATGCAAGATCAGCCAAGGGGCTGTGTACCACAGTACAGAAATACAGAGCAGCACTGCTACTGCCCTCCAAGATGCTACAAGGATGCTTCACATATCTTGAACTTTGGCAAGGTTTAGGTAGAAATTATTCACAACTCAGACCTGTAACAAAGAAGTTGTCCTGTTAACGTTGAGAGCTTCTGGGAATTTCACAGAAAGCGTGGAAAAACAAAACAAATGCATCTGCAGGTACTTGGGATGCTAAGACAGTATGTTCCCAAAAACCCCACATGGGGGCCTGTGCATTAAGTAGGAGCAAAGCGCAAAGCTCTGAACAGTTATGCTAGTGATACTGAACTCCTAAAAGCAAAACCAGTTCTATCAGCTATGAAATACTTGTACGCCCTCCTCCTGGGAGGGAGGTTGTACCCTCCCCTCTTTCTGAAGGTGAAGTTTTGGTTTCCGCACTGTAGACAATGTACCAAACAAAGCTCATTTTGGGAGAATGCAAAAGAGCTTCTAAAGCTTCAGAGCTCACCATCACATGTGCAAACTCTGGGATGTAAAAGCTCACTTTGACTATCCAGAGTTCCGTTAATCAAGTTTGACTATATTCCTCAGATTACCAACGAAGACTATTTTTATAGTCGCAATACTTTTTTTCCATTTTTATTTAATTTCTTCAAAGTTATTTAATCTTTCGGAATTAATTTAAATTAATAGATCCAAATATATCACTTACGAAAACCAAGGATTAACACACAGAATGGTATTAACCATAATCTGAATTACCTAAACCAGGATATTTAAGAAGAATTTATTCAACTATTAATTCCAAGACAGCAATCCAAAAACTCATTATCTACTACCATTTAACCTCAGAGTTATTTCTAACTTACTGTTATTGGAGATACCCTGATCTGGGCAGGTAGGCAGCTCCCCACCTTAGCTACTCTGAGTTTCAAAGTTTAAATGCTATTACGTGTAATTCCTCCAAAGTTCTCTGCCAGATGTACTTGAAATGGACTTAGAACTGGTAAACTATCAACTTCACTCCGGAACACTACAGGAGGTTGTGGGGAATCTAAGCCTAGCAGTTCACACTCTTGCCTGAAAACAGAGCTGGGGCACTAATCTTTGTTCCTTTGACCATTTTTTTTTTTTTTTATGTGATGTCAACTGGACACTAAACAAACAAAAGATATACCCTGTTTTCTGAGTAGGCAGTCTACCTAAATTATTCCATAAAATTTAAGCATTATAATACTGCTTCAGTCTAGGCACCTAGCTTAGGGGCTTGGTATTCCTTCTGAGGACAAGACAGTTACTTTCCCGATTCTGCAATGTCTCCCTAATTAGGTGCCTAGAATACCTAATTACTTATCCTATTAGGCATCTGAAGGAGGAAAGTCAGTTCTTAATCTAGTCTGATTTTTAGCACAGCCCAATCACGTTAAGGATATAAGCCAACCATCAAACTGAGGAAGATGACAGGAAGAAGCTTCATCCATAAGCTATTTATTGTATACTATTTATTATATATACAGTTTTGTCTATTATTTCCCTATAAGCACACTATTTACTATTGGCATGAGTTAGATAATACATCAATAAAGAAAAGGTATTAAGTTAATTCAAATCTTAATTATTTTTTGAAAGAAAGCTTATCAATTAAAAATAAAGGAAACTGTTATAGCCAAAATTACATTGTGGCACTACTAAAATTAATGATCCTTAAACAATGTGTGTAAGCAATTGCTTTTGTTCCCTGAATCTATTAAATACATTATCTCTCATTTATCTACAAATAAATGAAGGAAAGTTTTAAAGACTTCTAGTTTAAGAGTTCTCCTTCAGATCAAAATATTTTTTTAACAATCAAGAACAAATAATTCTTTCTGCATGCATTAAGAATTAGTTGAGAAACTCTTTTTTCTGTGTACAAAAAAAATACGGAAAAGCGCTAAAATATTTAGACTATTTTTGTGAAAATGTGAACTGTTTGAAATAGAAGCACATTAATCCAAATCATTCTTTATAAAAAGCATTCTCCAAAGAATAAGTAACGTAATAGCTTTAGGGATACTGTCATCATGTAAGTGAATTAATACTGTACTTAAACTGACACATTTTTCAGCCTTAGTGGTTTTGTTAGAGATGCTTAGAGAACATTAGTCTGAAAAGTATTTGCCATGCAAAAGCTAAAAGCAGCTTGTCAAAACAAACCTCAAGGCTAGTAATGAGCATTAGTTTACAGACAGCCCAGCATGAAGCGCCAGTATGATAGCTTCTGAAATGACTCTGGAAAAGTGAATGATAATTCACAGAAAGTGGCTGTACCTGCCTGTTTTTGTTTAACCCAGACTTACACGGCTTTGAGAAAAGGACAAAACAGAATGAAAAGAAACAACAGCTTAAAGCAACATCAAAAAGGTTGAACATACAGATGACATGCTTTGAAGTAAACAGAGGGAATCAGTGTTAGGACAGAAACAGGATATTTTCATAATGTGATGAAACTTTTAACACAGACCTTCAGAATATACTTTAGTATACGCTATACAAATACCAGTTTCCTATGAGCATTTTGCACTTGTAGAAAAGTGACACTTGTATTTTGTTCACATAAATGTTTTACATTATGTATCTGATGGAAAATCGTGCTTCTAACCAAACATTCTCATGCCCTTTCAAGATGACATTCTAACACCAATGTATCTCAAATAACTTTGAAATGTTCTAAGCAAACACATCCCCAACCCTCCAAAAAAGCAGACCACCACCCCACACAGAACTGAAAAGGTACTTCTTTTAAGAACAGATATTCAAAGCACAAAAATGCTACATAAAAGCACCTGGAAAACCCATATACGAAAACTCCCATGCCACACACTTTCATTCATGCTCCAACTTTTGAAAAGCACTTCCAGTTTCTTAATGAGTATTGTATGTTTATCTACACTACATGCTCCGTACCATGTTAGTTCTCACTCAAAACACACATACCACAACCTAAGCTATTATGCATTCAATGCAGTATGAAAAATGTATTTAAACAAAGTGAATTATATTGCAACAAGCTGCATCCTAGTAAGTCACAGTTAACAATGCAAACTAAAGCACACAATTAAATTTATGACAGATAACCATTGCTAATGATTTCTAACATAATAGAGGATACTATGAACAGGTATTGGCAACACTACCATCCAAGGATAAAATGTTCAGAAGAACACACTGGAAGTTTTTGCAGTCCCTGTCAGAAATAACCATTTATATAGTAAAGTCAGCAGAAACACGTTTGCCTCCACCACAGATGTGCAAAGGCTGACATCTTAAGGCAACTCTATTTTCATTAGCAATTTAAGCTGATATCCTAAAATTTGCAATGCACCTTCATGTTGATACAACTAAATAGATGGTATTGGTAAACTTACTGGTCTGACATTTATGTTTTGATCCATGCAGTAAAGAACAGGAAACTACAGTCTGAGATAAACAAGTTTTATCATCGGCAACAGAATTCAAATACAGAAGGTGGCAGAAGTCAAATTATTGATACAGGATGACTGGTCTCAAAATATTTCTGATTTCCACTACGCTAACCTAGACTTACACTGATTTTACAAGACTAACAATTAGGATCTAAAATTTCAGACCTCGGTCAACTCCAATGTCAGACTGACAACAACAGCAGGGCCTTAACTAGACCATGTATTATCCTCAACACAGCTCTGCCAACTTTGGCAATGAATAACAATGATGATCTTTTTTAAAAAAAAAAAAAAAAAAAGACACTCCCAAAGAACCAGTTTTTGCCCTGTAAGAATTAAAACATTCAAAATAATGATTATTCTCTACTGTACAGAGAAGTAAAATGGCAACATTTCTGGCTCCACACCAGATTTGCATGAAAGACAATTTTGATTCTACACACTCCTCTTGTTATCAATCATCAACCCAGTTACACGTGCTGGTGTTCATTAACTACTTTACACAGTTTTTTAGTTTATTTCATTACTTTGCATGTCTCAATCCACTTAAGTAAAACCTGTATCATTTATATAGTGGCAATGACCAATCAATTAAAAGCCACCTAAATAGCTGGATGAAATTATGATACTCATCACCTCTCGATAATTGCAGTACCTTAAACAAGGATAATAATGTTTCCTTTCAAAGACATTTCAGTAAAGCCTACAAAAGAAGTGGTTTTAGAATAGATGAAACCCTGATGAGGCATCCTGTCAGGCACACGGAATACCATATCCTGACTAACAACGTTCTTGTAAACTACCCAGGAAACTTTCAAAAATTAAAAATTTTAGATTCACACTGTAGGTTAAATATTGCTCAGCCTTAGAAAAGTGTATGGTCTGATGTGCTGTACTATACATATTCACAGCAGTATAAATCAAACTCAAAAATAGATCTAATAAAATCCTCCATTACCATTATTTCAAACAAAATTTCTCATTAATGTTCTAACTACTGCTTTTTCTTACCTACAGCCAATAGACTACATAACTTACATGAGTCTTTTAAACTGCGGCTTGAAACTGCAGCCTATGTGTGCTTAAAATACACACAAGCAGAACAGCAAACAGGTCCAGGTCTGCTACTGAAGCTCATTCACTACTTTGCCCTGAATGTAAATCCCACTTTTTTTCCAGTCCTGCGTCCCTTCTCACACTCTTGGATACACACATACTTCAGCCATCACTCCACTATTTTCTCAGAAGTCCTTACTTTTTCTCCTTCCACTGGCAAGCTGCAAAGGACTGGGAGGAGAATGGGATGCTGAGACATGGAATCAAACACAGGCAAGGCATCAGCATCTCCAAAAATACACTACCAGAAAAACTTACCCCAAAGTCATCCTTCACACAAGGTAGCTAATCACCTGAAAGAGGGAACTTGCCATACATGGGTGCTCAGTGATGGTTATGTGCAGTTAAATACAGTTCTGGAATTTGGGGGGGGTTGATGTTTTTTTTTTTTGTTTGGTTTGGTTTTTCCCCTCCATTTCACAACAATGGAAATATATTTTTGCAATGATTTACTAGAAGAAAAAATAACCGAGATGAAACTATAACTGCTGCCAACAACTATCAGCAGCAATTATTAAGAGAATTATGAAAATCATATTAACCTCTTTGCTTTGGTAATAAATTGTGCCTTTCCATCAATTCCCACAGTTAAGAGTTAAAACAGATATCCATAAAGACGACATCTTTGTGTGAATACTTAAGACAAAAGAAGCCATGGAAAAGGCAGATGTTAGCATTCTGACTCAAGAATAAGCTCATGATCAGCATTTTTTTTAATTTTTTTTTTTTTTTTTTTTAATTTCCACGGACAGTTGCTTTATACTGTGTTAACTGCAATAGTTTTATAACACCCACTAAAGATGTACAGTTCAGATGAGAGAGCTAACTGAAGCAGGAAAACCACAGTTCATTCTAATATCTAAGCATTGAATAACCAGCTGTCATTCTTCACTCCGTTTAGCTACCACAACATTATTTGTACTGAAAGCTCACCACAGCTACTGAGAAAGGTAAGGGAAAAACTACAGGGAACAATATAACACATCTTATAAGTGAAATATTAGCTTTTAAATTCATTCACGAACTACATTAGTTTTCAACTACTCTATTTGTCCACCAAAGCCACTGATGCAGTGTTAGTGAACTGCAGTTATGATTAATGCAGACTCATTACTGCTGAAGAAGCCATGAGATGCTACAACTTCCACACCACATGACTACTCATTTACCATTGAGGGGTCTGTGGGTGAAGGAAGCCCCTCATCAGCATCCTCCTTGATAACATCCTAACAACAACAAAATATTACGGTTTGGGTAAAACGATCAAGGGCTCAACAAAAAATATGAAGTAAACAGTGAATGAGAGAATGAGCTCGTAACAATACATAATTCAACAGAAACACATTTCCTTAAGTGATTGAAGAGCCTACCACCTTTTAACAGCTTTGCTCATTGTATTAATATCCTAGAAATAAACTGATTAATAAGTGAAGCTTTTACTTTTTTAGCTTTCCTTAGTTCTTAATTCCATTTGAACAGCTGTCAGTAAAATAAATACCGTTAAATAGGAATTTTAGTATTCTAGAGGAAGCTAGAAAAGTCTGCTCATTTTTCCTTTTCAATGGGTAAATAACGCTGAATTATACATACTTACAAAACCAAGCTATAACTGATATATACTTAAGATAAAATGTATTTTGTTTTATTTATATATTTTAAAAATTCCTTTTGATTTTTTACTTTGCTTTTCCAATTTCTAGTATTCTCTACAGTGTCAAAGAATGTAATTTTATCTTATAAAATTTGAATATAAATTTACAAGTTGCACTCCTTTTCTTAAAATATTACACGATACCAATTTCTTTACTATAGTACAGCTGGCATTTTCATTAAAATATTTTCTTCCCAATATTACAGGTCATACTTGATACCTGGATGTTAGAATTGGTTTTCCTCTGTAAGTAATTTTTGAAGTTAAAACAAAATACATTTTACATTACATGCTAATAACATCTTTGCTTAAACTATTTGTACGAGAGCTGGGGAGAATTAACTCCATCGCAGCCAGACCCAATACAAATATAGAGCTTGTACTTGTCTAATAGTGAATCATCATCAATAACTTTAATTTTCATTACTCGCTATATTTATTGTCTAGGTTAGTATTTGAATTATCCTTCAAAATACTTACTAGGCCATTGCTCTGATCTCTGGACAAACTCGTTTTTAGTGGTGGACGTGAGATGAGATGAGAACTGCCAGGGTAATACCTTGGCATGTAAAGATATGGGGCAAAGAATGGCTATGGAAAAAAAAATGTAACAAAAAAGGGACAAACAATTACACAAATCAAAATGTAATAATAAAATAAAACTTATTTCAACAAAACACATCCTCTAGTTGAGTTTAATAAAGTGAAAATAGCAATTACTAATAGCTTGCTTTACTTTTTGCATTGAACAGAATTCAATCAAAAGCTCTGGAGTGAGTTCTTCAAAATCCCTCAGAGCCAATGCTGCTCTGGCGTGGTCTTCTGGAGGAACAGAGTTGAAGTGCTTTTGGTAACTACACTCTAACATCTGTTCTGAGTATTTAGGGATAATTCTTATAATTTCACTCTCTCAGACCTGCTAAACTCAAAATTAGATGCTCAGTAAAATGTATAGTGTTTCATAATACTGAAGAAAACTGTACCAAAATAAAAAAGTATGATATATAATAGCATCACTAGAACTTGCTATATTTGTGGTAACTAATCTGAAGGCTTCCACAAATACTAGATTTTATAGATCTATAAATAGATTTTTATAGCGGATAATATTTGAGCTTTGCTTTGTTGGAAATACATCAATGCATGTTGTTCAATACAAATACCATTTTAAAGGAGAATGTTAATAAAACAAATATTAAAAAATTAAAACAGAAATACATTTTTATCCACAAATATCATTTAACTCTAATCACAAGTTTTATAACCAGGTTCCTTTTTATCCCTTTTGACTAAAAAATTTCAAGAAAACAAACACTATCCAAGTTTCCAGAAGTCTTAGCAGCACATCAGTGTATAGGGTCCAAATGAGAACTCGGGCTTTTAATAAAGTTGCTTTTAAAAGATATAGAGATCTCAAAATTACAAATACACTCCATATGCTCCAAACTTTCATGTTCTAAAATCAAGTGCATAAACACATTTCCTGAAATTCACATGCTACCCAATGGCAAGCAACAAAATGCTTGTATGTGTGTGTACGCATGAATGTGCATTTGAGAGTCATGAACCTTACAAATGGTAATGCAGTTAAGTAGTACAAACTGCTTTTCCAATATTGTGAAATTTTGTTTTGACCTATCTGTGAATTTGAATTAGGTTTAGAAATAAAAACTTCCATTTCTTTATCAATTATCTTTTAAGGTAATGTAATGGAAAGCAAAAGAGTCTTTAGCCTTTAGGAAAAGCAGAATTATAGTGCTCATTGCTTTCAACTCATTATCCAGTTCTCCAAAGAAACCAAACCTACAAATCTCAATGTCTCTATTACAGATTCCTGACATTTCTATATGTAGCATTTTCAAAATTATATTATCCAGCTATTTAACAAAACAGAACGTATTATTTGGTTTGTGTTTCTGCACATGACAAGATTCTGAGTAGTCTACTGCACCAAATTCAAGAAAGAGTAGATAATTATGACTTGAGGACTAATCTATGAAAGAGGAGTATGATTTGTTGAAATATTCCGCTTTGGACTTGTCAATAAGGACTAAAACCCCTCTAACATTTAGATGCAGCTGTAAATGAACTGAGAAATTAAAGTTTAATTCTTCTGTACATCAATTACTTAGATGGCATTTGCTACAACTTTGAGTGATTTATGGAAAGTACAAATAGTTCCATATTCTTAGCTGCTAGAGGTAGTCCCTGCACATTCTTTCGTGCAATTACCACAAAAATTTCATATGCTCTTCCAACACATGAAGTTACATTATATGCAGTGTAACCATTAGTCTATATGGGGAAGCTTGGTTTGGTTTGTTTTAAATAGGCAGGAGAACAAATACCTAGCCTATGCTTTACATTTATTGGTTATATAGGATGATTCAGAAAATTCACTGACTTAAAATTGTTTCACTGTCATAAGGCATATATTCTATGGTATTTTCTGGAAATTAAAATCTCTTCAAAAAAGTTCATGTTATTTCTAGAATAATTAAATGCCTCAGTTTTCCACTAACAGCTTAAACCACATGGAAAACCCCCAAGCATGAAATGCTTAATGATCATACTGCATTCAAGTGCCTAGCTCTCACTATTGCAAAGACTATCCTCTGAAACACACAGTGAGCACCTGTTTGTTGGTTGCGAGTCATCAAACGACAAAGCAATGAAAAAAAAATTGTCCAATAAGGCAATTAACCCACAATTCTTTCAAAATTTCTAATTATGCCTTGAGTCCGCTTCAACTACTCCACTGCTTCCCAACTGTGGGATTAATTCTCCATTATAGGCTTGAACTCTACAGACTCAATCTTCATTTGAAGTACAGTAATAGAGATATCGTGAAAACATGAAGTTAATATATGTCGGTGTAAACTGGCATAGAGCTGTTCTCCAAGTTTACAGATCGCCTATAAAGCAGAAGTGTCATGTTTTTTGTTTTTCTAAGATATCTAAGAATTTTCTTCTATGTTGCAAAAAAAGTCTTCACATGCTACAATTTCTAGTTCCCACCCAGAAAACCCCAATTAGACTTGCCTACTGCTCTGACCTTCCCCATAAGAAACATGATCTCCACAATGATCAGTGATAGCAATTTTGGGAAGCTGAATTTGAATCCAGCTTGTAGCCAAGCCATTCGACAGTGGCAAAATGTGCACATCCAGCATAGTATTATACTGAGAACCTAAGCGCCAAGTTGAAGACTTGCTAAATGGGACTATAATATTTTTCTTTACAGCTACACAGAGAGAATAGGGTTTAAAACCAAAAATGAATAGATTATGTCACTGGAAGTTCAAGGTCCATAACACAGGAACATCTAAAGAACAAAGCAGAAACATACATAATAAAAAAATTGTATTTCCTAAAAATAAACAACCTGAGTTTTTTTCCCCAACAGCTCAAAGGTTTTTTTTCTTAAGCACAAATGAATGCTTAAAGACAACAGCACAGGAACTATTTACTGGTCAGAATAAGGCATCTATCCCCAGAACTTAGGGATTTTTTTGCATAAAATTCAGGTATTTCCACAGAAGCATTTAAACCCATTGCATTGTCTCATACAGATATTCAAGACCTCTCAGAAACCTCTGCTGGGGCAAGCCTATTCTTCTATTGCTGTGCTTTTTTAAAACACTATTCTTACAAAAACCTGAGAAGTCAAAAACGATTGAGAATGCTGAAAATGCCTTTCAGTCTAAATTTTCTACTATTATGAGGTTCTCATCACTTATCTCAGTATGTGGTGTTCACAACAGTACCTTTATGACTCTGTAGAGGAAAGTCAATATTTGAAAGTGTGGAACACTAAAACCAATGCTGCCTTAGAAGAGCAGTATAAAATTCCATCGAGAACGGCCAAAACAGAAGTATCTTAGTCTTCAGCAGGCAAAAAGGAAAAAATAAGGATGCCTGTAAGTCTGTGTACGCACATAATACAAATGAACAAATAAAGTTATTGTTAAGAATAGCTTATGACTCACTAGTAATTGCCCTTGTAATGCTTTTTAGAGCCACAAAACCATACAAGTTTCAACTGTGTATCACCCCATACTTAAACCTTGTCATGTACAGTAACACAGACACAAAAGCAGGGCTTCCAATTAAACACCCACTTTAGCAAAGCTGAGCTAGTATCAGCATGAAGATTCATGTGACAAGCATTTAACAGTGTTGGACTACTTCAAAGTACATGTCACTAAGTTATTTTCAACAAAAGAGTATACTGTCACTGTATTGAGGGTATACAAGAATAATTTTACAATAGGTAACTTAAAAAGTTCTGTGCTACATGTACTCTTTTCTGCTTTGATTAACAAACACCAATTTAGGAATAACTCAATTTTCTTTCCAGCTAATTAGCTTGAACATTTACCTACTGCCAAATCTACTTAAAGCTGAGGCCATTTCTTGTGTACAGAAGTAAGCTATGACATATCAGCTTTCTACTTTTTTTTATGCTAGCACTGCAGAAAAAAAAAAAGAAGTAAAAAATGAAGTTTAAAAATACTGAATACATCCCACAAAAACAGAAAGTTTAGACTTAATCTGACTACACATTAAAGTACTCATTCAATTCGCAAGTGAGCTGTGCCCAGGACTATGTTTTCTGAGGCCCACAAACAGCTCAAAAAAAATTTATGTTTTAGGCAATTTATGTTAATTTCTTTAAACTAGTGCAACACTGGTTTAGGAAAAGATCCCAGAATAACTGAGACAAAGGGGAAGACAGATGTCTACACAGATTCTTGTGATGTAGCTCCTCACTTGAGTTTCTGTATCTTTTAACCAAGGTCACCAAGAGAAAGCCAGGATCCCTTCCAATGTCTGTAAGCAAATATGTGAATGATTGTCTAGTTTATGCCACAGTTTTTCCTCTTGTGCAATTTTTTTTTTTCTGATGTAATTTACCACATTCCTCTGAGACAAGTGACTGAACATTACTCTGAAATTTACCAGCTTTTGGACTTTCCTCCATTTCTAAATAAAACTTGCATAGGTCGTTTAATATTTTATAGATGACATCTGCAATATTACCAGACTGAATCAGAAGAATGTTAATTGGTTCTCGATTATTTACCCGATTGTAGAATGGATGCTGAGGTCCTGTCATACCACTATAGTAACTGCTATGAGGTTGCGGTGATAAGACTCCACTATTGAAAGGTCCATTGAAAGAGGTTGTAGAAGAGCAAGCTGACGAAGGCTGACTGAACAGAGATGTTGCTCTAGCGGGTGCCTCATGCAAAGGCAATGTGGGATAAGGAAGTCCTCCAATATTCATTTGATCTCTTGCAGCACGAACATCTGAAAAATAAAAAGGTAAAAAAGAATGAGACTTTGCTTGAAGTATTTAAAGAAGTTTTGATTTGTTTGACAACTCATTACAGTCCATTGTTGTTCATTTAACTCCAATCAGAACTCATCTAGTAGAACACCAAATGTCACCTTCAGCTGCATTCAGTTGATTTCTCGAGGATCACATATACCCAGGGGTCTTTAGGAGAGTTAAGACAATTTATTGCATAGATCTTTGTAGCATGTTAAATGCTTCTAAACATTCTCTCTCAGAGAGAACCAGTTACAAATCCCAATCCAAATGTGAAGAAATGCAGGAATACATCACACCAAGTAAGTCTCCGATGGCATGCATGTTGGATGTGATAGTCAGACCTGTACTATTTCTGAAGAGATTAACGAGACAGAGTTTGTGAAGAAAGTTAGACCATCCCACCACGGCTATCAAGTGCAGAGAAAGAAGCTGGGAAAAACGTCAGAACAAAAAGGATTCCAGTTGAGGACTGAGGAAAAGTGTCATGACAGAAGTGACAGGCAAAAGAGAATTATTAATACGTGAATTCAGTTTCCACCTAGAATACTAACTTGTCATACCAAAGACTCGTAAGTTCCGGTTTTCTTCAGACCTTTAGCATCTATTAACAGGTGGAAATAAGGATGCCATAAGCTTTACTCCAAAGCCAATAGCAATCCCCAAGACTGGACAAGAAGAGCCATACCATGTGTCACATCAATCCAAACCATGCGTCAACATCAGTCCACAGCAGTAGTGAGCAGTCAGAATATATTTAATGCTGAGAAGAATGTTTTCGCAGGATCATACCTCAACCTAACTGCATTTTTTGAGACAACCACTGCACAATAAACAACACGCACCTTAGGATGAATTGAAACATCATACTATAGCAGACTAAAAAGTAACTCATGGGTAGCAACTGTACAGGTATCCAGTGGGGTGGGTATACATCACAAGGAGATGTTCCACTTTCTTTCACTGGTTTTAGTTCTACAGGATCTTACTGATGCTACTCAAAACTGTTAACAAAGCTCTGGAAGTCAACTTGCACCTCTACTACTAAAATATCATCGTGTGTATTGGTTTCCTCCATTTGCTAAAGCAGTCTTCAAATCAAGAACAGTGGATTACCCCGTCCAGAAAAGATGCTTTAGTCAAATATGATCTGGCCTTTACAGAAAACCTACTAAGTGAAACTGAATGGCCTGTTACTGAAGTCAAAGCAGCGAATCTGAAAGTCTGGTCTGATGAACAAACAGGATTGGGCATAACATGTGAAGCAGTTTTATGTAAAACGAAAAGAAGCAATAGAATTGTCATTTTCAATTTATTTGAAAGCATACCCACCTGCAATGATTTCTCGTAGCTTGGGATCTAAGTTTACAGTACATGGCAAAAAGGTTCTTACATCCCGTGCAACAAGAACAGGTGTTCGTGAAGATAAAAATACTTCAAAGTTCCGTATATCTCCATCAATTTCAAGTAGAGGTTCAACATCTTTAGTTGTAGGAATATTCTTGGAAATTCTGAGGGGAAAAATTAGATAAACAGTAAACCATATTTATTAGAGTATGACTTCCATTTTCACAGTGATATTCTAGGGTGAAATACTAGTACACTTGCATCCATTTTCCCTGTTCTCTGGACAATGAAGAGAACCCATAAAGGGCTGCACTGTCTGTAGAAAGAACAATTTAAATTTTCCAATATGCACAAACTCTCAAACTGCTAAGTAATCTGATCTAATTGTATGCTTCACAGAAATCTCAAAGAAGCCACACAGAAGACTAAAATCAGAAGAGCAATCCACAGATCAGTAACATCAAGTCCAAAGTAAGGGGAACGTACCATTTGTCAACATTAACATCAAACATCCATTCAAATTCTGATACCCCAAATCAGAAATTTCATGCTTAAAAATCTAATTTTTAAACTAACATTTCTTTTAATAAGAACACTCAGTCATCTCAGACATCGATCAAAACCGAACTGTGCACGATTTCATGGTAGGAAGCAGAAAAACTGCCTGATTTCAAGCAATTTGCCCTCTAAGACAAGAAGCCACAAACAACAAAACAATGAGAGATGATCAATATAAGGGACTGTTGATGCATTACATAGAATAGAATAGAATCATTCAGGTTGGAAAACACCCTTGCAATCACCAAGTCCAACCATCAACCCCACTATACAAAGTTCTCCCCTACACCATATCCCCTAACACAACATCTAAACAACTCTTAAACACATTCAGGGATGGTGACTCCACCACCTCCCTGGGCAACCTATTCCAGTGTCTGACCACTCTTTCTGTGAAGAATTTTTTCCTAATGTCCAGCCTAAACCTACCCTGCTGCAGCTTGAACCCATTCCCTCTTGTTCTATCACTAATTACCTGTGAGAAGAGACCAGCACCAACCTCTCCACAATGTCCTTTAAAGTAGTTGTAGATATGGTCTACNCTGGCACTTGGCCTTGTTGAAGCTCATACCATTAGCGTTGGCCCATCGGTCCAATCTATCCAAGTCTCTCTGTAGAGCCTCCCTATCTTCATGCAGATCAACACTCCCGCTTAACTTGGTGTCATCTGCGAACTTACTGATGATACACTCAATGTCCTTATCAAGATCATCAATAAAGATGTTAAACAGAAATGGTCCCAACACTGAGCCCTGAGGAACACCACTTGTGACCATCCGCCAGCTGGATTTAACTCCATTGACCATCACTCTCTGGGACCGTCCATCCAGCCAGTGCTTGATCCAGCAGATCATATATGCTCATCCAGGCCATGATCAGCCAGTTTTTCCATGAGAATTCTACGGGGGACAGTGACAAATGCTTTTCAAAAGTCTAGGTAGACAATATCCACAGACTTTCCCTCGTCCAATAATTGACTCATCTTGTCATAGAAGGAGATCAGGTTTGTCAGGCAGGACCTGCCTTTCATTATGACTATTGTCAAGCAATGGTGTTTTTTTTTTTTTATTAGCACTAGTATAAAGGAGAGTTTTAGAAAGAAACAAGGAGAAGGATTACATGTTAGCCCTGTGGAAGGTTATGAAAAGCTCCTACCAAATGCAAGTAATGGAGGCTGACATGATGGGTCAGATAGGTCTATCTTATTTGACATCTCATCTCACAGTATCATGACTGGTATGTCATCTGATATCAAATAAGAAATGATAATCTAAATTAAAGATTACTAAAATGAAAAAATGTTTCTCACACCCAGTATAATAAAAATGGAAACAATGAAAAAAATGCACTGAGAATGGTTGACATGGTTATAGTAATGACTACAAAGTGACTGTGACAGCACTCTATATGGATACCCGTGAAGTAGCCACACTGTATTTAAAGTAAAAACAGAAAAAATTGAGAAAATACAAATAAAAAACTTTATATAAATACAAAATGAATGACACACCTCACTAGTTAATAGCTTTTCCCAAAGACATATTATGATTGCAGTTCCATGAAAACAGATGACTTAGCATACACATGTTGACTGCTCTGTGAGCTGCTGTAACTTGCTAAAAATAAGTTAGCATAGCACACAGAAAGCGTAAGTTTTCTCTGATTACTGGACAATTAAAGCAGCTAAGGCAATTGCCAGTATTGTTGTGGGGGAATGGAGTGCACTGATGCATGGATGGAAAGGGAGAAAGGAGCCCTCGTACACTCAGTAACCTATCAATGTGCAACAGAAGTCTTTACATTAAATAAATACACACTCGTGTCCGTGAAGAGAAAATAACATAACACTTAAAAAAAAATCTGGTTGCAATTGAATTGCATTTTTCGTTCAGCTAATGAACTATATCTATTATTAGCTGAATGATCGTACCTTATTTCACAATTTGTTAGCTTTTTAAAAGCAACGACCTTCTTTTTATCTTTATTTTTAGATCCTCCATAAAAAGTAGTATTTTATGTACCATGGGATTATTCCAGAGACAACAGTAGCAGGTTTACACAAAATATTTAGCATTTAATGTTACGGGAAATAAAATAATTGAGGATCAATGCTAGATGCTTGAAGTAAGTGCAACTCTTTTACATTAAAAGTTTATTTTAGGTGTGAATTAATCTTTCAATCTGATCTTTTAAGACAGTCTTGCCCTGTTCTAAAAGTAGAATTAACAAATTCCTATAAATTTTACCAGAAAACGTCGGAATGGACCATGTACCTAACAGATGGAGGATACTGCCAAACCATGCTGCCATAAGCAGTATCTATGGATAACTTTATTCACAATGAGATGTTACTTCTACAGCATAGGAAAATGTAACAAATATATAGCATAAAAGCAAGTGTAGCTTATTCTAACAAAGGCTCTGCTCCTGTAAGACATTATGAGCAGTTGTCCGAATGGTAGTGGGATTATGCATTTTACGGATGTTCAGTGCATGTAAGGCTTCATTCACAGGCTCCAGCCTTAAGAGAAGAAAAGGTGGTGCTTCTGTCAGAAGAAAAACTCGACACCCAGAAGTAGGTCACAGTTTTAAAGAACGGAAAGAGTTCATTTTCCAACGGTGTTTAAAGCAATCTAATAGGAGCTGAAAACGGTCCTCACCTCAGGGAGTGAATGGTCAAAAGAAAAAAAATAACATTGGCAGTATCAAAGTAAAACTTGTATACTCAACAGAATCCGAGAAGTGTGTATTTTACACTAATACTGAGCTACTACCTTAATTTATTCTGTTTTGTCTTACATAAAACTATGTCTAACTGACTGCAAATCCGTATGTTCTTATTCAAACATCAGGAATGCAAAAAACCCAAACCTACTAATGCACACTTTAGTTATACGTATTTACTGTGAGTATACTAGGCAAGAGTTCAACATCAGCAAAATGAAAAATTAAGTCACTTTTTAAGTCAGGGATTGAAGAGTTAAAGAGTGCCCTACTTCAGCACTTAATTCTACAAAATAAAAGAGAAGCCAAAAGAGAATGTGACATAGATTTAAATAAAACACACAGCTGATGAATCACATGAAACAAATTAGCCGAATTTTAATGCTAGCTCTACTTAAGTCTGAATGTGAACAGTGTTCTGAATACGATGAACAAAGCTACTGTTCAGAAGCCAATAGCCCACTGCTGGTGTGCAGATTGAAGTCTCTGTTCTAACCTCCTGAGCTCAACATCTTAAACTACGCCTTTGAAAGAAATATTTATGTAAATTATAATCTTTTGTCAAAGAGCCACAAGAATCGCATGTGCCTGTACTTCTCAGATAAAAATTAAAAGGTTAGCATGTAAAGTACTTTTTCTAAAATATAAGCACACAGATCTAAAAATAGAGCACTGTGAACACCCTATTCTCATTTTGGGACTAGATTTTCCTGAGGCAGAAGAATTATTCTTTAAATCAGAAACATCAAAACCTGTCAGCGTTACAGAATGTCTGTTTCCACAAAAAACTACTTGAATTTAAAAGGAATGAGCCCAAAATAGAACATTACATTGACAGAAGAGAACCTTAAAAATTCATTCCACTATTCCTCATGTGTCCTTTCCATGCACAGCTGAAATTAAAAATTGCTGTCAGTGTGGATTAAGTTATATTCCAACAATGACGGATTATTTCTCGCTATTTCCTCAAATAAAATAATTTACTAGAAGTACACATAGGTACGTTGCCTTATCTTCCATTCAAGAGACTATGAACTTGCTCCAAATTTTTTTCCAGTTTATGTTCACCTTGCACTTCCACGACTGACTTGGAAAATAACCACCATGGTCCAACAGTGGGTCCAGCACTAATGCTGCCGGCATAGCCTGGATGCATAGCTAGGCTGTTGGGCTATACATGATACAGCCCACCTATTCACCATCTACTGCAGGAGACGGTCGCCACCAGAGGACATGGTCCTTCACCACCCAACCAAGTGGTGGTAAAATGGCAGCAGCATCAATGACGCAGCATCCACCCTGAAGGCTGTGCTGTGCCCACATTCCCTGTTTGGTTGGTTGTCAGGTCTTGGAGTACACCAATAGGCTCTATCACCTCTTCCCCCAGCCCCCGGTCAGGGGTTTCGCTGCCTGTGCTCAAGGTCAGCTCTGATACAGTGCAGCTGAGTACCCTGGGATCAGACTGCTGTCATAAGAGCTGTGAGAAGCCTCACTGGAGGCCCCTCTTGCTTGATTCAAGAACTGCCTTCAAGCCCAGGCCTTTGCCCTTGGTCCTTGCCTGAGCTACATCTATATACTTTACTGGTCATGACCTTGGCTCACTGATTTTACTTCCTGGCTTGACCTAAAACATGCCTCACTGGGCTGTTTGCTGTCCCTGGTTACTGTCACTGAACCTGCCTGATCTCCCTGTTCGGCTGCTGTGTGACTGCACCCTTTGCTCATGAGGGCAATGCTCTGCCTGTCTTGCTGTCCTCCTCAGCTCCCAGCTTGCCCTCTCTCATGGAGCAACCTGCCCTGCTGCTCGTGGACAGGTGTAAGCTTGACTTCTCTGGAAGTCCTCATACGCAGAAAGGTTGTTCTCCTTGCTCTTTCCAAACCTCACTCCCGGAAGGTGAAAACAAAGAGATTCTACAAGTTCCTCTTTGCACATCTAAGTAGTTTTTTTCCCTATGTTTTACAGGAGCAACTAACTACATGGACAAGAGTCATTTAACTTTCGCACTCCATAAAAAGCAACAGACCTAATTAATTGTTGTTAAATAATAGATAGAGCAACAGAAGACACGAGCGTGAAGACGTGTCATGTTTTATTTATCACGTGACTCTTAAATTTTTCTCTCAATACAGTTTAAGACAAACATGTTGCTTAAAATAATGAGATAACTTCTCATTAAAAGTGATGCAAAAATTTTTTTCTAGAGGTTTGATACTGAGAAACAGAAAACTAGAATATCTGGGCCACTTTGGAACGCAAAATGAAATTTTGATGCTTAACAGTCTGCTAATTAGACATCTGATCCCTAATACCTAATAATCAAATACTAATAGTGTAATGCTTTGCTCCGTATTTATCCTGTTCTTCTAATGTGTGGTCAGTATAGTGACAGTGTATCTTTATACCTGTAGGTGCATTTTTTTCTGGACTAAAAGCTCTCACACAAAATGCTCCAGAAAATTTGCAGTACTACCATCAAGAATAGTACTGAAAATACTGTTTCAAACTGAAATTTGCAACAAGTTATTTGGGCATCAAAAACCACAATTTGCTCATATACACACTTGTATAAAGGCAGGAACAAAAAGTCATCACACTCAATACTAAACCAGAAGGGAATCAATGTTTTATCTTAATAAAGACCAAGAAAAGGAAAGCTATAGTCTGATATATCTACCTAGAAAAAAAAATTATAAACCCCTCAGTGCATATTAAGCAGTACAGAGACTTCACTGAACAGATGCAATAGCTATTTAAAAACTCCTATTACCGCAGGTATTCAGGAAAGCTTGCTTTGCAAAACTGACTCTATCCAATTGAAATAGGTAAAGAACCTCTTCTGAGTGTTTCTGCTTTTGATCATTTCAGACAGAAAAAACATCCTGATCCTTAAAAGACTGATATTTATTAAACTAATCTCCCACACAGTATCATGCGTTGTCACTGAGTCGTATTTAAAAGGTCTGTTTTTAACACTTCTTTCCAGAATATTGCCTACACCAGCATTCTTTATAATTAAAAAAAAGTGTTAATACAGTTACAAATGCCTGGATTCATTCACAGCTTTGCAGTGCTATTTGAATTACATCAAGGAAAAGAATTTTTAAAAAAATCAATATATTACACGAATGGAAAAGCAGTGAAACAGAGTAGCACAGAAGAATCTAAGAATGCTGAAAGCTGCTCTGTAAACAAAAAGTAATTACGTCTCACCAACTGACAGGTCCAACAAGATCACTCACACAAGTGAAATACAAGAATACTGTATTAATCTGGGTTTGGTATTTTCATTACTGAACGTCAGTTACAAAGCTGCTTTATGGCTTATGCAGGGATTCTTTTATTCAGTACCTCCACTTCAGAAATTCAGCAAATATTTGCAGGTGCTCTAGCATTAGAAATGGCCACGGTTCATCCTGGTCTCCAGCACAAGATTCTTTTCTGGGCCTACATTATGGCATACAGTTAAACTTCAGAACCAAGCAAAATGACACTCCCAAAAGTCCACGGCAAACGCTTCACTCACAAAAGCACAAGTTCAACTTCTCAGAGTAAGGCAAAGACTAATCCATGAGTATGCTGCAAATGCTATACAGAAATGGAAGGCAAAAAGGTACAATTGCTGTACTACATTAATAACCAAAATTCAAGTCAACTAGACTTGAAGACATATCACTTCCTTTACAGAGCATTTGAATTACTTGATGTGTTCCTTATCTTGCCCTTCTGAAGCAGTTTCTTATGACAGAGTTGATTTAATGAGGCAAATTTATTCTACGGGCATGTGAGCAAATTGTTACAAGGAATACTAGAGCATCAGCTTCCAAAGAACTTGATATTCCGTGCTACTGCTCAATGGTAGGCTTTTACAGCTATGTGAAACACCAGTCTTTTCTGAACATGAAGCAACTCCTCTTTTTTCCTGAGATTACATCACATTTATTGTGGGGCAAGAGCCAGAATATGGGCTACTAGCAGTATGTAGCCAAGAGATGCATTTCCAGTTTATCACCTTATTTCACAATGTTTTCCCATGCTCTCAGGTTTTGAATGAATATTCTACCTTTGACAAAGTTCAGCAGACACAAAAACCCATAATTTCTAGTTTTGTTCCTCAACTTTATCAATTCCCCCAGAAGTACACAAGTTTCATGAACTGACTTACACAGGTAAAAAATAAAAATTTTCTTTCCCGAAATGTTTTACAGCATTGTTAAAATTAAGGCTTCTGCATTCTACCCTAAACTAATATCAATCAGTGGCGCTTGGCGGGATTTGAAATAATACACAGGAGCATTTTTGAGAGATATCATTACTGCACATTAACTCGACTTTAAGCATTTAAAAGTATCTAGAAAGTATTTTAGAAATATGACTTATTACTCTGTATCACAAAGGTAACTAAAAAAACCTAAAAATACTCCTCTGTCTTGTTTCCATTAGCTTTTGCTCCAATCCTTTTTCTCTCCCTATTACCTTCTCATCTGAACTTCCTTCTTACTTGTCCTGTCCTCTGGTACTCTCTGCTCCTCCTTTGCACCTTGTCTCATGTAGGTCTATTTAGCAGACAGTTTGGGCAACAACCACCTACTACGCAACTTGTACAGTGCCTTTTAACCCTGAGACCACACTACTAGCACAGTAAGAAACATAACAACTTTAACATAACAACAACATAACTTTAACATAACAACAACATGTTTTAAGTAGGAGGCAATAAAAGGAAACTGAAAAACAAAACACAGGTTAAATATTTAGAAGTACTGAATCACGGTGAGGTCTCCTAGAATATTAAATTGTCTACTTAAAGTGATTTGTTTAAACCCAAACTGGGCAAAAGATGATTGCAGAGAATATTGCAAGCAGAGTGATGAATGTGGCACCTTCCCTAGCTTTTTCATTTTTAATTTCTATAATCACTAAAAAGCTACACTTCTTAAATTAATACATCAATAGATTTTATACAACTCACAAATCCCTCACAAGTTAATTTCACATTTTTATTAAAAGGTATTTAAACAGTGTCAAAACCGGAATCAACATAATAACCTTCTATAAAAGTTACATTTCAAATGATCTTGCTCAATTTTAACACTGGTAGAGATTTGCTGAAAACATGTTAACATACTTTTTTAAAAGAATAATTTAATAGATACTTGTCTAAAGCACTGTAATGAAAAAGTAGACAGATAATGCTTATCTTCAGTTTTTATTTTACTTCTTTTCTTCTTACTTATGTATATTAACAAAAAACCCTCAAATGATTTAGACAAAAGCTTTTAGCTCAACACATAATTGCAACAAAATTACAATAATTGTACCAATTAAAATAATCCTGAATGAACAGTTTGTCATCTTAATGTTCCAATGGTTTATAGAAGGATCTACTTAATTAGCTGAAATTGCTTTCCAATGTTAGTATCAAATGTCATTTGTTAAAAGTTGAACGATTTGGAAAATAATTTAACAAAGCAATTTTACAAAACACCAAGAACCAACATTTTCTTTTCAGCTGAATAAAGCAAGCAGATGTGTCATCAAATTGCTATAAAAATAAATGAGCCTTTATATGGGGAAAAATAAATTTTACTACTAGTGCTACAGAATACTATTTTTTTTTATTAAATCAATTTCTTTAATAAAATAATTTCATATCATTTATATCTTGGTGGTATTTTTAGTATGCTGTAAATACACTTTCTTAAATTGAAGTAGCAAACAAGTAGAAATATTCAACTGTATGTGAAACAGAAAAACTTTTTGACCTGCCTAAGTGATCTCCTAATCTGATTCACATGGGCATATCACACAAAAGATCTGAACTTATCAGTAAAACACAGCACCAATGAAACCACGCTATAGAACTCCAAACCTACAGTAATCAACTGTTGTTCCACTTACAACTAAATTAGTTTTTACCAGTTTAATACAAAGAAAAAAGGAAAAAAAGACAAACCGAGGATGAGTTGTTTTATAACTGGAAATTAAGTATTTCTCTGGTTACTAATACGAGAGATAGCTACTTCTGTGGTTGCTTCCAAACAGGGGTCACTTCAGTAAAATGACTGGAAAAAAGCAAAATAACACAAAAGTGCTCAAACTGGAAAGACACGCGCTAGAACTGAAGAAATGAAGAAACACCAACACTTTCCACTATTGATAAATCAGACAGAGCAGATGTTTTCCACAAATTATTCCTTAGAATGGTGTAAGAGTTGCAAAAGCATTAAAAAAGTAATAAATGGAACTACGGCTGGCTTAAATCCCTTAGTCCTCCAGACAAAAAAGAATCCTGAATAAAAGAATGCTACTATGTTATTTTAAATTTGGCGTGTTCTGCTTTGGCACATCATTCTGACATCCAGTTCGACATCCATCATAGGTAGGCATGCATACCTACGTGCACAAATACTTTATTGCAGGGGTTAAATTAAGCCCGAGTGATGGATGAAATTATATGTTGCCAAATTTAAAATAATGGTTATTTACAACTCTGAGAAAAACACAACCATTTTCTCATCTTGGAAGATATATCTTTTTTTCAAAATCAAAGATGTAAGATTCTTGATTTCCATAGCATCATTCAGCTTCCCAAAATGCATATTTTCAAGCAGATTAAGTAAAGGTGGAGATCCTAATCTGAACAGATGGCTCATGAGAGTTTCTTCTATCCTGAGCCAAGCTCCCACGTTCTAGTATTTTGCATTAATACCTAAGAACAGCCATGTCGCGGAACTTCAGGGACCAGCAACACATAACCTTATACAGAATTGATAAGCCCTGTCTTAATACCCCAGTTTGAGCAAATCCTGGGCAAAGAATGCCAGGTAGGACTGCCCCTCATGACATCAAGCACAACAAGTAACATCAAAATCAGCAAGTAGAAAGCACTGGAATAGAAGGTTGTGTGAAGACCTAAATTCTGTATCATTAAGCAAAATGTCAATTCAGTTCTGGGGACAAGCACTCTCCTCTCCCCAGTGAGTAACTTTAAGCACTGAGACAATGAGTCATTGTCTTAGGGACAATCTGTGCCCAGGACAAGGGGTAACTGGCACAACTTGAGCATCAGAAGTTCCACCTAAACATGAGGAGGAACTTCTTTACTTTGAGGGTGGCAGAGCACTAGAACAAGCTGCCCAGAGAGATGGTAGAGTCTCTGTCTCTGGAGACACTCAAAACCTGCCTGGACGCGTTCCTGTGGAACCTGCTCTGGGTGACCCTGCTCTGGCAAGGTGTTGGACTAGATGATCTCCAGAGGTTCCTTCCAACCCCTATCATTCTGTGATCTCCCTATGTACACCAGCTTTACATTTCTTACAGTTTCACCACGTAATGGCTAAGTGACTTCCAGGAACACCTTCCAGTAGACAAAGTACTGCAGACTGGTTTCTGCCGCGGTAAGGAGGATATAAACAGACAAAATGTGTTCTTAGAATCATTTAGATTAGAAAAGACCTTTAAGATTACTGAGTCCAACCATTAACCTAGCACTGCCAAGTCCACCACTAAACCATGTCCCTAAGCACCACATCTACAGGTCTTTTAAATACCCCCAGGGATGGTGACTCAATCACTTCCCTGGGCAGCCTTTTCCAACGCCTGACAACCCTTTTAGTGAAGAAATTTTTCCTAATATCCAGTCTAAACCTCCCCTGGCGCAACTTGAGGATTAAACAACTAAACAACTGCAGTTCCCTCAGATGGTCCTTCCTCAAACTTGTTCTCTAGAACCTTCTCCAGCTTCGTTGCCCTTCTTTGGGCATGCCCCAGTATCTCAATGTCTGTCTTGTAGTGAGGGGCCCAATCTGTTCAGTAGACTATCTCATTTAGTGAGTAAACTTAATGAGAAAAGGGACTGAGAAGACATTCCTTCCCATGTAATAAGCTTTAATAGCATGAGTTTTAATCAACAAGGTGGCAGTATCAAATTGTCGCCATCTACACCCTTAAGCAGTAGAAAATATCAAAAAACTAAGATGACTAAAACTCAGAGCTTCAAACTGAAATGAAAAACTAAGGTCTTTGGGGAGAAGAAATAAATGACTCCAACTTCTTAGACTGAGAAGACTACAGAATCCAAAAAAAGAGAGGCGAAAGTATTCAAGCAAAACTGGGCAATCAGACAGTGATATTCACTGCAAAGTTTGATGTGAGACTAAGACTCTCCCCATCCTCTTTGATATCTTTTCTACTTTGGTACAACCTTTTTGAAGTGTTGTGACTAGGATCTCACAGTGTTTAGAATTTAGATACAACACAGTTTTGTGTAATACAATACCTTCCTTCTTTCCATTGCTTTGCTGATAACTCCTAAAGACACTGTTTCATTTTCTGACTGTTGCTGAGCACTGAACATATTTTTTCAGAGAAATCAGCAATGATTTGTGAAATTCTTTCCTGAGTGCAGATTTGTAGACGATTACTATGTTAGCAGGATTATAGATGGAATTATTTTCCCCGGTATGTTATGATACCTACAGACACAAAGACTCTGAGCTGCAATTTACTCACAGCTACTTCCACAACCCTCTGTAACACAGTTGTCCTGGTTACATCTCCACATTGCATCTTCTCCTTCTGCCAGACCAGGTACAGGTATGTCAAAGAGCACAAGTATTATCTTTGGAAACTACCTTCAGGTTTCTCACAAGACTCTTATTCTTATCTCCCACTTCCTTCATTTTCCTGGTAATAAGGCAATCCCACCTGTTATTACCTTAAATTTTAATGCATTCAAATGTCCTTAGATCAAGGTCTTGCTTAAAATTCCTTAAATTTCAAAATTTCACATTGCCTTCTTTACCTGCTCATTGACTCTGTTGAGAATTCATTTTCTTGAAACACATCTTCTCTCTACAAAAGCCAGAGTGACTTTTCCCAGTATGCCATTTATTTAGGACTGGGCACTGACACTCATTCTGGTGTCATGCATGTTTCATTTAGTCTTCACAAGAGGGCCCATTCCCATAGCTGGCTAATTTACAAGTCTGTGAAGTATCAGTTGCAAACATTCAACAGAAACTTGCTTTAATCTGACAACTTAATTCTCTTACAACTTCATTTACTGAAAGACCATGTATTTTATTCCACTTCAGGGCTTTAGAAACTTGCTTTTTGCAACTTCTGCAAACCATTTTGGCATTATACAAAAGTGACGTTAGGAGGACTCTTTACAGCAATGCAGAAGGGAACAAAGCACAACATAAATGTAGAGCAATATTAACTGTATGTCACAATTATTAAAAAAATGTTAAAAATAATTAAAGTAGACCAGAATGGAGAGGTGGGTAATGACAACAGTGGGCTTGACTGCAGAAAAACCTAAACATGAAAGCGGAAGGAGAACACAACAGACAAGAAATCAGAATTAGGAGCTTAGCCTGGCAAGAAGAGACACTACATGAAAATCCTGATGATGAGAGATGACTTGAAAAGGTAACAAATAAACCCAAAGGAATAAATACTGGTACTGCTTAGTATACCAATCGGAAAGCTAAACCAAAGATCCAGACCAGAAAAGAGAGAGGCTCGAAGTGAGAGAATAGAAGTGAGATGATACAGCAAGTCAGTTTAAGGAAATAAAAAGAGTAGACGTTTTTGTCCAGAATCTGGACCAAAAGCCAACAATGCAGATTCAGCATTTTTTTATTTTCAAAATCTTACAGAATTACAAAGCATGGACTTATACCCCTCTATGAAAAAGCTACAACACAGCATCTCTACCTGTTACTAGGAGAGAAGTCTAAGTGACTCCAATCCACAAAGATAGTTCAGAGGTGTGCCCGTGCCACATATCGAAGCCTAATTTTGGTTTGTTTTTGAAGACCCTGGGGAAAACATTGCCAATACAACATTCCATAGGTTTTCCCATCTCTGCATAGTACGATACAGTAAAGATACACTACTCCGGACAAAACTAGTTTCATACTCATCAACGTAGTCTTCCATATCCACCATAGTATCTATGGAAAAGCACTCATAAATTTACTTTCCCTAACCATCATTCACAATAAGAATATATTAGTTAGGGTGTTTTGGTTTTTTTTAAGTAACAAATTGAAGCACAGAGATACAGGTACATTTATTTAGTAACCAAATTGAGATATGCAGTTTTTTTCAGAGTACTCCACCAACTGACGGCAGAGCTCCCACTAGCTTCAGATATAGCTCTGAACACTGAGCACTTACTAATATCAGCTTACAGAACCATAAGCTGTGTACTACCTCCCAGGAGAGGCACAAATCGTACAATCATAGAATCACAGGGTTGGAAGGGACCTCTGGAGATCATCTAGTCCAACCACCCTGACAGAGCAGGGTCACCTAGAGCAGGTTGCACAGGAACACGTCCGGGTGGGTTCTGAATGTCTCCAGAGTTGGAGACTCCACCACCTCTCTGGGCAACCTGTTCNGTGCGGCCTCACCAAGGCAGAGTAGAGGGGGAGGATGACCTCCCTTGATCTGCTGGCCACACTCTTCTTGATGCACCCCAGGATGCCATTGGCTTTCTTGGCCACAAGGGCACATTGCTGGCTCATGGTCATCCTGTTGTCCACCAGGACTCCCAGGTCTCTTTTCACTGAGCTGCTCTCCAGCAGTTCAGCCCCCAACTTGTACTGATGTATGGGGTTATTCCTCCCCAGGTGCAGCACCCTACACTTGCCCTTGTTGAATTTCATAAGGTTCCTCTTTGCCCAGATCTCCAACCTGTCCAGGTCTCTCTGTATGGCGGCTCAGCCTTCTGGTGTGTCAGCCACCCCTCCCAGCTTTGTGTCATCAGCGAACTTGCTGAGGGTGCACTCTATCCCCTCATCCAGGTCATTGATGAATATACTGAAGAGGACTGGGCCTAGTACTGACCCCTGGGGAACACTGCTCGTCACTGACCTCCCACTAGTCTGTGCCCCTAAATACTGTCCAAGTGAAAGGAACGATAGAGGTGACTAGGCCAGCATCATACAAATCCTGACGGATAGTTCTAGAGCACCTTAACTAAGTTCACCTATTGCATTCTTTTCAACTACAACTGATAGCACCGAGATGTGACAGAAAATGGTCCTCCCCTTTACTACAAAGCCAGTCTATACAGTTTGCAAAATTAAATTCTGGACATTACAAGACAAGAATCTTATGGGGGAAAAACAGCATATGATCATACAAATCATATATCATAACGCATACATAGGAATTAATTGCAGGCTATTTTTATTCTTTCATTTCTTAATACTTGACTACTTGATTTTTTTCATTTTACTGTACTTTTTATATGTTGTGAAAGTATTGCTTATTCTTTGAAATGCTGAAAAACAAAGCACCTAGTGAAAAAGATCACTACTGTTAAACATGAATACAGAATATGCCAAGACAAACAAGCGAACAGCAGCTGTCAGAGCTACGCTGGACAGACGGCCATTCTGCTAGTGCCATCTGCCGGCACAGCACCACCATAGACAGAGGTACCAAGTCTCACTTGCACTGAATCACACTCCCACAGCACCAGCTGTATTCAGAGTAAAGAGCTGGTTATAATCTGTCTCCCAAGATACAGCAGCAAAACAATATAGGTTTAAGTATCACTCGTCATACCCTCAGTGCACACACAAAATATCTACCATACGTTCAGCTGAAGGTACCTGTAACAGATCAAGCCGCTGTGTTCACCCTCTGTCCCACACAATAAGGAGCTATGAGGAAGGCAATGGAGAGATCTCCCTTGCAGGGGAATCCTGGTGATTCACAAGCTTAACACACAATATTTTAAAAGTTGGAAAAGTAACTATAATATCAAAGCATTCTCCTTACATGGAGAATGTGACTGAATGCAGTACTACACTTAACACAGAAACTACAAGATTCCTTTCATCCAAGGGAGATGTCCAAGCAGACCTCTCTCCCCACACACTTAGAGCTCAGACATGCAGCAAAACCAAAGAAGAATTTGCACTGTCACAAGAAAAAGTACTTTGACACAAATTACTCAATACTGGGAAAATTATATTCTTGTTCCTGTTCTGAAGTACCAAAATATTTTTTAAAAATATCCTTGCAGAATAAGAGGCAGGGAAGAAGTAACACAAACTCAGTACAGGAGCAGAAGTGATAAAAGTATCAAAGTCTGGTATCTATTCATGAGACTCCAAATGGGAAAGCTGCTTTATAAACTAGAAATTCTTAGGAAACAGAGACTAAATTTTTAAAAGAGGAACTAAAGTAAATATTCTACTTTGAACTGACACAGAAACAGATATTGAAGCCAAGTGACTTCAAACAGTTGTAGATAAAAAGAATAACAATGACACAGAAAGGATTATTTTGGATAAGAGAATTTTTAGAATATGAGATAATACCAGAGAAGAGTTCGCAGACCTTTTCATATTTAGCATACAGTAAAGATGATCAACGAAATCACCAGACAGATGAGATCTCAGCTTTGTCACTATATCAGAGTTATATATTAAGTTCCTTACAGAGGTTCAAGCAGTAGTTGCTGACACAGACATCAATTCTCTTCCTGAGCATGTGGCAATGTTATTATTATGACCTTTTTTTTTTAATGGCCAAGTAGTCAAAGAAACTCAGTCTTGTAGCTTTATCAATTTCATACCAAATAATCCTGTTGGTATTTTTTGCTAAAGAGAGAATTCTGAATGTTGGTCTTCTTTTCCTTGTTTTCCTGGTATTGCAGGTAGAAAACAAACAGCTTTACTTAAAAGACGACCATCATGTTCCCTTTTCCAATACATGGTACAGAGTTCTTCACTATTTCTTCACATTACACTAGTTTTATACACTATAAATTTATTTATATGTATTTAACTGTCAATTATGAATTGGCACTCCACTGAAGTGGCTATATAACTTCCAAACACAACCTGCATAGCAAGAGGCAAAACAGCATAGCAGGAGTCATGAATCTCCTCCACACCTGAACTAATAAACCCTGACACGCTCCAGTTGTCACTGAGTATCAACAGTTCAAGTGTCTGTAGTAACAACAAATAATCCAGAACCCAAATAAATCATTCACAACCAGTTGTGACTGTCCTTTCCTTCTCCTTACGTTGGTTTACTACAGATTGAATGTTAGTTTATACTGAAATTACTACTACCAATTCCTAAGAACAATTCAGGTGTCTCATACCTCCTTTGGATTATCAGAAAACATAAACATTATTATGTCTTGAAGATAGCGTTGGACTTTGATCACTCCAAAGCGATTTATTACTGTCAATGCTAGTAATCAGAAGACTGTAATGAATTTGTTGGATAAATGCTGAAAATAAAAAATTATGAAACATGCTAGACAGCAAACCTAAATAAAGATTAAGTTAGAAATACTACAGCAAGAGTACTGGAAAGCATGACAGGCGAGAGAATTCCTGATAATTCTGAATTATTGTACTTACCTGATCACATAAACATTTGTGACACTAGTCATGTGAACCCACAATGGAGAGGTGGGTTCCCATTACTTAATCTATGATTTCATAGGTATCTCACACTCACAGAGGAAATCCAAAATCCAGAAACTGGATCCATTCTCTAGAGGGAAGTTTTTTCTAATCACACACTTATTTACCTCTGAAGTTTGATATTTCATCAACAACCCCCAACTTGAAGCAACTCCAGGCTACTACTTGCCCTCTTGTCTATCTTCAGTACTCAGCCTCGTCACACACGGTCCACCCTTGTCCCTCTACTTTCTGGGTTCTTTGCGTTCAGATTTTAACCCCACTTTGACTTTCCTTTTCTAATACAAGCCATTCCAATTGTCTTTCCCAATCATTCCTAACTCCATTTTCAACATTTCAACCATTTCCAGCCCATCCCAGAACCTCATCCAGTTCATGAGTTCATTAGCCTGGAGAAGAGAAGGTTGAGGGGAGACCTGATTAATGTTTACAAGTATCTAAAGGGTGGGCTGAAGGAGGATGGAGCCAGGCTTTTTTCAGTGGTTCCCAGTGACAGGACGAGGGGCAATGGGCACAAGTTGGAACACAGGAAGTTCCGTTCAAATACACGGAAGAACTTCTTTACGGTGAGGGTGACAGAGCACTGGAACAGGCTGCCCAGGGAGGTTGTGGAGTCCCCTTCTCTGGAGATTTTCAAGACTCGTGTGGATGCATTCCTGAGTGATGTGCTCTAGGTAATCCTGCTTTAGCAGGGGAGTTGGACTAGATGATCTCTAGAGGTCCCTTCCAACTCTAAAGATTCCGTGATTCCGTGATCTTCTCCCATTCCTTGGCTCTTAGTGCAGGGTACCTTCCCAAAATTTTCTGTCCAAGTTCATTCTCCTCTCCATTCTTTCCCTGGATCCTGCAAAGTCTCTAGATTTTCTGGTAACTTGTTCATCAATCCCAGTCTTCCCTCTTTACCTCAGCTGTTCTTTTCATTTGATCTCAGTTATTTCTTACACAAGTCAAACCCTTCTTTTCTCTCACTGACTTCTGCTTCTTTCCTATAGGCCCAACTCCCAGTCACATTCTTGCTCTACCATTACTCCCACTGTCATCAGGTCACTTGTCACAATCCACAAGTCCTTTCTTACACACAGCCAGGTTCTGGAAAGGCACATTCACTGGCAACACAGGGACCATTTGCTCCAAGTTGCAATACCCAGACAGCTCTGACAGCAACTTGTATCAGCAATGGAGAAAGTCATGCTTCCTTTTCATATTCCTTAACTGCAGCAAAAGGCACTGCCGTAGCCTCAAGCACGCTTGCTAAGCACCAAACCTTCAGAGATCTTTTCCAGTAAAGGCAGTTTTTGCAGAGCTTAGTTCAGATTTCTAACTAGGGGAAAAAAACCCAACCTTCTAGCTTGACCAAGGCAGAGATGAAAATTATATCAAGACACAGCTAGCTACCTGTGAAAAAATTCCAGTATAATTCTCTTTGTTTTTTAATACAAAGCATGCATTCATACATGGTGCATTAAATAGCAATGTAAGTCATTAAAAGTTTCCAAAAGTTAACAGGAGAGTAAGGTTGTGGGAGTTTTCGATTACAACTTGGTAGCTGTTTGAAAGCCATGTTATTCTTATCATCATTAATAATGATCAGTATTTTAATCACTGAAAATACATACCATTACCAGAACACTACCTACCTCTCATAGATGGTTTTTAAAGTCAGCTGATCCGGAACACCTTCAGTTTCTTCAAGATGCAGTATGAGCCACGATGTCCTATACGGCCACTGCTCTGTGAGATTGATCCAACTAGCCAGTCTATCCCAATTGAATGTGATCTGATTAGCTCTCAATAGACGACCTAATACAACAGGGAAGGAGTTAAAAAAAATTCAGCGGATTTTTTCCTCTATATTTTTAGCTCAGTACGTCCAAAATCATATCAAGTTGCATCTAAAAATATCATTTGACAACCTAATAAAACTTCTTGCAAACACTGGTCAGAATGTGACACTCTCCAAAACTGTCAACTTCAGCTCAAGGTTAAACACTAATTACTATGAGCCTGTTACAGATGAATCTTAAGTTACTTTAACAAAACTCAATAGAGAACTTCACACAGCATTCATTTCTCAATCTAAACATAAAAATCATGCTAATACTGTGGAAGATCATCTGTGCACTGGCATACAAAATACAGCCAAAAAGTTAGATGGCACAGAACTGCCACCTTCAATAGCCAATAAAGTAAAAATCAAAGCTATAAACAAAAGAGTCTTTTAACTTAATAAGGCGAGGTATGAATTACAAATAAAGTTATTTCAAAAAAACAGAAAAAGTTAATGCCACAGTTTATGCATTTCAAAATTTAGCATGTTTTCTAGAACCGCATTATTAATATTGGTGATGATGTATAACTTACAGCCTGAAGGCTCTGCTCGTGAAATCACCATATATAACCCCAGATTATAGTACACTAGAAGTGTTCCTGCAAGGGTTTTTTTGTTTGTTTGCTTTTACAACTAACAGTTTGTGATTTTTTTATACTTTCACATCTGTACTATAATTTGCCATTTCATTTGTAGTATGAAACCAGACATTTCATGCTACAAATGGTAATGACAACGCTAAGAGTCGGCACGTTTATTTAAAAGATTAGCTCAGAATTTTAGGTCTGTTGTCACATACAAATGTTCACTAAAAAAGGGAAAAAGCAGGGGAAAGTGGGGAAAATGGCATATTAACGCTTTTCTATTAATTATACTAGCATTAAGTTAATGGAAGACAGCCAACCCCTTATGTTACCCAGGTTGCTTTGACAGAGCTGAACCTCAGCTCAGAGACATACAACTGTGTCCTCGGTATCGTCCTTCCTACTTAGACAACCACTTCAGCACTGCACCAGATCTGAACCAGTCCCACCTAACTTGTGACGTGCTGGAAATAAGTACTCACAAATGCAACGTTAAGTTGGGCAGTGGACACAGCATTGATGCTGCTGCTGTAGGTTTCTGCAACCAAATGGATCAGCAGGAAACAATTCAGTTTTGGCCTTCATTATTACTCTCTGCATCTATCGGGGTAAAGCAAACACCTTAAGTGTGACCTGAGATGGTTGCAGCAGGTTTCCTAGCTCCAGCTACGTGCTGCGCAGCAGAGACAGGCTGATTTCTGAACTGCGCCCAGTGTAGGCAATGGCTACAATCACCCAACGCAGAACTTAATGCCAAGTCTGTTTAACCAATCCTTGATATGCCCGCAGGCGACTGTGATATTTCTGTATCTGTGAAAGTTTCCTTCCTAAAATTCTTTCTCTCAAATGATCCAGCTCGCATTAGAAAATTAAGAAGATTTTTTACTTGAGCATTAAATGTTATCATAGAAAGACATAGGTCATATTTCTAGAAATGACAAAGATCACTTAACATAATCTTTTATTGCTTGTATCACTGGTAGCATTGTACTGTAGTCTTCCTAGCAATCAAATGTTATTAGGCAAAATCAGAAGTTTTAGAGATTCTATTTTCATTAACATAATCCAGAGCTTGTGACAATTTGATTTAAGTTGAAATAACTAAGAAACAAGAGCAGAACTCTTTTCCTTCAAAACACAGTAACATTCACACTGTTCTCCATTTGTACAATGGAGTAATGTACTACCCGTCATTAATGAGATCCTTTATCATAAAACCAGGGACTCAGATTGAAAGAGTTGAAGTGGCATAAAAACAAGTACTCCATTTTATTCAGGGGAAGAGTTCTGCAGCACCCGAGCTGTAAAGAATAGGATTAATGTCGTTTTCCAACACCCTCCTTAAAGTGTAATGTACGAAGCCATAAGTAGGATCAATTTGTAAGGGAAGAGCTTAAAGGTGCATCATTTCTTAAAGACACCACGGATATCTAGTGGGTCAATGGAAAAAACAACCGCATGCAAGATTAGATAGAGAAAACACAAAACAAAATCAGAAATATCTGTATAGCAAACAATGTTTTTTCAGATGTTTCAAATGTTAAAAGCATTATTTGTCCTTTCCTCAACTCAGCTGTAGGTAGAACTGTTTACTGTCTCTTCAATCATTACGCTACTCATTATTTTATGAGCCAATAACCTTGCTTACCAGTGGCAAGAAGTTCTCCTGAATTAACCTTCCTTTTGTAACCCATCTTGTATAACAAACCTAACTTAATATACTAAATATGCATGCTAAATAGTACTAAAATATTTTTAAGTATTAAAGACAATACATTTGGCATATCTGTGAATCCTTTACATTTTCCAGTTAGTCCAAGAAACTGTAAAATATTATTTGTTTCACAGAATGGTTGAGGTTGGAAGGGACTTTTGGAGATTACCTGGTCCAACCCCCCATGCTTAAGCCAGGCCACCTACAGCCAGTTGCCCGGGACTGTGTCCAGATGGCTTCTGAATATCTCCAAGGATGGAGACTCCCTAACCTCCATGGGCAACCTGTGCCAGTGCTTAGTCACCCTCACAGTAAAAAAGTGTTTCACTAGCACCTGGTGAATGGCAGTTTCCTACAAGGGTCCACGCCCTAATCATAAACATTCGGAATACAAAGTCTGGAGTAGAGAAAATATGAAATTTGATCCTTTTGGAAGAGCTGGTATTGGCTTTTGTATCAATGCAAAAATTAGTTAAGGATACTGAAATTAAGCTCAAGCTTTTGCCCAGGGTATTTTTTTCTGGTTAAAGATCAAGCCAATTCTGAGTAAAGGTCCAAGTTCCCAGAAGCCTCATACTGCACAATAGCAAATCTTATGTAAAAGCTTCAGAACCTGGGGAAAAATAATATTCTCTTTTGTTATTCCAGCCCCTGGTGATTTGTGGTTTATTGCTTGTTTTCTATTCGCACTTGATGAATTTTACTTTTCAGATATTTAACTGTTTTCTGAATCCAAGTAATCTTCCCGCATCCGCATAATACTGTTGCAGAGTTATGCACTTCACTATATACAGTGTGAAAAGTAACTCGTTTGTTCTGAACCAGTTCGCTGTAAGGCTACTTAGTGCCTTTTAGTGTAATAGAAAAGACAGTAAATAAACATTCCCCATTCACTTACTGCATGAAACATGACTTTTATTAGACTTCCATAACAACTTTTCCAGTTGTTTCCAGTTTTTAAGCCTCAAAGATACCAACGTCTTGATCGTGCTTTGCTGAAGGAAAACAGGTCACAAAATGCTTTCATCATCAGCCCCAGACAACCATTTAGGGAAAAAGGACTCCAAATATCCATTGCAAAAGTGACAAGGATACATACCTGGTTTTGCCTCGCAGTTTATTTTTTAAGGTACCAGCACTACAAGCTTTGTTCACATTAGAGTATTAGAAACTGAAAAATGTATTTTATTATCCCACTTCAAAATTTAAAAAATATAAGACTTCCTAAAAACATAGACTAGAATAATTTACGTCTCAACTGAAGTCAATGAAACAACAAATATTTAAGTCTACAGACTAGTCTACAATCTTTGCTCAAAGAGTTTGCTTCAGAAGGATTTTCAAAATCAACACACAGACTGACTTGTTAAATTTAGTTTTCCAAACTAAAAACAATTAGTTTTCCAAACCAAAAAGTCTGAGTGTAATTACCAGCAACCACAACACAATAGTGTTTACTCTACACAAACTTGACACACTTACCTGTCACTGAAACAATATTCAGCAATCTTCTCATGGTCTGAGGACTGATATCACTGAACCAATCTTCTGTAACCAACAGCTTGGTCAAATCAAAAGACATTTGTCGGGTAATGGTACGTTGCATCTGGCGCCTTCGGTAAGTATCCTGATAATGATACAAAGGAAGCAAGGAATACTGATTGGTATCAAAAACTTTTATGTATTTTAAATATTCGATTATAAAGTTAGAACCTTTGTGAATATGTCTGAGAAGCTGACATGAAATACCGTAAAAATATTTACCAGAATTTAATTCTGATTTAGCTGTGTAATAGTTGAACATGATTTCCGCATAAGCCAAGAACTGGCAAGAGTCACACATTTTACTTCCATGCCATTTCTGAGGGAGCAAAATACTGACACAGTGAGATACTTTGTAAAAAGGTTACCAATTTCATTATTGCCATCATTGTTTCCAACATATATCTACAAAAAGTTAATGCCATCCATTTACTAATTACATTTTAAAATTAACGCAAACATTAGGTTTCTCTGCTACAAAATTCCACCAGTTTCTGCCTACGGCAGTTCAAAAGTCTCAGAATCCTCAGACTGGGTGTTGCTTTTCACTACTTCCTAGATACCTTTTATTCAACCACTTTCTGATTTTATGTAAAGATGGGAAAACAGAACAGAAAGCAGGAAAGAAAGAGTGGTGGACATGCTGCAGTAAAAGTCTAGAACTATAATATCCTAAATTCCTTGATTTGCTCAATTACTGCCCCTTGTTGCAAGATCCTGTGATCAAGTGATACTGGGCTTATACACAAAAATCCAAAATAAACACACATACATCGATCATAGCTACTACCGGTATCCTGTATCATCTCAGCATTCACAGAGAGATAAATTTAAGTATTTGCGAAAAGAATATTTCGGGGAGCAAGCAAGCTTCTTCCTCTTTGATAGAGCATCATTCTACTGATTTAAGAATGTACCTTTCCTACATGGATCATTTGTATTAATGTCATAAGATAGTTTGGTAAGTCTTCCAAGTTGACATCATCAAAAACGTGAAAGAAAAAAGAAAAGAATAGAAAAAAAAGAGGTATTACCAGTATCTCCATTCAGTCTAAAAAAAAAAGAAAAAAGAAAGTCTTTCTCACCCGCCTATTGAGAGCAGTTTTGCTACCAAGCTTGGTCATGTCTCCAAGACTGTTCTGAGAAACTCTCCTGTCAACCTCTTCATGCAATCCTTTGGAAAAGAAAACAAAAGGCAGGCATTTTCTCCATTCGTATACATTTGACTGATCTACAAAATAACACTAATGATCTGACAATTATTTAAATAATTTTTTCCAAAATACCCAGATTTTTTTAACATTAGTTTTGTAACTGTTATATCATTCTCCTGCATAACCTTACCTGCATTATCTGCATAAGGAATATCCCCATTGGTTGTCGAAGCTACCATCAGTTTTTTTGCATTACTAAGTCCTCGGCTATTCAGAAAAACGGGCAAATGGACTATGTTTCTCATGTAATCATGTCCATTTATGTTTGAATCACGTAGAACACTGTTGAGATTCTGGTTAATAGCCTTTATTATTATGTGTGGGTCACTTGCAAAAATAGCAATAAATGGGCCTTTTGAAAACAAGACTCGCACCTGTAAAAAAGCGGACAGTACACCTTGTTAATAATAATTAACAGTAACTGTGGATCATTTGAACATCTGACTCAACATTTCATATTCATTCTGTTTCAGTTATAAACTTGAGAGGAGGACAAGAGGTATATAGAGATGTCAGTTTCTTCAGCATGAGATATCTTATGTTTGGAACTTATCCACAATTAGAAATAAGCACACTTGACAAATTAACAGTAGTAGTTACAGTGAAGTCATCACCAAGAAGAGATCATGCAGTAATGTCCTAGCCCCCCCAAACGTTTAGCATTTCAGTATTTTTCATCTAAGGTACGAAAAACTCTCCAAACATTCTAAGTTTGTTTCAACAGGATATTAATTGTCAATAATTTACATATGACTATTTCACAACTTTTCACAAGTATTAACATGTACAGTCCCTACTGGGATTTCATTTTCAACTTTTAAAACCCATCACTCTTAGTATTACAGTTACGCCAATCTACACAAACATTAAAAGACTACAACACACAGACTCTGCATGTATGCCTTCTTTTTACAGAAAATACACAATAATTGTATGTATCTGAGCTCATCTATGGAAGAGTTCACCCAGATAATCCAGAGATCATCTTTACAAAATGATCCAACTCACAGTATCAAGCATCTGTAAAACTTTGTCCTGTTCACAAGCATCCAATCCATCAATAATTACAACAAGCCTTGTCTGGTTCTGAGTGAAGCTGTCAATGGTTTTTGCCATTTTGGCCATCAGTTCCACCTCACATTTCAAAACCTACAAAAATTAAAAGTAAAGAAAGAAGAGACATGTCTATAATACTTAAAAGTCACAAAAATGCATAGAATTCCTTTTGCAGATTGCTACTTTCCCCAAAAATACTTCAATAAGATTACAAAAATAAACACTTATAAATACGCAAAGTCCTAAAATGTCACTTCCAAAATTTTAATTTCCTATTTGCACGAAAATGTACAGCAGAACTGCATATTCCACTTGAATGTAACAAATTATCCTTATTTAAAATCCATTATAATGTTATTTAAAAATGAAGTAATACTTATGCACTGTAAATCAGTATTCCAAGAGTAAACAAAACAGTATTTGTACCTTCAGCTAATCCTCAAAAATTGCTTTGCATAAAATGTACACTAAAATTTTCTATCTGCCTTCCAGTCAAGGAAATCAGTCATTCCTGTTCAGGATATACAATCTGAAGATTTATAAAATTTTTCAACATTAAGTTACACATTTAACAACCATCCTTAGCGTAAAAACAGAGGTGGAATTCACTTGCCTTAATTTCAGCAACTGATAGGTAGACATTAAAATCTGATCTATTCCCCCCTAGATATATCTTAAATGTGCACATTAAGATGACATAAGTCATATGAGGAACTCTCTGGAACATTTTCTATCAATTTAGATACAAACCAGCTAAACAATAGTATTTTCTACCATTTTTCATTAAATACAGGAACCGTTTTTCAATGTTCTTTCAGTCCTATCCTGCCTTTCTTAGTAAAGAGGTCTTGCAGACAGCCAATGTTAGGCTTGTTTTTTCACCTTTAGAATATTTTAAAGGTTATTCTTTCTAATCTTATGATATAAAGTAAGGTTTTACTAACTACTGATCATTTAGAACAACTGTCTTCCTAGTACCTTCCTCCCAGCAAAAATAAAATTATAAACTGAAAACTTAATCAAAACCTAACATTCCTGCTTGGGCAGACAGATCTTGTACAAAGACAATGCACAATTACCAGTGGAACAGAAGTATTCCCTTCAGTAAAAGCTTACCAAGGTTCATTCTAATGTTGCGAGACTTGGCCCGATTAAATAAATGGTGCCCCTTCTTGAGAAGGCTACAGGTTTGGGTTTTTGTTTCAATTCTTTTAATGGTCAATTCATATAAATGCTTACCTTCATGAACCCCTCGCTTTTCAACTTGTGAAGCTTGGAGGCAGCGTTGTGAAGACGTTTTCTTTGAGAATTCAAAACTGAATCCATGACTTGCCACCATGTGCGACAATTCAAGATAAAGGCCAAACCAACAACACAGGTAACTGATATAAGAATAACATTTACTGTCATGTTGGCTGGTTCTACATTAAAAATAGCCAGCAGGGCAATTGCAGAAACAACGCAAGACAGTATGAACAGGAAAATCACAAAGGATGGGAGACAGCAAGTTTTCTTCCATTTCTTTTTACCTAGGAAACAAGTATTTGTTGTTAAAATGAATGTAAAATGCAATTACAGGCGAGTACAAAATCTATTAACTTGCATACTTCGCATAAAACACTAACTTGCACAGAAGGTTACTGCAGTGTTACCATCCAGTCACAAACACGTGAAAAAGATAGTCAAATTTGCCAAAATTCTTATAAGTCATGGAAATATTCCTTTAATCTTCAATTTATTTCCATTGTTTCAAGAAAGCCACACTGGATGGAAATGATCTTTATTAAATATATGCCTTAGCAGTGGTTTCATTCCCTTTGTGACATATCTCAGTAAAGTGTATTTATACAAGTAAATCCTAGGAAAACAGTAAGGTAACTGTCGGTTTTAAACAGAAACATGATACATTATCTAATAGTAATGGTGCCACTGGAGAACTAAATCAAAATTGCAAGCTAAAACCTGAGACTATCCTTTCTTGCATGCCAAAGCATACACAAACAAGGGAGGACAGCAGATGGAAGGTTTGGATAGATCACAAGGGCCTCAGTAAAAAATACAGACCTCCTGACTCCAGTTGGATTGATAAGGAAGAGACAAAGAAATATTGCAGTTGGAGGTTAGCACAGCTGAAGTAGTGATCAAAGAAATAGCTTTTTTCCAAAGTAGCAGCCTCCGCCTTGAGGACCTGGACACATCTAGTGATATGTACATCTAGAAGATTCACAACTTCTGTACACATTTGTTGATAACAAAGAACAGAATATATCAATAATCTGATAAAAATAACAGCTAAAAATCAATATCTGAACTGAAATGCAAAAAATCAAATTTTAAGTTTGCTACACGGAAAGAATGTCCAAGGTTTATATACAGCCCATATATGATATCCTCGACTGGGATATGAGCTGGACATATGCGACAGATCGGATTGTGATGCAGGACAAAGCAACAGAAATGCATAGTGACAGGAGTGACTGGCAAGAAGAGAAGAATAACAGCTCAGTTATAATTACATTCAGTTCTAGACATCTTGAAGTAGGGCTGTAAGCTTCCTCTAGCTAGAAAGAGATAGAACAGGATTAGAGACAGACTTAGGAATCATCAGCAATGAAATGTCAATTGCATGGGACTGTGTGCGAGTTTACAGACATAGAAAAAATTATCTCCTGTCTGCATCTTACAGGAGACTAAGAAGAAACCAATATGCAATTTCTGTGAGCACCTAGAGAGAAAAAACCTATGACCCTAGACCTATAAACATCTGGAGACAAGGAGAAGATGTGCAAGATCATCAAAAATGGAAAATAAAAAAAATCAATTAGATAAATAGGAAGACCACAGGAAGGCAACAGAGCCAAGGAATACAAGAGAAATATAAGATTACAAATAAAAGTACTACACTGCCACTCTCAACTTTGGGAGAAATTACAGCATCATGAAAGCTGTTTCACAGAGGTTAAGAAGAACTGCAGAACGTTTAATATGGAAATAAGGGTGAAAAACTCCACGTACCACTTTCTTAAAGAACATGCAGTGAATTTGAGAAATAACAAAGAAGAGTAAGTGGTGTTCAGCACAATAGCATGTCTTTTCCACCCTCTGCAAGACAGGAGAGTCTGAACATTTCACTTTGTAAGAGGAGACAGCATCTAACAGATTCCTCAATTTGTGGTCAAGGTCAAAATGAAACGAGAAGTATATGACTGAAACTGAACTCAAAGTAGAAATAAATCCTCTATGACTCAAGAACTCCCTTTCTTCACAATATTATACTCTGTTCTGCAAATTCTTTTCAGAAATCTAAAAATCGGACAGAAGAAAATAGTTTGTTCCATTTGGATCAATTAGGAATATTTCATCCTATCTTACCAGTGCTGATCACAGCAATTTATAGTTTCGGATCAACATTTCTATATGTTTATTATTTCCCAGTATAAGCAGTGGTCACTCATAAAAGCTCTGAATTAAAATCTAATAAACTAAATAGAAACTTCTCTTAGCAGTACACAAAAGTATACTTTTCCCTTCATTTGAATCAGACACAATGACTCAATTGCTATGGAAAAATACCATGCTGCATCTAAAAGGATGCAATATAAATATGCATTTCCATTGACACCTCTGAAAACTATACTTCACAGGAGATATTATATTAATAAAAATCAGAATAAGCAAAGAAAACAGGCCATTTTTTTCTCCAAAACAATGCAAAGAGTTTCCCCTTCTGTACGAATTGCTGCATGGCTACAACAGTTTCTAAAAAGAGCTTACAATGTAAAAAACAGAACCCTGATAGCAGTGCATTGAAATGGAATAATCGGAAATGTCATTCAGGTAATAAAAACCTTGTGTATCTTCTGTCTTGAAAACTCGAAATAGCCTTGTTGCTAAGAAACCAAATTCCCTTTCACATGCATCAGAGAGGGTTGCGATCATCTCAGCCAATGACGTTTCTCCACCTACACTGGACAGTCTATTGTAGTCCGTAAACAAAAATCTGAAAGAGAAAAACCCACATATTTTGTATACTTCAGAAAGCTTTAGATATTTTCTGGCAACCAAAACAAAAATCTTCCTGCATCTCTGAAGCTAAGTCTTTTCAACACAAAATGTAAAATAAATACTTTTCTTTTTTTTAAACACTACATGGCATTGAAGTATTTATTTGTTTCTTCTCCTGTTATCAAACTCTTCTTTGCCCCACTTCCTATTCTAAAATTTGATTTCTTAAAAAGATGAAAATGATCACATCACTAATGGCACCTCAGATGGCAGTAAAAACATAATATCTTTATGATGCAAAACATAACATTGACAAGTATTTCTAAAATTGCATTCCAAGCTATTTGCAAATATTTATGGAGGATTAAAAAAAAAAAACCCAAACAACAAAACAAAACAGAATAAGATCACATAAAAGCACCATGAGACTCAAATACAAGTCTCTAAACAATAAGACTAAACAAAACTATAAAACACATGGCATAAATTTTCTTGCTTTCAGGTACACTGGAAGCTTTTGAGCAGCCTGATGCTCTACTTAAGGGGAAATTAAAAAAACAAACAAACAAAACAAACAAAACCCAAACAACCTTAACAAAAGTAATCAGTGAAACAGTAAGCTATGCCAGAAAACTGAATTCTTATTTTGTCTTCTACAAATTTTTATTAGTATATGACAGTCAAAACCCCTAATACTAAAAAGCAGTAACTTTTACTGACTTTGACACAGGGTTTTTCTTGAAAACACTATTGTCTTCACAATGAAAAATTTAGCTACATGATCTTCTAGGGTTACTGTTTTTCAAACAGGAATTTCAACAGCTTTTCATAGGAAGACAAACATGCACATTAGTATGCACAGTTTGAAAAATATCAGAGTGAACCTGAATTATTAATTCAGGAGTAAATAAACGAAATAACTAACCTGACAGGTAAAGCTTTAGTGGTTTGCTCTGGTAATTCCGGCGGGTTCACAAACATGAGTTTGAGAAGTAACTCTAAATATCCAATATGTCTTGCCAATCTTGCACTTAACACCCAGGCCCAGTTCCAGCTCTCACCTTCCCTTCGGCCACCAAAGTAAATTACAGCTAAAATATTAAAAAATAATAAAAAAAAAGATGTTATGGCTATATTTTAGTCAATGTTTACAGCTGAAAGAACCATGAAATCTGAACAGCTAAAGCATGGAGTTGTGTACAAGGAATTGAATGAATTTTTAACGGTTATGGCTAAAAATGAGAATGCTAAGAGTAAAATAATGAAGTTAATACACAAAATTCTTCTTTCTTTTCAGGAGTGCCCTTTCACAAATTACATGCAAAACACAAGGAAAGGGTGCAAAAGGGTCCTATTTTCTGCAAAAATATTCAGTACTTTTTCTGAATCACAAAGCTTGTCTACAAAACAATACTGAATTCCAAAAATACATTAAAACCTTCGCAAACTTCATATAAAGTAAGACTTACTAAAGAAAATGTAGAGAACTGCTAATAAGCTGAGTGACACCGCTATGCCAAGCTTTGCATCCACTGTGAAAGCAAGCAATAAACCCAAACCTCCGCACAGCAAAAGCGTGAGGAATACAATAAGCCAGGAGAACTGAAACAGAGGTTCGATCTGCTGTCCGGCGAAAGTCTTCATTTCATCTAAAACAAAAAGACAAAGACAAGTTAACATGTTAAATCACTCTAGAACAGAAAGCAAAGAAGGTATTACAATGGTCATCTTTGACAAGAAACACTTTTTTAGTAGACTTCATAACTTTTCTCTATTATTCATAAAAAAAAAAAAAGGACAACGATGCTTGAATTCTTCTACAAATGTCAGTGCAAAACCTTAAGTTTTCATGCATGCAATGTATGAAACTATTTAAGTAATAATACTTGCACTGTCTGATGCAGATTTCATACTTTTAAAGGCATATTAAAAGCCATGCCATTTTCTATTCTCCTTCAAAAGTTTAAAACATATTTTATGATGGCAAAGTGTTTTAAAAACGTAATATCTCATCAACAATAAACATCATAGTCAAAAATGCACACCACTTTTTGTTTATGACATGGGGCATGAGTTGAACAAAATGAACACAGAGACCACATTTTGACTAATTTAGAAGCTTTTAAAAACAGAGAAGTAGCAGAAAGTACTTTGAATTATACTGAAACGTCTCAGAAAAACATCCTTTGTTAGAAAAAACTCAAAACTGTAAATAAGATGCCTATTTCCACTGTGAAAAATATTGACACTCTTCATACACTGTATTTGCTTTCCTCTGTCATTTCAGAAAGTTCAAAAAGCTCAAAGTAAATAAGGGGGCAGATGAAGAAAACTAGATGCAGAGAAAATATACTACAGAGAAACAATATTAATAGTCTGGAATTTATTCTTTAAGAAAAAAAAAAAAGAAGGAAAAAAGATGACACACAACAAAAAGATGACATGCAGCAAAAGAGGCCTGAACCTGATTTGACACACAAACACCCTCAGCAAGGCATATTTCAGCAGCCATATTTTCAGCAGTACCTAAAGTGTAGATTCACTGCTGCAGGAAACCCAGAGGACAATAGACAGCAACACTTAAAGACTGTCTTGACATTGTATAAATTAACAAAGCAACCAATGGATGAACTGACCACACTAAAATTTAAATCCTTTCATTACAGAAACAGAGACTGGATACAACATTAAATGGACCAACAGCTGTCGCAAAAACTGGCAGCTCCCATGCGGTGCTTTTTATAGATAGATTTGAACCTACAGAAAAGGCTAAATCAAATTTTACCTTCAAGTTTCTTGAGCAGGAAGGATTTTCCACTTCCCCACTGTGCATATAAGCCTACACAGATAGGTGGCTGCATGGTTGGTTCACTCAGAATATCAGCCAAAGCACTGCTGTACAGATCGTAACCCAGCATGTCACCGTCAGATTCCGTGGGAGACAAGTGTCCTGTAATATGAATACTATGTTACAGAACTTTGCTTTAAGAAATCTCTTCAATATGACAACTTTCATACATAAAATCATGACAGGTTCATGACAGGTTCACCTATATTTGTATATATACTCCTACATTCTCGTTCAAAGGAATTTTAAATCATCCACATGAATGTTACATAATTATAAAGGTCATTACAGCTTACCACAAGAGAGACAAACAAAACCACAAATCACAGCAAGTTAAAGAAACTAATTCCTACACAAGCAAGACCTAAGTAAAAACAAAACAATCAACAGAAGTTGCACAGTATCCAATGTCAAAAGTAAAAAATACAAGGTACATCTGATTTATGTTAAGCTTTTAGAATGATGAACTTTTTGCAAGGGATTTTTTTAAAGCTCTACCATTAGTTGCAATACTAAAAAAACTAAATGGTTTTTCACATTTCAATATAGAGCTGAATAAACTTGATGCTCAATATACAAGTCATTAAAAAAATATGAAATTAAATACTTATACTTACTGGCTCCAAATATCTGTGTTAAGATACTCTTCTGGTGGCTACAGTCAATATTGTAAGGTGTTTCTCCTGTTTTGTTGGGTCTATAAAGCAATCTACCATCTTTTGGATTTCTTAAGAGTAATTCAGCAAGTTTACGGCTTCTTCCACGAATGGCAATATGAAGTGGAGTATCTCCTTTCTGCAATTAAGTGAAAAACTAGTAATACCTAACATGAATTCCTAAGATTATGAACAGACCATATGTTCCACATTGTTCTGGATGCATTATTTACTTGAAATACATCTCAAGGTATTCTCAACAGCATTAATACCTCACAGCAAGCATTTTTTCCCCCTGAAAAAGCAGTACAAAAGTTTCAGAAAAGACAGTTCTTATAATGCTAAATCTAAGGCACTATCTTCTTTCTTGAATATTTATAAAAATATCTTATGGTTCATGAAAACTATAGTCTCTATTTAGAAACAAGTGTCTACTATCAAATTCAGAGACTGGTTTGGAACAAGAGATACTGCTTGTTAGAATTATTTCAATGTCTGCTCAGACTTCTCCAAAAAACTTCCCGGTAAAAGTTTCCTTACTACATGAAATCAACGTTATTACATATTGGCCCTAAATATAATACTAAGAGGTTAAAAAAAGTATCAAATAAATGTTCCTGTATTTAAAAGGTTTAAAATCAAAGTAGGCAATGCATAAGAGGACAGCAACAAACTGTTTTATTTGTCCTTGGCATTGCTTGGTTCAAAACCAAACATCAGTGACAAATAACAACCATTCTCTATGCTCTTTTTCAAGTGTATTAAGAATTAGTATTCCTATCTGTGAAATTTTTATTCCTGACCTGGAATTTTTTCTTTTCATATTACTAAAAGCACCCTAACACAGACAAAAAAAAATTCACTATATTAATGTTGGGAATTAATATATTTAAGTATTCTGATCTATTTAATTATTAAGCATATGGGAAGCTTTCTTTCTGTATTAGCCTTGACAGTTCACTACAAAATTCTGCTTCAAAACTAAAATGATTAGACATACTAAAGTAAACAAACAAATATTTTTTACCTTGTCTACAGCAGAGACCTTAGCTCCTTTATCCAGAAGAAGCTCTACTATTTCAATATTTCTCATCTTAGTTGCCTTTATAAGTGGTGTTTCTCCGTCCTAAAAGGGAAAAATAAAGGCTTAATAAAAAGATCTTCTCTGTGTACTCAAAACCAAGCAAAAACTAGTGATAGCAAAACAAATTAAGTCCCAAACTTTTAAGAGAATTTTTTATTTAAATATGTTACTGTGTGAATAACAACATTTCAGTACATACATTATTGCAAAAGTATCACAGACTCTGTATTCTACATTGGCTAGAACCACAGAACAAAATACATTTCTGTTAATAACGTGTCAAACAGAAAACAAAATGCAGATATAATACAAGATGTTCGAAAAGAGACTCATAGAAGAGGTAATTCACTGCTGTACATACTGCGTCCCCTATTTTTTTTGTTCCTGCATATGCAGTAAACCGTGGTCTAAACTTTCATTCTTCGTAATATCAGAAACCTATTTTCCTCAGTTTCCAGTAGCACCTGCTCTCTACTCCTTATTGCTGGTCATGTCAGTGATGCTGAGGTAAACCATCCACACTTTCCCTACTATTGAGTTTTAGTAGAAGGTGATGTTTATCAACTAAAGGGACACTACCATCGCTGAAAATAAATTCTGTATTTCAGAAGAAATTATTTTTTTTAATTTTACAGCATGCAGGGTACCAACACTTCACAAAAATCGAATTTGGTATTACGGTCTTAACATCACATCGGGGTTGAGAAAAGAACAGATGTTAAAGCAATTCAATTACAATTGTAATCATTACCTTTGTACATGTTTCAGTATCAGGGTTGCATTGCAAGATATCCCTCACCATTGTAGCATTTCCTTTCTCAACTGCCCAGTATAAAGCAGTTTTATTATCCTGCAAAAAAAAGAGTATTAAATGTTAACAGTACTTTCACTCAGTTGGATTAATTTCAAAAACTACATATAAAGTACAATCACTATATTGAAAACAGCACACAATACAGCAAATTCTAGCACAGCTCGAGCAAAGGGAAACGCTACCAAATCTAACTGGCACACCAGTAGAACTCTGGAGCAGGAATGGAAGTCTGGCTAGAGAACACAAATCTATTTTAAAAACCTGTGCAAAAAAAGAGCTTTAACAACCCAAGTAGATTCAGCCTGTCTTGAAACAGTTTCCAAAACTACGTATGAGTATTCGTTTGTAACTCAAATATACAAGTTTTCTAATGAAATAAAACAACTTTTTCCAGAGTGTTGTCTTCTTTACCCCTATTATGCAAGTCATGTTTCTCTGCAGCCTTTTTTTTTTAAAGAAAAAAAAAAAAAAATTTCCATTTTGTTCTCAATTTTACAGTATAGTCTAACAGAACCATTGAACTGGTTGGCTGGCCTAAAAACAGGCCATACAAGCTGGAAAGCTGTAAAAGTAGATGGCTTGAAAGTCAACACAAAGTACCAGAATGCAGATCAGCCATACACTGCATCACTGAAGCAGGGGGAACAGCTGATAGTTGCAAATCTGCTTGTATCATCTGGGTTTTGGGGTTTTTTTCCGGCAATGCGTGCTATCTCAGGAAGTCTCCATGCCTGCATCTTTTTATGGCCTAGTGACTGCGCCATGACTCTTTCCATTTGATGCACACTTGTGTAGAGACATTTAAGAAAACTCTCTGAACCTACACCTGCTTCTAAGCAAGAATGCCAACATTCCCCTTGCAGCCTTCTCCGTTGCTTGCTTCTTTCATTTGCAGCTCGTCCTCTCTCACTCATGGGCTTCACAGCCCACTGAGTTTATAGCCTTTCTCAACAGTTTCACGAGCCTGGTCAGTAAGATTTCTTTCCTCTCTGATCACCTGGGTTTTGTGTCCTCTGTCCTTCAGTCAGGTGGCTTCTAGCAACACACCAGCCTGAGGAAGATGACTCCTCACTAGGGTCATCAGCTGCACAGCCAGACACTGGTCTGCCAGTTGCTCCCAACTGGGCCCTTCCTCCTTACCAAAAGGGCTGAGAACACCACATGAGACCCCCAACTGCCCCAACACTCACTCCCAGAGCCCTATAGTCACTTTCTATCTGCTCAATGTTTCCCTGACTAGTGTCCATGTGAATGAATGAGCAGCAAGGAACACAGTTGCTGGAAGGCAGGACAAGACTCAGCAATCTTTCCGGAACATCATGGATTTAGGCAGGCAGGAAATCTCCCCAGAGCAGGTCTGCCTGGCAGACAGATGCTGCAGGGCCGAACAGCAGAGGGGTTGCGAAACGCTAGCGCTCATCACCGGTTTTGAGACTACTGGTCCTTATCTGGATATCTGAAGTGCACAGACAGGATCTTCCTCTGATGGTTCTCATTCCTGTTGTCAACAAGGCCACAAATACATTCACTAGATGAACCACTGCAAATGGCCACACAGACAGCCTCCCACTGCCAGAAGTCACAAGCTTCCTCATCTCCAAGGAGGCTGGGTCCTCCTGCTGCTTCTATATTGCCTTGGTCACATCAAGATGTTGAAAAGCTCCAGATTTTCAGACCCATGTCAGCATGGAGCTGAGAGACACAACTCCCAGTTTCCAACAGCAGGTTAGAAGACTACACAACTACTTCTCCAAACTAAAAGTTCCTTGGCCTCTCGAAGAGGCTCTGCATCAACAGCAGGTACTGAATCTTTGCAGCTCACAGCAACTGGTTAGTTTTGTGTTCAAACCTGGCAGAACATATGTGCCTGCAAGCAGAGTGATTTGAATAGCTTCAAGCAAAAGAAAGCAAGTTGAATCTAACGATAAAAACAAGTATCATGCTGAGTAAGAGAGCTTTCAGTAGAAGAATAAAAATAATACCTTAATCAAAGGACAAAAAAAGAAAGAAGGGGTAGGCTGAAAACATGGAAATCACTGACAACACTGCTTAATGCGAGAACGGAAGTTAATGAAGGAGACAAGAACCAACCAAGCATAGTGACAGAACTGCACCGACAACAGATACGATCTAAGGTGGATTTTAATATATTGATAATAAAATTAAAATATTAAGTATTAAAATAATAATATTAAGGGGGAGTTTAAGTATTTAATTATTTTCAATTTGTTCAATAGTGCAGATGAAATAAGTTCAATTTACATCTGCTTTTCAACCATTATATAAATTAACTGAAAAAAATGCTGCTTAACAAGTCATTACAATTACATGTGTCTTCTATCTTAAAAACTGCACAGTCACTTGACGTATTTTTAACATCTGATGGGAATCCGAGTTTCCTACGAAGTAGACTGAGCAAGTTTTTAAAGACCTGGTTTTTAGAAACACAATATAATCATTTAGTATTCAAAATTCTCTAATATTTAAATTGTTGTACTTACCTGACCTCTGATATCTATATCAGCATATTTATGGAGAAGGGCCCTCACAATTTCAACGTGACCTCCTCTGACAGCCCCAATCAGCACTGTATCTCCACTCTAGAAAAATTGTGAAGAAACACTGAAGATTAATTAATACTATTTAGCAAAAAGAAAAGCAACACAGACTAAATCATAGCTTCAAAATATACATTAAGAAATCTGCACTCATTTTAATCAAAGATACAAAAAATAGTTATCTCTGAAAGACAGGTATATAGAAGAAAATATTCTGGACTCCTTGGNTTTTTTTTTTGCAAAGAGATGCAAATAATATATATTTATGGCAAAACAAACACCCCGAAAAAAAAGGTCCAGCTTAAACCACTATCCTAAAATGTAACAGCACAAATTAATAATGAATACAAAAAAATCCAGCTGTTCTCTATCTTCATAGGAAGACCAACCACTCACAGTAATAACCTCTTTACAATCAGACAAGTAATTACTCACAGTAATTAAAACTCTTTACAATCAGACAAGAGTGTTGGCTGTCTCCTTTAGATGTTTCACAGCTGACAAAAGATCTTCAACAATTTTAAAGAATTTTATCCCTTTTTTTGTGCAGATTTGACTGCTATCCTGTTTACATACACTATGCTGTTATAAAGAAAAGAAGCAAAAGGCTGATTTTATCTCAAATTTATCAAAAGAAATAAATATTTTGCTGTGATAAATGGAGTTGTATATACGTAAAAAAAAGTTATAATTCTGCTTAAGGCTTCTGATTTTAACACACTTAAGGATATGCCAGAATTTCAGAAAATGAAATCCTGAAATTACCTAGTACTTATTTTTTGATGGAACAGGAAAAATGTGTCTCACAGGTATTGAATTCAGCTAGAAAGCTCAGGGTAGTAGTAGATCCCGTAAAAACCAGAGTCATATACCTGGCTGCAAACGAAGAAATTTTCCTTATCAAAATCTACTCTAGCATCTGAAACTAAGGCTAGCCATTGTTTGATGTATTTTTGGAATACAGTCAGCTGTACTGAAAGCTACAATTTATCCTTTCTAAAAGCACAGGAATGCAGACAGTGGTAGAATTTTGTCACAGAAGAGGCAGGAAGGGAGACTGCAATACATTTTCTTAAGTATTTAAAGTTTTGCTTCGATACGTGCCTCAGATCAAAACTGTTGTCACATGCAACACCAGCTCAGTACATAACCATCTAAGAAAAGCACTAAGCTGAAACCTGAAATACAGTAAAAAGCATGCAAAAATCCTTTTATAATTACGAGGCAAATATTAGGAGGTTTTCCTCTCTTCTCTGCAACCCCAAGCAATTCAATTTAGGGACTGGGAATTCAGCCTCTGAACTAAAATACTGATCTTGACAGAAGCACCAAACCTTAAGTATCTAACCACTTACAGCCCCAAGGGTGCAGTGCTTGGTCTGCCTCTGACCCTTCAGAAAAATCTGACTATCAAAAGGATGCTGTAGACAGCCCAAGGCACATATAATAAGCAACCAAATAAATCCCTGAGTGGCTAGCAAGCAGATTCACCCCCGGTCACTGCCCAGCCTGCACACCTCTGCTGAACAATGCAATCGCAGCTCAGGTACACAGCGCAACTTTCAACAGTTACATTTACATGTCTTAACCCAGAACTGAAGTCTTTCTCTAATATATACAAGTTTCCTAGTAAAAAGTTTCATTGTAAATGGTAAAGGCAGACGCTGAATGAAATACATTCTTTTTTATAATATACATTGTTTTACAATTTTAACTACCACTAAGCACTACCACATGTTTTAATACACAACACCCCCACGCCAAACCTGCAGCTTAGTTCAGTGTTAGCCTTATGTTACAGATACAACAAACATACAACCATAAATCATTTCCATGTCATATGGAAACTCACAATTCAAGAATCTCAAAGAAAAAGAGTAGTTTCTGTAGTTGATCTTTACCTTCACACAGCAACATTTTCCACTTAACGTACTTGTAAAATCGCAATACATAAAAATACCCCTAGGTGGCAGAAAAATCAGAAAGCCAAAGAAATCACATACCCACAAATTTGTGTACACCAGTACTTAAGTACATATTATTATTACATATATACAAAAATTACAATTATGATGAAAATTTACTCACTCTATCAGGAATGTTCACGTAAGTTCCAGCATCAAGAAGATCCTGCACAATTTCAGTATGCCCCTCCTTTGATGCAATCATCAAAGCTGTATTTCCATCTTTATCTGTTAAGTTTACATTTGGGTTCCTCTTCAGTATTTCTTTTACTGAGTCAGTATAGCCACCCTTCACTGCTACAATAAGTGCAGTCATAGAATTCTTTAAACAAAACCAACAGAATTTATTGTACAGTAGGTATCAGCAGTTTAAATAACAAAAGAACACTCACTGACGTTACTTCTTAACCATCCAAATGTTACTTCAGTTCTATGTTTTAAAGTGCACTTGCTATACTGTTTTTAAAGAAGAAATTAAGTCCTATAGCAGAGAATACTTCAAATGTAAACAGTAAAGCTAAGATCAGTTTATTCTAACTCCTGAATGTCACATGGTGAAATAATTTTCTTGTCATATGGAAATACAGTATTATCAGAGCACCCATGTCTGCCAATGCTGCTCACAAACTTCAGAAACAGTCACATGAATACCAATTCCTAATTGCTATTTGGTCCTAATTTTCCACTTAACTTTTACTGATTTTTTTTTAACAAGCCTTTTAAGTGTCTTATAAAACAAAAGAATTAAAATCTGTTTTATTTAAAAACCATATTCAGCTGAAACCTAAAAATTCCCAACTTCTGAGATGGCACAACAGCCATTATTATTTTCAAACGATGTGTTGTGTTTGATTTACTTTTCAAGTAGCACTGAGGAATAAGTTGTTTGACCTATCAGGCTTAAGTACTGAATTAATTTTGATAGTGTTAACCTTCAGCGAACAATAAACTAAATTCATTTATGTTCATTAAAATTTACACTTTACGTAACAGTGTGTCAACTGTCAATACCACTCCCTAGGTACACATATTTTTATTAAAAGGCACAAAGAAGTTCATATAATCTTCACATGCAATTTGCAAATAGCTGGAAAGTAATATACTCAAACATCAACATTGTTTCATGCATTTCTTGCTATTTGTAGTATAAAATAAAACAGGGCACGCAGATATATGTCCCCACACCTTATCACCAGACAACGAACAGTTACTTACAGCTCCTTCTTGATCAACATCAGCTCCCATTTGCAGCAAGTATTTCACACACTCCAAATGACCCTTCCTTGCTGCCCAAACCAGTGGGGTGGTTCCATACTGAAAAAACATTTATAACATTTTTATCATATTGCTCTCTGTATTTAGTATCTCCTACAATCTAGTATTCATCCTATACTTTATTGCTTTAGCTTTTACAAAAATATAATTTCATCTTGTGAATTAACAAAGGCATTTGAAAAGTCATTTGAACTTTTTCTTTTTAGAAGATAGCTCTAAGGATTATTTTTCTATGCAACCTAGGATAGGAAGGTTTCCAATAGCTTAGAAAACAGAAATACACTCCACTGAAATAAATGTTTGTTCACAACCATCTTCAGCATCCTATGGAAAAAATTATTGCAAGTATAATGACTTATTTGCACACTAATTCTAATCATATGGGCAAATAACAGTGGGTGTTTTTCCAATCAAAACCTCATAGATTTATTTTTTTTAATAAAAATTTACAAGAAATGTATCAAGCATTAAAGAAATTAAGTATTACATGAATATAACTTACTTTGTCAGAGCAGTTCACTTTAGCTCCATGTTGTAGTAAAAGATGTACTATATCTGAGTGGCCCCGTCCTGCTGCCCAAATAATTGGATAAACACTGTATTGCTTAGAATAATAAAAAAAAAAAACCAAAAAAAAACCAAACAAAAAAAAAAAACAAACAAACAAAAAAAACCCAAACAAAACAAAAAAAAACAAAAAAAATCTTAATTATTTTTCATCAATAATATAGACCACAATGCTCCAAGAGATGATAAACCCCTAGAAGAAGGAATATACAGAAATATATCTAACTTCATATCAATAACTGTTGCCCAGTACATTGTCTAGATGATGTCTAGGAAGATGTCTACTGTTCTGAAGCAATTTTGGTTTACAACTCCTTAAACAAGGTTTAAAAATTCACATCCTTAACATGAACATTTGTAATCTAAGAGAGGAGACAGCCATGCAATATCCCTGAGTAACCAGGACTGCAGATCAGTCATGTCAGGAGGCTGCATCTGCAAACCAGATGAAATCCAGCATGAGAAAGCTCAGTCACTCGCGTTCTTCCCTGATGGTTTGCTGTTGCCTCAAACACCACAGAGCTGACCATAAAAACAAATTGTTCATTTAAGTTTCAACATGCCTATACTTTTATAGAAAATGCTTATAAAATAAATCTCAAAATCTCAGTATCTTAGTTTTTTTAATTCTCTCTCACATGTATGGTATATAAATATATGATCTAGTCCACTTGGTAACTATTTTGAAACAATTAAAACAAATTATTGTTTCCAAATTGCACATATTAGTTATCCCATTAACTTACACAGAAAAATAACAACTGTTACACAAGTAGCACTAGATACACTACCTATCTTTTCTATTATTTCTTCTCCTGCTAATTTGAATCTTATTAAAAGTTACACATTTGACTGTCTTAAAAAAAATTAATTAAAAACAGTGGCTGTCATACAGATCTTTAAATAAATCTCTTCATTAATAAAGTACAGTGATTAACATTATATTGCAAAAAATACAAAATGTTTAATCAAGATAATAAGTTGAGTGTACAATTCAGGCCTTTAAACATTCTGGGGGTGGTGGGGGGGGCGTGTTTAAGACTAAAACTTACCATTCCTGTGATGTTTGGATTTGCTCCTTTCTCAAGCAGCAGTTTAGCTACTTCCGTACGGCCTTTATATGACGCCCACATCAGGGCAGTCCATCCTCCCTGGCAAGCACAATTCAAAGAAATGTAAAAACACCACAAAATACTCTTTAGAAACCTAATTAGTGACTTTAATTTAATCTTCTATTTGTCCTAAGACTGTTTTGCAAGTCCAAAAGGTAACAAGGACTGACCACACAACCTTGTAATCATACTTCTCTAATAAGCACACAATTGAAAATACTAATTTCCTGCAGAATGCAACGATTAGGAGAATATCGTGTCCTAAACATTCCTGAGTTTGCAGTAAACACACAATTCAGACTTGAAGTGCATAAAAATCTGATCACTGGGCAAACAAACCAAAAAGAACGAACTACCTTAAACCTAAAACCTAGAATCCAAATCAGTGAACTTGAAGGGTTCAGTTTTAGTTTGTGTAACAGACACCTGGCTTTCATACAGTAACTGTGTAAAGACTTGCTCCTTTTTTCTTGAAGCAGCAAATCATACAGCCTCTTAAGGGATTAAAAAGAGCCATTAACTTCAGGCTGCATCTTCTGCTGGAAAAGTCCGTCTCCGTTTTATATATCCGCTAATTATTGGAACTATTAAAAAGCCATTGGAATTTTTGGAAGTGGTTCAAGACTGTTCAAATTTTGAACTTGCCGTGACTCTAGCCAGTAACTCAGTCAAACTCCTGTGTGCTGAAGGATGAATCTGTTAATTTAACGTATGTATGCCCTTCTCTTTGAAATCTGTCATTAAATCCTGACTTGTCTTCCATTGCTGTCCTTTAGACAAACAGTTTTTTAAAAAGCAGTTGTAGGCTACGTGGGAGAAAGACACTGCAGCATCCAGGATATGAGCTGGGTGGCTGTCCTTAGCATGTTTTTGTAGTAATCGGATCTGATTTGATTAAACAGACTGTGTTGTTACCATTTCTAATATTTTTTGTTTTACTTGCAAATCAGTTGATGACCAGAATTTTTAAATGGTCTTTGACAAAGACAAATTTTTAAGCAACTTTGATAGAAAGAATTGTGATTCAGTGTGTTCGTTTAAGTTTGTAAACTAGTAGACAACGATGTTCCACTTTCTAAGGCATTTGATGGGTTCAGGTAACCAAAATTAATTTTAAAATAACAGTATGCCTCTTACAACTATAAGCACAATTTTTGTTTATTTCTTTATAATACACTTTTTGGGAAGTAAAAGATCAGACTGACACAGCCCCAGAAATCACCCACTGGCCATGTGGATGTGCTCACCATTACTCTTATAAAAAAGTTAGATTCGTAGGACATGGCAAGATGCCTCAGCCTTTAGAGACAGCATAACTTCAATTAAAGTGAGCACTTGAACTCTCCCCCTAGTGGTTTTCCGTATGTAATTCTCTCTTCAATCAACGAAAGCAAGTCTGTATCTCTTCAGAGGCATCTAACCGTCTTCATTAATCATGTAAGCAACTTCTGTAATTCTTTAGGTGGACTGAACTATAGTGCTCACTTTCCATATAAAATAATTGGCAAGATGAATGAAAATTCCAGGATATTGAGGACAAGGACTACTATATGAATAGTCACGGTCGTACAGCAAAAAAACAAATACAGACAAGTATTTTCTGGAAAAAAATAACATTTATTTTACCAGAATACTTTAAAAAACCCCCCACCACAAAAAAAAAAAAATCAACTCCTCCTCCCTCGCAAAAAACCACACACACGTCCCCAAAAAAATAAAATTGTTCTTTAGTTTAGCTTTTTTCCAAAGCAAATTAAGAGGAAAAAAGTAGCCCTACAAAACATGTTGCCTTTATTAATACTAAAGCAACTATTTTACAGCTGTAAAAACAGTATTTATATATATATTATTTTCTATTTTAACAGCACGAAGTACATAATTTAATAAAAGATCTTTGATTTGTTTTACAGAACTGAAAATCTCCAACTCCCAAAACTGTTAATCTTAAAAAAAGATGGAACCCACTTTATTTTTACACTAGGACAACACATACCAAATCCCGATGCTCCAAGCTGACATTATAATTGAGTAGCTCTGCTACAATAGCTGCATGTCCTTCTTTAGCAGCTGAAATAAGAGCTGTCCAGTTATCCTAGAAAAAAGAAAAAAAAAAAACATTTTTAAGTGATATTCAATATTCACTATCCACTCCTCAGTTCACTGCAGGTTAACGTCTTAAAAATTTTACGAAGGAAGCAACACCTACAAAGGATTAGACAATGAGGTCAAGACATTGAGAACTGCTGGGCGGTGATGAGATGGCAACCAAGACCACAGAAAATGGTGGTGGTCGTCTGTCTCCACATGCAGTGGATGACAGCTCCCAAGGGGCTGATACACAGAAGAATTTGGACCACGGCTTCTTAGATTTACGATCACTTCAGGAGATACACTGTTCAAACTGTGTCCAGGTGGGGACTACTCTTTTCTGTGCTGTATGATATAAATATAGCAACAGTTTATATGGTAACTGTTCTTCCCATAAGTATAGAAACTGTAGCATTTACAGCAGATGTAATAAAACATCTCAAAAAATAGACACAGTTGCCTTTTTTTTTTTTTTTAAAGGCAGGTTTCATACCACACCTTTCCTGGATATCTACACTGCTATAAATAAAATAAGTGCAGAAGAAAAAAATAACGCAAGCAACATCCTTTTTCCTGTTTATCACTCTTCACTGGAATATGAAATACCTTTCAAATCTTTTTAACAACACCTCTGCCTTATTTCTGGGCATCTTTCACCTAGAGGCAACCTCTGTTGCAAAGGCAGGAAGACAATTCATAAATTTGAAATCCTTCTCTGTCAGCGTTACGGCTTTCACCTGCAATAATCCTTTAACCTAAATTCTCCCTCAATATTTATTGAAAAAACACCAAAATCAAGGAAAAAAAACAAAAACAAACCAACATACCACAACATCACTTGGACCAATCTTTAATGCTCTATTTCTCTATTCCACCTATCTTTTCATGTCAACTATTGAAAACCCTATTATTATAGCTTCCTATTACCAATTTCCCAGAAGAAACAGCAGCAGCATTCAGCAGACTCTCACACATTTAAAACATCTTAAATATCCCTATTCTTTACAAGGAATCTTAACAAAGGAATAGAGCGCCAAGCAATTTTGGATAAAATTTCTCTTATAAGTCATCATTTTCCAACTTCTCCCC
>VXBH01008590.1:990388-1016492 GCA_013400035.1 Rynchops niger | reverse complement strand
GAGAGGAAATGGGTTCAAGTTATGTCAGGGGAGGTTTAGATTGGATATTAGGAAACATTTTTTCACTGAAAGGGTTATTAAACCTTGGAATAGGCTGCCCAGGGAGGTGGTGGATTCACCGTCCCTGGAGGTGTTTAAAAAAAGGGTAGATGGGGTACTTAGGGACATGGTTTAGAAGTGGCTTTTGTCAGGGTAGGTTAATGGTTGGAGTTGATCTTAAAGGTCCCTTCCAACCTCAGCGATTCTATGATTCTAAGTTTTTGTGTTGGGGGAGCTGCCCAGGGTCTCTGTGAACACAGCCAATTCCAGGTGGCTCAAACCAACCCACCTCAGGACACAGGATTAGGCAATCTCCAGAGGTCCCTTCCAAACTGTACTCCAGCAGTACATACAAAAATCCCTGTTTTAGCATAAGCATTCCTCTTACCTCCTTCTGAACAGTTAATATTGTTATCACTGGGATCATCTTCCACAGGTGCATAATATAAATGATAACAAACTGAACTGATCTCTGGGCAAGAGGGGGTCATGGATGGGAAAATGATCCCCTCCTGTAAGAAGTGTTACAGAGTTGTAGAGTGGCTCTGGTATTCTTAGACAGACGTAAAACTTCTTCTATTAGGGTACTGAAAACATCCTTCCCTTTTTGCTAGGAGAGTCTCAAACATAGCTTCAATTATTTAGCAGATCACGAAGATTTCACCAAAGAAACAAGAGATAATTACTATGCCTGTGGCATACAGATTAACTCAAAAGTTATCCAAAAATCTAGACACTCCACAACTAAAAGCTTGTATTTCTCACAAGGACACCAAGTACTGTGTATCCGTACAGCACAGCCAAGACTAAATATTGGAATAGCCAAATTACAAAGGGGCACCCCCGTACCTTTTTAGGGAAGTCATTCAGTGGTGATATCTTACAGATTAGCTTTCTCAAGAGAACAAAAGATTCTGAACTGAAGATACAGAGGGTATTTCAGTATCAAGAGCAGAAGGAAAGGCACGTCAAAGGAAACTGCAGGTTTTTATGATCAAAGTGTATCACACAAGTCAAGCACGTACCATTAGCTGTTAAGTAATCAAGGTATCTGGTATTAGAGAGAGAATGCACATGGGGGAAAGGACACACAGGGAGAAGGCAGAGACTGAGACTTCCTCCACTTTACTGAAACTCCTCATGCTACTTCAAAAAAGCCATCCATTCACAAAGTGGCTGGAACATCCCAGCTTTTCTGGCAACTGCTCATAGTCAAGATATAAAGGGCTGGTAACAATGTGGGTGATCCCACCATTGGACAAGTCACTGCAGTCTGGGAGGTTCTGGCAGTAGCAAATCTCAGCTTGCCAGCAATCTTTTTAGATGCTCTGCTGGCGCTGGCATTCCCATTTTGGTATTTTGTTTGTACCCAAGAAGAAAAGACATCTTGGCAGGTCCAAAACTGGAAACAAAACTGAGCTCAATGCCACTGAATTCCAATGAAGAGCTAACAGTTAAACAAAACTCCTATTACTTATATGTATAAACAGCCTCACGCCACCATAGGTTTAAAACTGATACAAACCATACGTGTCTCCAAAAATTACCTTCTCTGACGCAATGTATCAGACGATCGAAAAAATTAGGTATCAGGGAAATGATCTCTGCAAAAAAGGCAGTTACTGAAATCCAGGAGTGCACTCAGTGCCATCAAGAAGAGAAGAAAAATTTAGAGGTGGTGGTGAAGGCAGTGACACTGCTGATGAAGTTAACACAGACAATCTGTGTGATTTCAGCCATGTTGTTGAGAGGAACAGCTAGCAGAGGGAACAGATTATTCCTCTTCTCACATATACTGCATGCCAGGCTGTGAGGTTCAAATGTATGCTTTGAAACTTAAAAATCCTCCCGTCTCAAATACCTCAGCACATTCACATAAACAGCACAAAATGAATGTGCTGCCATTGAAATAAAATTGTCTTCACTGAAAGCAGATCTAATAACTACAGTAAGGTTAAATTCTGTACATTGTTTTCATATTTGCATGATGTTCCCTGGTTGTAATATATGCCACTCTACAACTTCTTGCCAAAAATATTTTTTCCACCTTATGCAGGTTTAAAAATATAATGCAACAGAACAAGCATTTTCTAAGACTTACTTTAAAAATAAAAAAAATAAAGTAATTACAAAGCCAGTCTTCCATACATCATAAGTTGAGTAAAAAAATGCCTGGACCATCAGACTCAATGGGTAATGGTCAACTTTTCACAGCAACTGGTGCCCAGCTGAGAGTGTTTAGTTTGGGGCTGACACTGTAGCATCTTGATCAACACTGAGAACCATGAAACACAATGTGTCCTCAGCAACTTGACAGACTGCCCCAAGCTAGGGAGAGCGTTCAATACGACAAGGGACAGGAATACGGTTCAGAAGGAATTCAACAGGCTGGAGAAATGGACTGACAACCCCACTGCAGTTCAACAAAGGCAAATGCAGAGACTGGAACAGACCGACCCCATGCAACAGTACTGGCTAGGGACTGCTTGCCTGGGGAGCCACACTGCAGAAACGGGCACGAGGTCCCGATGGACAAAGAGGGCCATGAGTCAGCAGTGCACCCCTGCAGCAACAAAGGCAAATCAAATACTCGGCTGCATTGGCAAGAACACAGATAGCCCTCTACTCAACACTGGTGAGGCCGGATCCAGAATACAGTGCCCCATTTTGGGCTCCCAATAGACAGACTCCCAACAACAGAGATATCGACAAACTATGGAGTCCAGTAACAGGGTCACTCAGATGGTTATGAGACTAGAGTGTAAAATACACAAGCAGAACTGAGAGCTATATTTATTCAGCCAGGAAAACAGAGAGTAAGAGTAGAATCGACACAAGTCTTACACTACCAGGGAAGGGTAATCTTCGAAGACAAAGGCAGATTCTTCTCAGAAATACAGGAGCTATGAAGCCTATAGGAGAGATGGGGAAGGACTCTTTATGAGGGAGTATAGTGATAGCATGAGGGATAACGATTTTAAACTGAGACAGGGGAGATTTAGATTAGATATTAGGAAGAAATTCTTTACTGTGAGGGTGGTGAGGCACTGGAACAGGTTGCCCAGGGAAGTTGTCAATGCCCAGTCCCTGGAAGTGTTCAAGGCCAGGCTGGATGGGGCTTTGAGCAGCCTGGTCTAGTGGGAGGTGTCCCTGCCCAGGGCAGGGGGATGGAACAAGATGATCTTTAAGGTCCTTTCCAACCCAAACCATTCTGTGATACAAAACAGACAAAAAGCAACAGTCACAAGACGCAGCAAAGGATAGTCCAATGAAACATAAGGAAAATGTTTTGAAACAGAGTGGTTAAGCACTGGAGCATTGCCTAGAGAGGCTGCAGGATCTCTATCCTCGAAGACTTTCAAATTTTGCTTGGGTAAGCTCCTGAGCAACCTGATGTAACTCTGAAGTTAGCTCTGCAATTAGGAGGAGACTGAAACCAATGACCTCCAGAGGTCCTGAGTTTTTCTATGAATCTGATTCTCTGAATATGCCATATAAGTCAACAAGGTTCCAGTTCTACAACACTATTTAGGAAATCAGAACTAAAAAAACATTAAAAAACCATTTCATCTGCACATTCAGATGAAAGAAAAGCCCCTACACTTAGAAACCAGAAAATCTACTACAGAAAATTAAATTAGTCAAATCATAGAATAGTTCAGATTAGAAGGGACCTTAAAGATCATCTAGTTCTAACCTACGCTGCCATGGGCAGGGAGACCTCCCACTAGACTAATCATCTAAGCTTATTTGTAAAATACACAGAAGACTTAACAGTGCATCAAGATAACCTGAATTTTAAACATTGTGCAAAACAACATAAACAGTCACTAGCAACAAACATTTGCATGAATCAAACCTCCCAAGAAACTCTCAGAAATCTTTAGTGCAGCATACTGAAGCCACTGCACATTCACTTAAATTGCTGGTGGCGATATGCTCAAATCAGACTAAATTAGATGACAAAGCAGCAGCTAACAATTATCGCACTATCCCAGGATTCTGAATAATCCACATTCCAACTCCCTACTGTGTATCAAGGCTTCCTGTGTAATCCTGGAAAAGTCATTTAATACTCCTTGTAACATCTAGACTTACCTTTTAGATACATATATTTTCATCCAAATGAGACCCTGCTAAGAGTACATTGCAATATATGCTCCTATATGGATCGTATAACAAAGTTTCTCTTGCCTGGAAACCATAATGTGGGGGAAGAGTTGTTGTCCCACGTTTCACCCAAAACAGACAGGGCAAGAATGCACACACAGCTGGATCTCTGAAACAATTCCTAGCCACAGAAATACAGGTATAATCTCCATCCACAAAGTAAGAATGGAGTTGCATTCTCCAGCTCAGAACACTCAGAAAATGAATACAATGAAAAATGATGAGGTTCTGACAGAGACTGAATACTGTGTGTTCAGCCTGTACAAAGGTAAGCAATCAGGTGAAAATAAATCTGAAAATTGTATATTAAATAATATTAAATAATAATCAGTGTGATCTCACTAATTATTCCTTCTGTAACTAATAAGCTGCAATATGAAACTGATCTTTAAAAAAAAAAATCATCTTACCTCATTTCTCTCATCTACATCCCTGCATTTCTCAAGAAGCGCTTTCAGAGCAGGAACATTTCCTTCTTCTACGTAGGTCAACAGACTCTGACTCATCAGGCTTGCCATCTTCACGCAATATTTAAAATGCTTCTATAACAAAGATTATCTGTATTTCAGGAAGGAGGGAAAAAAAAGTAAAGCATATGTAGATTATGAGAGTTTGACATTAGAAAGCATGAACTGTACATGACAATAAGTTATTGGTTGGGTGTGAACACCTGCCACTACCCTGAAAAAAATGCTGTGTAGACTTGTGCATTGAAATGCACTACATTTCAATGAAACATCAATTGCTTAATCTTTCTAGTTCTTAGGAAATTACAGAAATAATTCTAATTTTCAGGTATTGTCTAAATATGTATTTTTAATGGAATACATAGTGGTCTTTCATTTGCATAAGTTTTGCCACATCTATAACACTGTAGGAATACCTGTATATGTAACATACTTTATATATGCTAGTTTTTACAATATAACCCTTATCCTTTATGTACATAAACAGAACATTGAGACTATTCAGCATTATGAAACACAGTGATAACATCTAAATTGCAGCCTTATGGAACTCTGAGAAATACCATTTATTAAATCAGTTATCACCAATTTTATCCAGACATGCCTGCGTGTGATGGCATGTTGTTAACTTGCTAGCCAAACTTAACATAGCTTCTGTTGACTGATGGTGTTTTTAACCTCTAATATGTAAGACAGGAAAGGTTTGTCTTGGTTAAGGCAGACCATTAAGAACCATTTAAGACTTCCTAAAAAGCTATGGGCTAGCACCAGTAGTATTAGTGCACCGATATGGCTCCAAAAGCTGAATTACTCATTGCACCCAAATTAAATTTCACCAGATACAGAACAAGTTGTGGGGCTAAACACAAGAACCACCCACCCCACCAGAGCATGACAATTGCTCTCTTTCTGGATTTCCTTTGTGTGATACCAGTGTAACAGCAGAGGAAAAACTCCAGCTAAAGCCTACTGGTTAGGTTATTCTCTACTAGGTAGAAGCCAAAGCCTAGTGGCTTTTCCCAGGCAAATGTTCTAACCTTTATTCTCACATGAAAACAGCCAGTGGATTTTTCTGGACTCCCAAGTGAAGTGAAACATTAGCCAAAAAGAGACAAAAGGAAGCCAGGAGGAACTTCACTATGCTTAGCACAGAGATGTTAGTTTTGATTTAGAGATTTAAATCAAACAATCTAGCTCTGCTTCAAATTGCTTGCACAGACTGTAACACAACGGCACCACCCTTTCTCCTTTAGCAAGTAAGTATATCTAGACAAATACGCTGTTGTCAGGATATATTAGACACAACCTGAGCTCACCTATAGCACCACAGCCGTCAGAAGACCTAGATATAGAAATGCCTCATTCACAGAAATTCCAGCAAAAAAACCAACACAGCCAGTTCAGTTAAGATGACAGCAGCTCTGGGTAGGCATGCATGAACATCTAGTGACAAAAGAAACGATAAAGTACATACATTTTAGGTATGTAAACAGAAGAACACAAGAGGGAGAAGAGACGAAAAGGAGGGACTGTGACTCCCACTATTAAATTTGGGTTTAAAAATCCAGATTGCAGTTTAAGACACAAATTCCGAAGCGGATTCAGGCATCTGGATTCTCCATACTCCAAATGTCTACATACCACATAAAATTACACAAATCGAATAGTATCATTCAGACATTATTTAAAACCCAAATATAAAATCAGTTTAAAAAAAAAAAAATCCCACCAAAAACACCCCACAAAAAAACAACAAAAAAAAAAATCAAAACTAGATTTGACATGCAAAGCCCAGCAACAGTTTTACTAGGCACTGCACAAATAGCCAGCCTGTCCCACAAAAAAAAGTTATAAATAAGCTAAGAATACAAAAGGTCCACCAAATTTACCGTACAGTTAAAGTACCAGCACGCAAAGGCGGGCGAGCAGTACAATAGTGGTGTCATATAATTGTCTTTATTTTTTTCAGTAGGAGGAAGAGCTAATTGAGAGGTTGCAAACTTAAAAAAACCCAAACATAAATCACACCAAGAATTAAAGTTTGAAAAGAAACAGTGATTTGTAGTGACTCAGTGCCCACACACAGGCTCCTACTGCTATTTCAGATACAAAAATACCAGAAAAGTCAACATCTTGCCTGGCATCCAGCTGCCAGTCCAGAACAGTATGCCTCCCTTACAGCCTGTGCCAATATCACAACCTTATGCAGATGTCTCTGATATTCTGGGGCACCTAAAATGACATTAGATAGTCACATGAAGCACCTGAATTCCTCTCATCATTTTTAGATATTTTGACAGAAATTCATGAAGTGTGACTTGCCACTAGCTCCACTGCTACCACAGACACATTCTGATCTCCTTGTGTAGTGTCCCACCCTCTCTCCTGTAGCTGCACCTTAAATCCCCATGCTATTTGCCATATCAAATACTAAACTGAAAACTATATTAGAAATCATCAGCAAAAAGTGACTACAATGTCTCACCAAGTGAACTACACTCTGCAATTACTATCAAAATTTTGCGAATAATTCTTAGCTAGCACAAAAAGGGAAAAAATATTCAGCATTGCTTCCTCTTCAAAGTAAGATTCTTCCCTTGATGTTCCCTATTTCAAAATGTTCTGTATTTCAAAAAGGCAAAGGCAGCCCAACTCCACTGTAGATAAGTATCCTGCTTCAGAAATCATTCCTTGAACTCCCAAGTTATCGAGACAGCACAGTTTCTGCCTTAATGTAGATCTGAATCCTTAGAGGCAACTTAAACCTTTGACTAACAGCAGAATACATCCAGAGCTGCATTTACAAACCCCATATTAGTATTACTCTTTTAAAATGATAAAAGCTTTGTAAGGGTGAAATATCACCAAGTATATTAATATTCTTTGTCACTTACACTTCACTGTCACATAATATCACAATAATTAATAACAGTCTACTTTATAGAAACAAAACCAACAAAATCAAATATTATAATTATGAATTTTGTATCCTCATGCTTTCATTGCCACTTTTCAGGCAAGCTTTTTAAAGCATCCAAAAGATTAACATAACTGGAGGGCTTTACAAAAGCACCGCTTAGGGAGTCAATAACAGAAATTTCCACCTAAAATGCAACCAAGTTGATGTATGTATTAGTATTCTTACCCTTAAATAAACCCAGCAAAATAAAGGGGGGGAAAAAAAAACACAAAAAAAACCCATCAAAACAAGCAACCAAACTAACAAAACCCAAAAGAAAACAAAACCCACCACCCCACCGACAAATATACATAAAAGAGGTTGGTGTTAAGATTTTTGGAAGCTTTACTTTATTCCCCTTCCATCCCCACCATGAACAATAAACAATGCCTGAAATTAGGCTGAAGTTCATTAATGATATTTTCACTCATGACAGCAAGTCAATATAAATTGAACACAGCCACAGTCCACCTTTTTATTTAATAAGATTTACGTTATTATGTTACAAAAACTAAACCCTGCACTCAAAGTCTGCATAGGTGCAGGACACTACAGTGTGATTTCTTCCAATGCTTAAGATTTCTTCTAAATTACCATAGCTGCTTCAAACCAAGACTCTGAGGTACAAGAGTAGACAAGTAACTATTATGGCCCCTCCAATGGAAAAAGCTCACGAAATATATATTCATACACTTTTCAAAACAAATAACCCCAGAACAAAACAAAACAAAACACCGCCAAACAACTCAATAGCTTATCCTTTACAACAACAAAGGATGAGAACTTAATCCCTGCCAAATTTCATGAATCAAGTGCAAAAGCAATACCATTCAAGAGCATCCAATACGTATACAGTCCTTAATTGCTCAATTAACAATATTTACTTTGTTCTTTGACACAGCAGAAGTATTTTCACAATCTATAACAAAACTTTCAATTAAAATCAGGAGCCCATTTGGAAACTGATCCCCTTTCCAATAAGGATTAATGTTGTTATTTTTTTCCTCCCACCAAAGCGAGCCATCTTCCTGCCCATGAAGCAGCTCTTCATTCACAATCCAACTTCCAAGCCTGGAAATCTCACAATGCCCTCAGGCAGCAAATACTGGTATTTTATAAGACTAAGAACACACCAAGAACTATGAAAAGATACATTAAGAGCACAAATGCTTAGGTGAAGGTGATGTTTGCACAGGGATTAACCTGTTTTTGTAAGGCGCTCACATCCTGAGCTGAAGCAGACGTTATCACTGTTTTGGAAAGACTGCAAAAATTTGCTGATTTACAGAAATTTAGTACCAATACTGACTGCAGAGGTCCTGATGACTCAAATCTGCAGAAATGTAGTGTACTCTCAGAAACCAGTTTCTAAATACGTTAAAAATATATATATATATATATATTACTGCACATTAAATTATCCAAATATCACCATCATTTTCATAGCTCTCCCCTGTATTTTTTTATTGTGTGAGCTACAACCATTTATCAATAAATATCAGAATTGGTCAACAACACTAGCATTACGGAGACCTTCTCTTCCTGTTTTGTTTTCAATAGGTCAAGTTCGTAGTGACTTATATAAAATTCATACTTTTCATCATACAATGAAAAAAAACTGTTGCCTTCTTTTTAAGATGTTTCCTTCTATTTCCAGATACAAAAGCTACCTTCCCAACATCTTGCTGTGGCAGATCTTTCAGTTAACTGTAAAATAATTACAGTGCTGCTGAAATCTGGGTATGTACACATAAAACAGGAAAACATTCAGTATTTTGCCCTTAAGCACTGGAAATGCCATCTTTCCAAATCAGAACTTAAAGAAGTGTAGAATACAGAAGAATTGTACATAAAAAATTTATTATAAGAGAGTAACATAACTTGGATTCATGCTCTCACACATTTTTATGCTTTATGATGGCATGAAAAATTAAGAACATGTTGGAACATCACCTTTACTTATGCCACAGAGAATCTTGCTAACGCAAACATTACCCATCCTTTATGACACCTTACTGTAATCACTTACTAAATGAACATATCTTGTAAATATTAAGAGATCACCAGTCAGGAATCACATGAAGTTGTAAATACTTTTAACTATTCTTTCTATAGGGACTGAGTCAACCAGGATGCTGTTTAAAGAACAAATTTTCAGAACAGTTGAAATGAGCCTTTAAAACATTAATTTCTAGTATTCTGAGGTGGAAAGAAATAACAAATCTAAGTTTCCATAAGCAGTCTACGCCCACACCTCTTCTCCAATGCCTGAAGTTCCAGTATGACTAACAATCTTATGCTGATTTTCAGCTTTTCCTTATTTATCTGGGAACATTTATTCTGCTTCTCTTATCCACACTCCTTTTATTCAGACAAGAAACATTTTAACAGGTTTTTTTTTGTTACTTTATATCAAAGAATAAATAGTGTAATTAGAAAATACTAAAAGATGCAAAAAGATAACTAGACATGCAGATATTCTTATTTTGAAACCCATAACCAATAGAACTAAAGAGTTTGCACAAAAGGAGGTCCCTATGGTTGTAACCGTTATTACAGCACACAGCAAAAAAATACAGAAAAATGGAGACACACAAGTCATTCTTTTCCACCTCAGCCATTCAAGGCAACAGCCGTTTCCAAATATTGTAGTGATAGATTTATATTTTGGTTTTTAAATAAAACAATCAAGACTGGGGATTACATCTAAAAGACTGGAAAGATGCAAAAAAAAAAAAAAAAACGTATTTAAACAAGAAGTCACCATTGTCATCTGATAGCAACTATTAGATATGTCTATGTTTTATCCTGGATAAAAAGATCAGTTAAAACAAAGGGTTTGTGAAATATCCGATAATAGAATTTAAACCTTATCAGAACTACTCTACCTTTAAGATAGAATTTAAACACAGGCAACAAACAGTAAGGTATTACTAAGAATTATCTGAATTCTAAGAGAAAATTCAATTCCTGTACAAAACACAAAATGCTTAGTCCTACAAAACACTATTACAGGTTTTAAATGCCTCAAGTAAAAGAAAGCAAAGAACAACAGGTACCAATGTCAAGTTTTTTTAAAAATTGTAACAACCAATACAAATCAATTCTGTCAAAACCCATATAAAACACACATAAGCACAGCGAGGAAGTCTACAACATCATCTTACACAGTCTCGTAAAGCCAACGCATTTCTCTGTATCATAAAACCCAGGGTTTGTTAGTCACAGACACAAGTTCCATGATAAAAATCTAACTTTTAGAGGATTTTCACCTAAGGAAAAAGTCAGCTGTGTGACAGAGATCTTTCTGTTAAAAAAGATTTTTAAAAGAATACGGCCACATTTCATAAGCTGTGGTCGCACAGGATTTCAAGTAGATTTGAATTTCTTAATAACAAAGCTACTTTAAATAACCACCATTGCAGAACAAAGAATAAATGCCTATCCAACAGACAAACAGGGTTTCTTACACATTCTGATCTAATAAAAAAACCCTCTTTTTTATCATTCTTTCTAGGAATAGAACAGTCCTTAAACTGTGTTACGTGCCTATCAAAATCAGCACAGACCACGAGGGAGTGATGGGAAAGCTTTATCTTTCCATTTCTTTACTATTTGACAGGGGGAAGGGAGTGTGTGTGTGTCTCACGTAATTAATCCCATGATTCAAACATTTTTCCAGCAAAAGACACGTTAGTGTATTATTCCCCCCCATCAATCCCTTATCAAAAGCTACAGGTAAGAAATCACTTTTCCTAACCAATTTTTAAGCATACATGAGAAGTGTCAAAGCCCTACCCTTAAGAGATTTTGTTACTCAACTACTTCAGTGGTGCTCAGTGACAGGACCAGAGGCAATGGGCACAAACTGAAACACAAGAGATGCCACACGAACACCAGGACGCACTACTTCTCTGTGAGGGTGACGCAGGACTGGCACAGGGCAGTTGGGGAGTCTCCATCCCTGGAGACACACAAAAGCCATCTGGAGACCGTCCTGGGCAACCAGCTCTGGGTGGCCCCGCTTGAGCTGGGGGTTTGGACCTGCTGAAGTCCCTCCCAACCTCAACCATGCGATGATTCTTTACTTTGGCAATCAGGTGCCAGACTGCACTGACAGGTCGAGGTCACGTTTATCTTTCTAAGTTAACAAAACAAGAGAAAAACGGTACAAGAGGCTCCCCCAGCCCTGGCAGCGGAGCTGACAGCGATACACGGCCGTGCCTGCGGCACCCCAGGGCCGATTTACCTCCAGTAAGATGTCCCCACCGCCCACCCCGGAGGGCCCTCTCCGCCCCTCGCTCAGGGCGCTGCCGGAGCCCCGGGGCGGAGCCGCCCCGGCCGCCGCTGCTGCTCCCGGCCCCGCGGCCCTCAGCCCAGTCCGGGGCGGGAGGTGGCCCGGCCCACAGCCCACCGCCACCGTTAACCCCCCTCCGCAGCGATCCCCCGGCTCCCCACCGCTACGAGGGGGCGCCGGGCGCGGCGGCGAGGAGGGGCCCCGCGCGCGCCCTTTGTTTGGCAGCCTGCGCCCTTCCCCTGTCCTTCCCCGCCCGGCCCGAGCTGTCCTCCGCTCCCCACCTGCCTCTTGCCACTCACCCCGCAGCCGGCAGGACTCGGCCCCTGCGGGCGGCTCCCCGGGCCCAGTGGGAGACTGACAGGGAGGCAGCGGCGCCGAGCGCTCCTCACCTCCCTCCGGCAGCGGCCGCCATGTTACCTCCCTCTGCCCGCCTCTCCCCTCAACACCGGGCTGGTCACGTGGGCGGGGGGCGGCACCGCCCGCCGCCCTGAGGGAGGGCGGCCGCAGCCCGGCTTCTGTCAGGAGCGGGGAGCTTCTCCTCGAACAGCCCGCAGGGCTGCCGCGCTAATAACCGTGTGTAAGCAGCTAATAACGGGGGACCCAAGAAAACCCTGCCCGGGAGGCCTGGCGGCGGTGAGTCACCCTGCGGTAATGGCGGGAGGCGGCGCTGACTGACGGGGCCCAGCTTCGCGCCCCCGGGGACGGCACGGCCATGGAGCCTACCTGGTGCGCGGTCACCGCCTCGGCATTCACCCACGGGCTGAAAGAAAAGGGGAAAAGTTTTTGTTAACAGTTGCCACCTGATAGATAAGCCAACAAAAGCGTTGTTTGCAACACGATGGTGAGGACTGCTGCTGGTAAATATGAAAAAAATAAAAATTTCTCACCTCACCCCACGCCTTGGTGTTCACCAGCTTCTCCCAGAGCTCCGCCCGAGCACCCTCGCAGGTATTTTGAGCAAAATTCACCTCACAACACTTGGCTGTGAGCCTCCTCCTAGGCCATTTCCAAAGTTGTTTATCATCATACTGATGACAATTCTGTGATAAAACAAAACCGGTGACTGTAAAAGGTCACTTCGATCTTCAGCGCAGTCCACATCGGTGATAACGGGTGCTTCGTTATTTAGTTCATTTGGACAACTGGATGAGAGATGATCTCTAATGACTACAGTAAGGGAACCTAGCTCAAACACGGGATGGCAACAACCCATCAAGGGAAAGGAGTGTAGTCCCCATACTCCCACTCATTTCTACAGTTATTGTTTCCCAAGGGTCAGAGCATTGATTTCAAAATCTTTACAACACCGAGATCTCCCCTCTCTCCAAAGGGCCATCACAGAGACATCTGACAGTGCATCCTTTATGCCCCAAACACTTACAACCAGAAAGTGTGCTGCAAATACTTTTGCTCACTTTTTCAAGCATGATTTCTCCTATTACCTTAAGAAATTCTTCACACACAGATAAAATAAACAACTTCCTTACTTGCACAAAAATTGTTGATACAAGGCAAAAAAGCAAGCTATGAAAATCAAAAGCTAAATCCACTCAGATCTTGCACCAAAACACTGATTCATCTGAAAGACTGGGAGAAATTAAGGGCATAAAGCACATTCTTATTTACGCAGTAGAAGTGTAATGTGAACTGATGGAGGATGAATGAATCCCTGCAGTCACGGGTGAGCTGAAAAGCGCTCACTCCATGCTACCTGAATGAGTGGTCCTGATGTTTCCAGCATCCATATGATCTTACGTAGATAAGAGAAACTAGTCTGATGAGACTGCTTATGTTAGCCTCCTGAGATTTATGTGTTTTCAAATATTTTCAAAATATTAGTTTTTCAGTGTTTATACCAAATTGTATATTAATCTCTCACTTTGTGACCTCCTCATCAACCAGATGCTTATTCCAGTATCACAGCTTTTCCCACCAATGATTAATTAACATAGACAATGAAACATGGTGCCAGTGTGAAGGGTTAAAACTGGAATCTAGTAGAATTAGGATTTCGCACAAAGCTTTACACTTCTCATCAAAAGCTTTTTTTGTTGTTGTTGGTAAAGCATGTAAACAATTTCTTAACAGTTGTCCCCAAAACACTTTTGCCATATCATTAATATAGTTTAAATGACATTTAACTCAGAGTAGAAATTTTCCAGAGTCTGTAAAATGTAGAAATACTTGATTTCTATGATGTTTTTAAAAAAGGTAATAGATGTTGATGTTTGTAAACTACTGCAGTACAGCATATAATCCTACAAAATAAAAACTTTATTCCAAGCAATTTTCTTTTCTTTTCCAGTTTTTCCACCTCTTACAGGATTTCACAGAATCACAGAATGGTTGAGGTTGGAAGGGACCTCTGGAGATCCCTTCTTCGCAGCAAGGGCACGTTGCTGGCTCACATTCAACTTGGTGTCCACCAGGACCCCCACATCCTTCTCTGCACAGCTGCTTTCCAGCTAGGTGGCCACCAGCACATACTGGTGTCGGGGGTTACCCTGCCCCAGTTGCAGGACTTCGCATTTCTCCTCGTTGAACTTCATCAGGTTCCTGTCAGCCCATTTCTCCAGCCTATTGAGGTCCCTCTGGGTAACCTCATAAACTGGTCCCTTCTAGTGCATCAGCCACTCCTCCCACCTTAGTGTCATCAGCAAACTTGCTGAGAGTACACTCTGTCCCATCATCCAGATCATTAATGAAGATGTTGAAGAGGATCAGCTCCAGTATCACCCCCTGAGGTACACTGCTAGTTACTGGCCTCCAACTCAACTGCATGCCACTGGTCACCACCCTCTAGGCCCGGCCATTCAGTTTTCAATCCACTTCGCTGTCTGCTCATCCAGGCCACACGTCATCAGCTTGCCTATGGGAACCTTACAGGTGGCAGTGTCAAAAGCCCTGCTGAAGTCTAGGTGGACAATATTTACTGCTCTCCCCTCATCTACCATGACAATCATTTCATCACAGATGTTTATCAAGGTGGTCAAGCATGACTTCCCCTTGGTGAATCTAGGCTGAATACTTCTGAACACCTTCTTGTCCTTCAAGTGCCTGGAAATTGTTTCCAGGATTAGCTGATATTCAACACTCTAAAATCACGGATGAAATTTAGGCAAGACTCACAAAAAAAGCTCCAAAAAACATTAAGTGCTTTCTTCAAGTAATTCTTAACCTTTTTGTTTAGCCTCCCTCATAACAGATGTATGATTCTTAGTCTTTTCATTTTTAAACAACTGAAAAGTTTAACTGTCACAGTAACCAAGCTTGTCTCAGGCACAAAATTGCCTCCCTATTTCAGATTTCAACACCTACCCAATACAAATATAAATTAAAAGTTATTGCTGTGCTTTAACAGTTAATAAGCTTATTATTCTACTGATTATAATTACTATAATACTTAAAAATTTTCTTTCCTTCCTCCAATTTCCTCAACTTAAATTGATCGAAATTGTGACCAGTTATTAATTATCAAGCAACTAATTCAGGTATCCCATCAGGACATCACTGGGAAAACAGTGCTTTAAGCATGTCTAATACAAGAGTGTTTTGGGTTTTATCCCATGCTTCATTTGTATTTAAACCGTTTTCTTATGACAGCAGAATAACCAGAATGAAAGTGTGGAGGGTCCTTTTACTGCTACAGTTTATTAAATTTGGAAATACAATGAATAACTCCCACAGAGAAATAACTCTTTTGCTACTACATATGACCATCCTAGGAAGATCTGTAAGATGAACTGGCAAACCTTGCTGAGGGTACAGCTCTCCAACTCTAATTCAGTAAGTCAGTTGAAGGCATCTTCCCCTAGAACTACTTCTGTATTCTATACTGAAACATCCTGCATCTTATCAGGAAGTTACTCAGATGGAATTAAGTTAATTATAGGCACAGGAAAATATCTGCTGTCTCCAGGATGCTCTTAATCCTTAAAAGAGCAGAGCTAAAATTTTTTATCATAAGAATAATCAGATTGATCAACAAGTCTTAGCACCCCGAAGTAGCAACAGAAAACTGATTTATCTTAATCTGTTCAAAGAAGATTTTCAGTAAATGCAGTAATAAACGTTCAGTTCATTAAGATACTTTTCATACTCTTGACCAACTCCATTGTGAATGCGTATTTGAGAAGGCAATTTCCTTTGCAGTCTCTGACTTCTGGCTGAAATGACAAACATCACCAGAGCTTCTAAAATGGCATCTCCAGTCCTTTATGTTGAAATAGCAAGTATTTTTATCTCCCGTGAGAGAGCTTGCTAAAAGAGAATTCTAAACACACAAGGTTTAAAATTATCATTAATCCAGTAGGGCCTTTCAGAAGACCAACACACATGTTCCACTATTCCTCTAGGGTGGGAGCATTTGCAGAAAGAGACCTTTGTAAAGATGTCAGAGAAGTTACACTGGCTTTACAAAGTTCATACTGAAGCAGAATTAATGAAGCCAGATCCGAGAGAACAGAAAAATGATTCCGTATGAGACAAGAAGTGATGGAAACAGCCCTTGTTTAGTAGTGACATATAATATCCCTTCTTTTCCGCAACAATCTAAACACACATGGCAAAGAACCTGTAGGTCAAGGAGTCTCAGCCTGCGTTGCTGTCACCAGCCAGCAGAAACTACCATAAAAACGTCGTCATAGTAGTCAAGTTTCAGAAAGTAAAAAAATGCATATGTATGCTGCGCATTTAGTCCTGCTTCTCTAGAATCATCAATTAAATAAGCAGCTTATTCAGAACATTGATTTTGTTTTGCTAGTTATGTACTTTCCATGTATCACACTAAAAATACCTGAGTTGTCATATTCATAAATAGTGCACGTGAGGCAGCAACATGCTTTGAGATGGATACTTTAAAGTTGCTTAAGTACCTTTCCCAAGTAACAAGAGGCGACTTGAAATTCTATTTACCAGGTCTAGTGGAAAATAATTAAATACATATATATTTATGCAAGCTCTAGACAACAAATGGGATAAAAGCAATTTTGAAACAGAATACTCCAAATAACACAGTGTAAATGCACGCGTTGTAATGTATACTGATCTATACAGTAAAGGAGAAAATGCATTAAAATAATTTTGTTCTTTAGTGCTCACCAAAAACAGACAGACACCAAAGAATTTAGAAAAACAAGTTCACTTTTTTAAACTACAGTTTAATCAGATTTAAAGACACAAATTAGAAAAAAACATTTATAGGCAAGTTAAAAACACCTTTAAAACATAACAGCATGCTGCTTCTGCAGCACTGCCGAGACAAATTAGAAATAAGTAATTATTAAAATATCACAATCACAGTGTAACTAACAGTGGTATTTGAATTTTACCATACACCAACACTTAGTTTATGGATCTGTTGAAAAATAACACTTTTTAAAAAATATATATTTTGGAATAATAAAAATGAAATTCACTGACAATGCATTATATTCTGAACCAGGAAAGGCAAATTTAGGAATACTGTAGCTATCCACTTTTAGGGGTGTTTTCTCACCTTAACGTATGGGTAGTTGGAGGCATAACTATTTCTGCATTGAGGTAAAACTATTCCCTTGAATGTGTAACCAAGGCAGGAAAGAGCGAAGTTCCATATTTTAAATTCTTAAATTGAATAACTTATTACAACATCTTTGAATAATGCTATATTTACCCATCTTACACTATTTTTCATTCAATACATTTCAAATGTTCTCTCCTAACTGATCTAGAACACATCTGAGGTCTGGGATTTAAGAGTAACTACCTACTTACTATCTCATCATTTTGACACCTTTGTCACAGTAAGACACATCAGCAGATTCTTCATAGAAATAGTCAACACCACTGGACAAAAGAAGGTACAAAGAAAAGATGTAAAGAGAACTGATAAACACGTAGAAAGGCAAAATACACGTAGGCAAATACTGCTTAACTTAATTGTGACAAAAGATTGTTGCACCTTTAATATGTAGTGCTGCGCTATTGTGATTACCTGACTCTAGGCACCCTGTTTCTCTCTTTTTTTGTTTCAGATTATATCTTCACACTTTGGAAGCCTAATCCAACTACAGCGTCCACCACAGCTATCTATTCACATGACACTGTAGTGAAACCTAAATGAAAACCCAGCTTGGGGTATTCCTCCCTCAGAGAACGGAGGGAAGGAAGGAGATGGTGCAGAGGTCTTTTGCCAAGAGGTTCGTTTGGAATTAGGTGCTGGACTGAGTCACTATTAACATACGAAGTTTCCTCTGAAAGTGGCCCTAACGCAGATTCCAGTCATGTATCTGAAGTCAAATTTTGCATTCACAGCCTGCAGCAGAATATCCCGTAAGGGCCGGGTTTGCAACAGAGCAAAAGAAGCCCTTCACTTTCCACTTAAAGTGTAACCAACAGAATCTATTTTCACTTTAGGAAGCAGAAAGCTTAGTACTCTGAGAACGGAGCCCAACAGCCTTCAGCAGAGGTTGCGTACAACTGGAAGGCTCAACACCAGTCTCATGTAAATATTGATATGGCCTATTTTAAGTATATTTATGCACACTATACTTAACTACACTTTGTCAGTTCATAAAGTTTACACAATGTTTATACGGATATGTACATGGATTTAGACAATTTAAAAATGTCTAAAACCAAAACCAGGCCTATGTCACTGGACACACAGCTAATGCATGGAAGATGAAGTGGCAGAATTTACTTTTTCACATTTATATACCTAAAGTGAGCAAAATTGTTTTAAATACTCAATGGGATGAAAGTCATTACAGTTAGGTTTTGTAAAAAACATACAAAAAGCTCATCTCAAAACAAGTTTTTAGGTAATTAAGTATTTTTTTTTCCATTTAGTTTTGACCATAATAAGCAACTGTTGCAATGTTTGCAATTGTAACCTTGCAGGGCGACTTTGTGGATGCCTGGATTCCACGGTGTTTGCAGAACATCTAGGTTAAGACAGCAAACACGCCAAGAAATCCAGGCAGAGCTAGCATTGAGCAGCCTGGGTCACAAGCAAGCAGAGAGCCTCTCTGGATGTAGCGTTAGCTCCCCCCAGGAACTCAGTGGCAAACCCGCCCAGCCACTCATGGGACACGTCCTTACCAGACACTGCTTCATTGCCAGCTCTTCCACCATGACTGCGACAAGGATCAAGATTGACAGTGCCAACTAGCTTAGATCCAGACCGGTCTGGTTGTCTAAGGAGTAGGCTCAATTCACTAGAGTATCTGCTTAGATTCTTACTCAGCACAGCATTTAAATACTTATTTAAGTACTTATAGCCAAATGATTTTATTTTTTTTTTAATTTCCTGTTAAAAAAATACTCCCAAGTGCTCTTCTGAGTATTACTAGACCTAAATAAATAAAGACTAATCATGTAATGAAATCCTGTGATGAATCAGCACAGAACCAATGTATATTTTTTATACGTAGAGTCTGCATCATATTTAAATCCTTATATTTATTTCCATCTGTTTTTCTAACACTGATCACTTTTCAATATAAATGGTAATATTTCCAAATTTTCATTGAAAACAAAAATATCTCAAACCTGATTTTGGAATTCAATGAGCATTACAAAGTGAAAGACTTAAGGATAAGGGAAATGAAAGCCTAAAAAATCTCGTAACTTGTGCTTTTAAATTTCTTTATCATTCAAGGCCAACTTATAAAGTTGAGCATGTGAAAGTTTACACGTAAGCAACAGTGAGACATTTGCAGGCAAACGTGAGGACACATTTGACCGTGTATTTAAACAAATTGTCAACAATTTGTTTGCAAAGTTTCTGAGAGAAAGATACAGACTTTGTTAAAATTAATTTTGATATGAATTTGACAGGAGTTGACGATCTCATAAAGGTATCCTCTGCATCGGAGGATGTTTTACGGCTAACCAAAGCAACGCCATCAACAGAGGCACAGCTACCTAGCGTGCATCCTGTCCTACAAGCATAGCATTTATATTCACATTACTCATTCCCACAGGGGAAGCTGAACAAGTTATTTAAGTGTAAAATTCTTCCAATAAATAATATACTATACTGGTAAAACTCATACCACAAGTCAGTGTAGAGCAGGGAACATACAAAGATCTCTTCATAAAGTCTTCTCACTAAAGTGTGATTTGTTATCAAGAGCATATTGAAATGCATACCAATATTTCTACATAGTAATGTATTCTAAAATGTCACCTATTACTGAAATTTTGCCTACCTGTCAACCTAAGGAATGGCCGTGGAAGAATAAGCTTCCTGAATAAGAAGTGGGTATCCATAACTGTAAACCTAAGAAAGCCTTCTTGAGTACAACAGTAGTAGGCACCACTGAAAGTATTCCTTAAATGTATAATATATTTTTTTCATTAATACAGAATCATAAAGGTTTAAAAAAAGGTTAAGCAAGCAAATTGTTACTATCAGGGTGATTACATTTACTAATTATCATTAACTCATTAAGTGCCTCTATGAATTGTTCACAATAGGCAAATATCCACAAAGCACCATAAAATGATGAATGATATGTTGTATTTACTACTCAATGTGCTGATCTGCAATGCAGAAAACAGTTTTACCTTTTGGATACACATTAGTTAATAAGTGAAAGAATACTTAAAACCATGCTTCCTTCATGCCCAAAATATTTCTAGGAAATTTACTTTCTACTATTTTTTCTCAGCAAGAGCAATAGTGAATCACCACCATCCTGTCAAATTCTGTATTATAAAATGATGTGGGTAAAACCTAAAAATTATCTAAAGCATTGGGGCTGGCTGCTCTTGACTTTCTGACTAAATGGATAAAAAGGATCCGGTGCGACAGCAAAGCAGGCAACTACTAAAGCAGAGAGACAGCAACAACAACAAAACCCCAATTTGACTAATATCAGAGTGCTACGATGAAAACATGAAACACCTTTCCACAGTCCCCAAGATAATTCATTTGCATGAAGAGCACATTTTGGTTCAAAGTACTTTTATATTCAGCAGTGACATTTAAAGGGCGAATTGTAGGACACTACACTTAAAAATAAATTCTGTGCAGAACTAATTAATTGTCATAATTTTCTTGTGTTGCAATTCTTTAAGGGGTTCAGATCACGAAGAAAAAAGTAATTGTATTGCACGCAGACACCAGTCACATCCAGTTTTGAAACCTGTATCTTGCCACTTGTGACCGACTGAAGCACATATGTATTTTCTTACCTGTTTTAACTTCCCCATATACAAAAGTTCTGAACAAAACCATACTTGGGAATTCACTCACACTGAAGTATCAGCCTTTGCTATCCTAAACCTGCTTATTTTCTGGGAGTGCTTACAACTGTTTTCATATTTCATAATGAAGAATTAGTGAGCCTCCATCGCACGTATGGGCACACATGCCAAAACAAGGAAACAAAAGTAACAGAACATTAATAGGAAAAATGGCACATTAGATGTTGCACTGGCATCCAAAAGTGCTTAGTTGGGTAGATATGTAGATGGCACCAACAAGATGAATTTAAGTTCAACAAATGCTGAAAGAATCAACCCTAACTCTACTCACCCACCCAGAAATGTGCAATTCTATCTGTTATTTTATGTAAAAGTCCCTTCAAGAACAGAGAGTGGAAAAATGTCTCTTCTGATTCTGTATCTAATTAGGATAATCAAACATAAAGAAACCTATAAAGAAACTTATAAACAACAGAAAAAAAAAGTAATGCGATTTGAAAGAGGCATATGACAACCACAAGCCCATGTAAGGGGAGGTCTACTTGGGTGATCAAAGTAAGAGTTTAGAACTAGTCAGATTATTTTCTTCTAAAGGTAAAAACAGCTGTCACTGAAACAGCTCACCTAAACAGACTCATCCACTCTCAATTCATATTTAGTTCCCTCTTTTTAACTGTAGGTTATTTAGTGCTAACCTACATAAATGGAGAAGGTACGTTATCCTCCTGGGGTTTCCAGCAGAGCGCCAACGGCCAGACACAGAACTGTCACAGGAAGGAAACAACTCTGACCTGACTCAGGGCCTGGTTCTTTAGAGAGTAAGCCAGAAGTACTGTGACTATTTTTGCATGGTAGTATCCCCAAAGCTGAGGACCATCATTGCACTTCTGGTACTAAGAATATTCAACCCCACTACTGCCAGATATTTGATCAAAAACTTAAGGTTTAAAATATTATGACAAAATTTTTCTCATTCATTTGTAGGTTATTAATCAACAAGCTGCATTATTTTTCTCCAGTAGTATTTTGTGTCAGTTTTAAAGCTAAAAAAACCCCACGTGGATAAACAGTTTGTGTTGACTTAAAAAAATTATAAGAAAATACAGAATATAAGCAGTTAAAATGTAGCCCTTTAACAGTAGTACTCTAGCAGGGACCATCATCACAATAAATGGTCTGGAATAGATATAATCACTGCGTTATTCCCTTGACACACTTCCGTAATTCAGTCAGTCAGAAGGATTTCTATCTTTCATTATCTTACCCACAGATATAACATGTATTTTGCATCTATAGTTGTAATTTAAAGAAAAAGCTTTTCCTCAAATTCATATACTTCTTTGGAGAAAGGGCCATCGCTTATCAAGCACACAGAAACTGGTTATGATAGTAATTTCATGTTTGACTACATGTGTACTAGAGCTCAAGGTAATTTGCTATTTTATACTGAAAGCATCATCAACTAACTAGTGTATGCCTGAAAACAAAACAACGTTAAGCATTAAAAATCATTTTTGGTAGAACAGTTCTATTCTAGAACAAGTATTTCTGGTATTTAAGGGTAAAAAACACACTTTCATTGAAATCCTGGTGCTTTCACATTCTCTTCTGTGTCCTCTGGCTGCCTTTCCTTCTCTAGCTGCAAAGCCCACTTGGCGGTGTTAGGTTTTTTTTTTAATTGTTTTTACGTACTTTAAAGTAAAAGAAACCTAGATTAGAGCTTTCGAGCCCTGGAAAAGCTGAACCCTCTGGTGTCTTTTTTTTTTTTTTTCATCCATTCAGAAGGGCTATATGTAATTACACTCTTTATCAAAGAAACCTAACTACAATTTGGCATCAGTAATGTTTACTGTTCCGTAACATACTGTAATAGTTTGAGATAACTTCAAGAAAACCCTCCAAATACCGAGATGCTTATTGCAATTCCCTTTAAAAGATTCAAAAGCCTTCTACTGACTCTGCATTTCTTATATTTATCTTCTTTATAGCATACGGTATTATATATCTGAAATATGCTTTCCACATAAAATCAAACTTGAAAATACCCACTTAGAAACAATATTTCAGTAAATAGAGGGTTTAAGGCAAGTCATTCATTTGGAAAAATTAATTTCCATTTGTTAATCCTAGATTGACACAATTTTATTCCACCCCATCAGTGCCTTGGGATACACAACGTACATTCAGCAAAGGGCACACATATGACCCTATGGACATACGTTGCAAGTCCTGAGTGCCCATTGAAATAATGGTAATATCTTCATATAAGGCGTGACCCACAGGGACATGGCATGGGAGGGGTTAATTTGTTTTGTTTCCAGTCTTGCTATTGTATGTGATTTTCCTAGGTAATGCATTCTTTTCTTACTAAACATCTTTGCAAACAAATACAAACCCCTTTAAAAGGTGCTAAAAATGGGTTTCTGAAAACATACAAAATATATTCATCATAGTATTTCCTCAATCACTGTTTTAATGCTTGATATCTGCAGGTTATTTCTTGTTTCTGACTGAAACTATTATTTGTTGTGGAATAACTGTTCTTTTGCAAAAGATTTTCTTCTTCTAGTTTTTTGGACCACACGGGCTGGATGCTTTCATGCTTTTTACTTCCTTTTTGAGTTCTTTTCAATGGAAATACCAACAACACCAGGATGCTGGCAATATGAAGACAGAAATAGCAGGAGCTAAAAAACAAACAAAAAAAATTCAATAAAACTGACCACTCTTACAGGATGCTTAAGGAATAAACTGTCAAAGCCTACTCGCATACAGTACTTTGCATGTAAGACATTTAAGTCAGAAAGACATTAATTTTTCCTTTTTAAGAATACTAATAATAAATGAAGTCTTCCCCCGCAGTACTTAGTGCTGTAACAGAGATGTAAAGTGAAGAGAAGTCTGCTTTTAACTATTTTTCCCAAAAGTAACTTTTGGGAAGTTATTATCTAGTCTTGCTATAAAACAGTTCAAGTGCATATAATAATCTCAAAGACATCCTCTGCTTTTCTTTTTGGTTCTTTTCTTTGTTTGTTTTTGTGTTTTGTTTGGTTTTTTTTTTTTTTTTTTTTCTCCCCACCCCCAGTAAAAATAAGTCTATTACAACAGGAAAACAAGATCATTTTATGGTGTCTCATACACAACAGAAAGTGTGTTCAAGCACTAGAAGAGAAATACAGTTTGCTCAACTAACAAATAAGTCCTATAATCATCACTAAAATAGTCTCAGAAATCTTATGCCATAGAAAATACTTCTATTTCAAGTTAAAGAAAAGAAAAAGGAAACAGGTAGAATGTGCTTACCTGTAAAAGGTGAAAGAGGGTTTCACAGAGAGCAGGACAAATGGCACGACTGTGTAACTTATTGCTACTTGAGTTGCCATCCATGTTATAATATCATAACATAGTTTAACAGCAGGAGATTCAACAAAATAGTGTCTGATATTGTTTCTTATCTGAAAAAGCAGATGACATTAAGTTAGCTTAGGAATAAACTTTGAGAGCTGTCTTACTGTGCCAAGTTTGTTGTGCTTCCACAAAATTCATAGGATGTATTTAAATGCTACAGTTTGGTCAAGTATCTTTGGACAATTCAAAATACCCATCAACTTCAACAGGAGTCAGTTCAAGTTTCCTTCCTTTTAGGATAGTGCGCTTCATCCACCACAGGAATTTAAACGCTTAAAAATTTAAGTGGAATTTAAGTAAATGAATACACGTTTAAATCCAGAGTGAGTTTGGACTACTTGTCTGATTGAGGCAGACATTCTATTCTATCAAGCTATTCTGTAAATACACAGCGTCTCAGTAAAGGAAAACCAGAATGCTTCTATTGAAAGCTTCTACATGGTAAGCCATTTTCATACACTCGCTAGTAAGATGTATTTAGGACTAGTAGGGTATAAATCAGAATATACAAAATATCAGCTCCAATGAAGTATTTCAGGAGTCTTAATAACAACTACTATGAAGTGCAACTATTATCAAAGGACTCGATTTTCTATGCTGAGTCTTCTTTTGTTTGCAAAATTCTGTTCAAACAATGGAATACCAAAGGTATTTTAAAAAATCCAAATCCTACATAGGTTTGGCTTCAGTTTTATAAGTCTATAATTATAAAGATACCAGTAGATCTTCTCCCCTCCTTCGACTGAACTGTCGTGCTTGCTCACACTCTTATTTGCTGACAAGCCAAGACGGGCTCGATTCAGCCTTTGTGCAGCTTGGTATCACATTTGCCACCTTACAATTATCCGCACTGAGGAAGTCCTCTCTGAGAAGCTGCACACCAGAGGACCGTTTACCTTCTTCATCCTTCAGTTCCCTTACAACTCCTGGATCTACAGAACACATGGAGGGCTAGCATGTACTGAGTTCATTCTTTACCTTTAAAAACCTTTTTTACCTTTCTTGTCCTTCTTAGCCAAATTCCGCTGTAAGTATCACATTCCGACTCAGCCTTCGCTTGGTTAAGCTACGTAAAACAAGTCATTCTAGCCACATACCCTTCATCTCAGCTTCTGCCATCTCCCTCCAGTTTTCTCCTACGATCACGTACAATGAGTCGTTCCTGAGTTCTGCAAAACTTGGATGAGGTTTCACAGAACTTCTTGTAGAGAAATCTAGCATTTTAGGACTTGAAGGACAACTTCCAAGATAAATCTGTAATTGCTCCTAGTAAACACCTGATTATGAAACATGTAACGATTAAATGGAGTAAAAACTAGTTGAATACATGCTTAGACATGACAGGAGAAGAAAGTGGGGGTCAGAGCTGCTAAACTTTGCAGTCTTAATAAAGGCTAGTAGAATTAAGATGCCATCCAGAGGGACCTTGACAGGCTGGAGAGGTGGGCCCATGCCAACCTCATGAAGTTCAACAAGACCAAGTGCAAAGTCCTCCATCTGGGTCAGGGCAATCCCAAACACCGATAAAGGCTGGGCAGCAACTGGCTTGAGAGCAGCGCTGAAGAAAAG
>VXBH01008590.1:967802-984269 GCA_013400035.1 Rynchops niger | reverse complement strand
TTTTTTTTTTTTTTTGCTAGCACATTGGAGAGTTTGGTATTTGCCAGGCGCTCATTAAGGAAGGAGTGCAGGAAGTTCTCACAGAATGTATGGGAGCTTGTGTATCATTACGTGGCTAACGAAAAGAAATATTAAAAAAAAAAAAAGCCTTTTCTACAGGCTAGCCAAAGATGTGTGTTTTGCCTACTGCTCTCAGCAACATGCTCTGATCTGAATGCCAAGAGGGGGAAAAAAACAAACAAGACACCTCCACAGGCTAATACTTTTAGGTTCCCTACAACCAGCGAAGAAAAACAGTTTCTACCATCACCTGGGAGTTTACACACTACATTCAGCTGTTTTAATTCAAGCATTACAAGAAGAACGTCCCGTGCAGTTGCTAAACAACCGTACTGTTTAGTGGGGTTTAGCTTTAAATGTTAAATTATCTTCAAAGACATATTCATCTAAGATAATTCATTGGAGAAAAACTTTCCTTTAAGAAATAAATACCTTTTAAGCCAAAGAGCTGTTTGGATGTTCCAGTTATCAAGAAACATCTTGAAACTTGTGGAAAACTGTAAAGTAAAACCAAACTAATTATTTCTGTAATTGTAAAATGTTACAAAATATTCCGAATTCTGACATATAAGTTATTTAAAAAAACCCTACTTTGCAATGAGTTGAATAAGGTATTTACTCAACTACTTACAACCACAAAATATTTTGGAAGTCAACTGACAAGTAGAACATATTCAAAACAGACTCTTATTTTGCATCCTTTCCTGAGGATGTGAACACATAATTTCTGACTTCGAACATATTCACTATCTTGAGGAACAAAACACGTAGGAAAACTTACTGAAATTACAAGCAACTACCTACATTGTAGTTGTGTTAACGTTAATAAAATACATGTATATTTTACTTGAAAGAGCCATAAACAAACCTCTATTTGCTGGATTCTCAGATTTGATATTAAATCCCAATGTGTACCTCCATTTTTGTCATAGCCTCTAAAACCAAAGCCTGCTGCATTATTAATTGCATCTGCTGCAATGAAACAAAAAGAAACAAGAGAATTATAAACAGCCTGCATCACAAACTGTGCTTCACACAACATGTAGTTTGTTCAAAATATTCATCACATTTTAAAGGCTACATATTTATCATCTTATCACTGTATTAGACAGTTGAACAAACAGAAAGTAATCCAAGCAACACCCTGGCTTTCAAGTCAAAAACTTGTACAAAAGGAAAAGAAGGAAAGGTAGCACTACTGACTGCACGGTACAGATGCTCCCCCCTCTCTCACACCACCTACTTAAGACTTGCTTGAGCAATTTGACAGAAAAATAAACGCAGTGAGGTGCATCAAGACTAGGAAACAGTGGCTGACTGTCGTGATATGAGACAGCAGCTCAACACTCAGGTGCATGTCTTTGGTCTTCGTTACGCAGCACCAGTCACATTTAAAGCATAAAGGTAAAACTGCACGATTCACTTCAAGCAGGTGCCCAGTCACAGCACCACACAGAGCAGAGCAAACCTAATAGAAGCAAACAGTAATTTACTGAGCAATGCGGAGTTTGTCAGATTTCCACTAATGGCACAAGGCCACTGTTAACATCACTTCTGAATTTGAAGTGTTTACAATACATATCAAAGGTCAAACAGTTCAAAGCAAACAATATTTTTCCCTAGGAGAGAAAGCTGCTACAGTCATCCAGACTATGTAGGAAAATACAAGGGATGTCAGTCTGAATAGCGCCGGTCACTTGCAGTCATTACCTTTGCCTCAGCTGTCTTAGCTAAAGTTTCCTCAGCCACCCTTCTCAAATTAGGATGGCCACTTACAAGGAAACAAGGTTGTTGAGGTTTTTGTTTTTTTTCCTCCCCCCCAAACATTGCCTCTGTTGAGCCAGGCGCTTGGTTGCATGCACCCAAACACGGACAGACATCTGTGAAGCACGAACCCAACCCTGTATCCCACTTAAGTGGATAAATAAGTGACCGTAGGGAGAAGAACGCCAGCTCCTCTCCCAGTTCAGAGGCATCCCAAGGGATTGGAAGCAAGGTATGGAAACAGCTCTGCAGAAACAATACAGATCTAGGTCTCTGGTTACAGGACACGAGCCCTCTCTGTTAGCTCAGAATTCATCTAAAGCACTTAATTAGATTGTCACCTTTTGAATTACAGCTAGCAAGGCAAGAGAAATTGCTCAGTTTGTATTACCACATTAAAAATAATTAGTTTTATGCAATAGTGACATGTAAGAGAAATTCCTATCTTTTGCATTATCCTTTCTTCTTAACAACTTTTTCAAGGTATTAACGCAGTGCATTTGGAAAGTAAAAGAAACGACTGACTCAAACATTTCCTTTCCTGAAGTTCAGTTTCTCTAGTTATCTACCAGTCTGAAAGAGGGCTTTATGACATTTGATTTAATATAGGGTGGTACTTAATATTTTTATTTCCTCATCAATAACAATTTTAAATAACATCTTTGAAAGCAACAAAATTTGCTGCTAAACATCTAATATCACTGATGTCAACTTCAAACATTAGACAATGATTTTATGCTCAATTAGAAACAGATGAAGATGTACACTTCATAATCTCTTGCTAGCTAAAGACTATTCTTGCTAGCTAGAGTAAGTACTCATTTTATTAACTAAAATGAATACTTACTAAAATGCTAAAGTAATTCATTTTAGTAACAGATTTTTTTTTTCTTAAGTGCAAAGAATAGCAATGTACAACTCAAAAGCATAACATCCAGCAAAACTATTAAGGCCCCCTCACGTTCTACTCATACCATCAGGAGTTTACATGAGGTAAAGTGGAAGGAAGACCGTAAAAAAAGTTATTTAGCAAACTAAAATTACAGAGTTGATGCAGTTTATTTTCTTTGGTATTTTACCAAAGGAATGCTAGCTCTGCACTGCTAGCAAGTGCATAAGGAGAAATCCATCTGAAGTATTACAGGGGAAAAGAACAATGAAGATTATTCGTTTTTCAGATGACTCCTACTCTTTACAACGACACTGGTGCATAAGAGCACAATATTCTAAATTATTTCATTCCAATACAAGCCCCAGAATTACTATATCCAGACAAGCTGAAAGCACTTCATTCATTGACCAGGAATGAAACCAGCAGCTGTAAATGAGTCATGCTGCTCTGCTACACTAAGGCTTTCTTTATTGCATTGTTTCCCACAGATTCTCTCTCAAAAGAATTATGAAACAAATATGTAAAACTGGAGAAGAAGGAAGCTGATGAAATCTGTTTTGTGAGCCACTTCCAAGATGTCAGCTTACATAGAACAGCAAAATGCTCTATTTGTGTTGTTTTATTCAAATGATGTGAATTGCAAAGCAAAAAGTTCTTTATATCATCTATTCAGCGTCTTAAATCAGTGACTATAGGTGTTATCTTTGTCATTCAATTAAAACTTTTAGTAAACAAAGACTAGAACTCAAGTGTCACCCATCAAATTTTGAAAATACTATGGCGAATGCATCTACTATTAACGACACTATGATGTATCTGAATTTCAATATATTTGTTTTTCCTTCACTCTTTAATAACATCAAGCAAATTACTGATAACTAAACCACAGAAAGTGGCTTAGAATAACTTTTCAGATATGCCAAAATAAAAGTATGACAAAAATAAGAACCAGGGATTGTACATCACACTAGATTTACTACTATTTTTAAAAACCAAAAATGTCATTGCTCATTAAAACACTATCATTCTCCAAAAAACCTTATGTTTCACTCATGTTTAGGAGACCATGGTCTCATTTGCAACATTGTCACAACATTGTGCTTAGATTTATGGTAAGTTTTGTTTCTCAAAAACAGAGACACCGTTCAATATACTTTGACAATACCTCATAATACTTAAACGTAATAATGTTTTCTTAAGGCCTCAAGAGGGCACTGTCACTTTTTAATACATGCTTAGTGTGCAGCATCTCAAGTGAAACTTGATACATACACTTTTTTTTTTTTTTTTTTTTTTTAAATATACGTACTTACCTAAAGTCCATGCGAAATAATACTTGGGTCTGGCAGCCATAAGAGACACGTACAGGTAGAAAAACCTTACAGGCCATGATGCTGTAGCTCTGAAGTTATCATCAATGTTGTATTCCACAGGCAAAGTTTTAGTAACAGTCATGTGGAAGAGTAAGGACAGTCCACAGATTAGGAGTTTCTGTGCCACAGCTATCTGAAAAGTTTAAGAGGGGAGACTTTGTAAGCTTTTTTTTTTTTTTGTTAATTGTCTGGAAACAAAGGCAACTTATAATCGTCCTTCCCTGAACATACATATATACCTATCAATTTTGCAGTAATACATACCACCAACTGTAAAATAGTCGGTAACATTTTATAGAGGCCCAAGGAACATCATTATCTTTATTAAGTTGTGAGCACCACTTCTGGCAAACACAGCAAATTTCAATCTGACTATAGGGAGCCTCTAAAAACCCTTTCAATAACAGGAACATCATTTCCAACTCCAGTTTTTTCCTGCTTCAGTAATTTGACAGTGAAATAAGTTGTTAAGGCATCATAAAACACAGCATATAGTCTTGGACAAGATTAGTACAATTATTGTGGAGATTCCAAAAACAATGGCAAAGCTTCCATTCATTTTTGGTAATCTTTGGCATAATGCAGGTGTTCAATTGCTGCCTGACTCAATATATTAATCACCTCTTAGATTATTGCAATATCTAAATTATAGGACAACTAAAATACTGAAATAATTTATGAATTTACTACCAAAATACTTCAGTTCTATATAGACCTGTTTTCCCAACTACAGTGATCAAGCTATAAGGGGTCAAATAGTACGTTCACTGACATGTAAAAATAGGTTGTTCGGGTAGGACAGGGACTCACATTTTCCTCAAAATTCGTTTTGCTATAACCACCACACTAAAAAGGATGTATTTTTAGGAAAATATTTGTAAGATTCTATTATAACACACACAGAGAATAATGCATGACATCGACTGCTTTAAGTAGTCAGTCTGATCCACATCCCAAGGGCAGATACCTATGTTCTGTGCAAGCTCCTGAGGTAACACATTAACCAAGCACCTCCAAAAGAGAAGCTTAAGAGCTTGTTCATTTAAATGTAGTGTAATGTTTTGATTGTAAGTAATCTCAATATCTAAATTTAAACATTATAATTTTAATTTACATTACAATTCTACAAACAATAAACTTGTCAAGAAGAAAAACCCCAAGAAATCAAAAAAAACTAGCTCGTTTTCTTTGAAGCATCACAAAAAGATAACCAGAATCCTTTTGCTGCCCATCCTGCTTCCAGTATACCTGCCCAAACATTTCAAGATAATGGCCTGCTTAAATTGGAGTGCAGCTGCACGTACCTAGTTCCAAAATAAAGATTAATTCTGTTCCATAATACAGAATGGAGCATTAAGTGCCCAACGGAAAACAAAGATTTCTGCAAGGCACCCAGTATCAAAGATCCACCCAGTCACACAGACGTTAAGAGGTGGTTACAACCTGATAAAAAATTAGACTTGGAAGAGCTGCAAAATGGTGAGAGTAACTTTGGATACTGCATATATTTCACGTGGCTCATCTCAAAAGGTATTTCAGAGAGGATCAGAAAACTCAGATAATTAAACAAACCAGCTGGATAATTCAGGAGGCAACTACCTATTAGTAGTTAAAGCTGGTGTTTAATTATATAAGTTTATTAGAAAGCAAGTAGAAATAACTTTATTAGCTTACCCCATTACAAGAGTTCAAAGTAAAGGGCATTAGCTTTCTAAAAGTGTTCCTTTGTTTTTCTAGAAACTATTAATCCCTCTCTCTGCCAGAGCAGAAGGAAAGTTCAGTTGGCTTAACTTCTTTAGGAATTTAAATAGAAATGAATGTTCATAAAATGAATTATTATTAACACTAATGAATCTTTAAATTTGGTATGCAATATCTGACACATGCAAAAGTTAGATATTCGTAAATACCAAAAGGCATCACCCTAAAGTTCTGAAGACGGTTGCAAGGATTTAACTTCAAAGTCTGAGCCATAATTAAGAGTCATGTCCAATTTAGCATTAGAAACAGTATTTATAGACTGGTAACATTAACATGCAACTTAGACGTTTAAGCATAAACATATAAAATAGCTGTTTTCCATCTGAAGATCTCTACAAAGTCTCAAAATATGTATTGGCAACTTATAAGTAGCGTTATCTCTGTTTAAAGGCCTGTTTTCTGCCCCTGCCACTTTTTACTAGTTTTTCTATTTGCAAATAGAAATCATTAATCTACCTGTCCAAGTTAAAATATGCTTAGTACCTATGTGAAGGTTTTTAACTAAATTGTGGAATTGAAAGCGTTTCTTTTAAAGAAAAGCATAAGAGTTTTAATAAAATTTATCTTAAGAAAAAAATAATGAACTCATGTAAGGCTCTGCCAGAAATTGTACTTTTAAAAAATAAACTCTGCAGTTTGCAATTTGTAGTTGTAGAAAAAAAAATATTATAGGAGGAAGGTGGTTTTATTTATTAAGTATTTAAATCATGCATTTCTGCGGGGTTTTTTAGCAGCAAAATTTAGGTGTAGGAACAAACAACTACATCCAGAAACAGCATGTTGGCTTGTTTTAATTATACTGCTTCACTCAATACTTATAAATCCTAGAACCCCAATCAAGCATGCTGATACCACTTATCTGGGTTCATTATCAGGTATATTAGTGTCATTAGCAAACAGTGATGGAGATAATCTCCTGCCTCTACAGAGACTGGGAGCTGCAGTTTCAGGACTGATTTACGCAAAGTTTCTGAAGAACGACCCAAACGCAGGCTGCAGCACAAAGCGGCAGTCCTGCCCTCTCTCCTCACCTCGGCTGCAGGTTTTTGCTTTTTTCCTTCTAGTGAGTCAGATTAGAGGAGCAAATCAGGTGAAAATCTAGCCTTAGAGGGTTTTGCCTTTTTCTTTTTTAATGACAAATTTGTTTCGAAGTGAATTGAGTGATCAGACCACAACGCAGCGCAAGGCATGTTAGCACTGCTGCAATAAGCAAAGGACCCAGACCCTACAGTCAGGACCTACCATACTCAGCAAGAGTTTATACTTGGGTCGGTCTAAATTGATTATTAAATCTAAATTATTAAATTATTAAAGCCTAAGCTTTGTTTATAGCACTTAAATTTTGAACACTTTTACACAGAAATAAAAGTCCTCACCTGAAGCCGAAATAATCTACAGTTCAATTACCTATAGAAATGCATTTGATAAAACATTAACTGACTTCCTGTTGCTTCCATTAACTAGGTTATCGATATAAGCTTCTTTGCCAAGGCATAAATGGGTAATCACTAGCACATTCACAGGAGGGCTGGTCAGTTTTTACAAGGATGAACTAACTAATTTAAAAGTTTGAAGTTTGATTTCATTCACTCTTTAAAGTTTACAACATATCAAAATGACTGTTAAGGACTTAAAAAGCCATAAGCTGCAGGATACCTTTGACCTCATATGAAGTAGAATATACAATTTATTTTACAACAAAAAGGCCTGGTACATTTAGTTTTGACAAGCAAAACCGGGGCAATACCTGTATAAAAATATCAAATACAGTCAACACTGGTAAAAAGGTACTTAAGCTAAAAGACAGAGCCAGGACAAAACGAAACGTGCATTCATTAGATGGGAATATAATTAGGCTGAAGGCTAGGTTCCTAATCAGAGAATGGAGTTCAGGAACAGCTTTCTAATTGAAGCAATACAGGTAAAACGTACCCTGAGCTTAGGAATTTTATAAATATATTATTGTAGAAACATGTATAATACATATAAATATATACTAAAAAGTAGAAAAGGATCTTTTAACATTTTATTGGAATGAACTTGTTATTTTGCTTGGTTGAAAAATGATTAATAAGGAGCTCAATATAACATTGAGCTATGTTAAAGCATATTATTTTGGGGAGGTTAGCAGCCCAGGTAAAAATTATAGGTAATTAAGCAAGAACTTTATAACCTGTAGAAGCGTCTGCATAATAAGCAAGAAGCAGGTATCTGCTGACAGGAATCTTGTATTTTAAGGGTAGCCATAATAAAAAGAAACTTACAAAGACAGATAATAATTTCTGAGAGCTGACACCACTTTGAGCACCAACAATTGATAGCTTGCAAGAAGGCACAATAGGAGGGATATAAGAAATAAGCTTTAATATGTTGACTCGATTCATTTAACATGCAATGAACACAGCAAAAATACTAAACCAAGTTAACATCATGCAGTCAACACACAGTATAGAGGAGGCGGCTGGCATGAACTACTTTGGTTATATAGTTATATTTAACAAGAAATGAAACTTACTGTAACTCAGCGGAAGGATTTTTTTTCCTTTCATTTACTACATTAACATTTGCTGATCCCCATTACATTTCATTTTTTGAGTTACCTAACAATTTAGTCTTCTTGAAATAACAAGATGAGAATCAAGGAACAAATTTAAAGTATTAATATGAAGTTAATAGTATTTAAACATTCTTCTGGGAACAAGACAATGAATATTTTAATTGATGCAGCAAATGCAGTAAAATGATACCATCCATACTTCTCCAAAAGCACAAACTACTCACTGGTGTTATAAAATGCAGCCAGATTTCTCTAACACCAGTTGGGAGATGAAGTATCAACAGCATAGACAGCTTCTCTTTATTTTTATTTCAAAAGCCAATGCAGCATAAATCGCAAAAGGTTTCAAGCATCTCAAGAGCAATTCATTTTAAGGAAAACTGCTTACCTGACAGAAGAATCCATCATAGGTTTACATTTATTTCTACTGACTGTTGAGTTTGCTAGCAAGATTATGTGGTAAAAAGCCAGGAATTCCTACCAGGCAATCAGATGCAGGTCCAGAAGTACTGATACTGGCAAATTTGGTTAGTTCCATTTATTTGTAATACTTTTACTACACAATATTTTTCTGCAGAAATAGAATTTTAGTAGATAAGATGTGATGCCTTTACTGAGCCAAAACAATGTTTAAAACCAAAATAAGTGTCTGCAACTTTGCCAACACCCCATATCAATGCAGACTACAGACTATGAAGTGCCAATCTACGCAAGGAATTCTCCTGTGTCTCTTGCCTTTCCTAACTACTTGCTCAACGGCACACTTCCTTGAGCATAGGTGCTTTGTAAACATGTGGAGCAGTTTAAAGCGTTATCATCCTCCAGCCACTAGTTTACATTCCTGTGGTGCAAGTTACTACAACCACACAAGACGGGTAGAATAGAATGTGCAAAGAGTCCTCATCCCCATTCAAAGGATGGAAGCGGTTGGAGATGGAGATGACTCAACCGATTGGGAAAGCACTCTCTGTTAGCCCAGCTGCGGGGATGGTAACCTCTAGATAGTAGGACAAGAAAAGCAGCTATGTGTGGTAATGCCTTCATCTGCTCCAGCAACATTTTGGGGTCCATAAGATAAGCAGAAAAGAGGTAAATGGTGCTGGAATTAGCAAAAGCCATTTATCTGAGGTGTTCCAGTCAACTCCATGATAATTCTGCCTTTTGTGTGTGGTAATAATTATCTTAGGCACGTACAAGTTAAAAAGTCTGACACGCTCCTATTTAAGGGAATAGGAAAAGAGTGAAAAGATAACATTCAGTACCCTGAGCGTTCAACTAATTGGATTAAATTAAAAATGTTACGAGCTTTGGGAGATTTTGATTTTAATTCAGGTCTAATATCTAATATCTCTTGTAAGGTATGATCAACTGGACTTTCTTCTGTACGTGTTTGGCCTCTTTTCCAACAACGGAACAAAGAGAAATAGGAAATATGTTGTATGGATTACTAGCTATATGGCTAGTGGCTAGTACATCTTTTACTGCACCTTCAGATCAAAATCCATCTTTAATACCTCTCCACGTGAATGAAGCAAGAAAAATGAAACTATTTCTATGAGTGTTTTTCAACTTGTTACATATGAATGTTTTCTACTTGCTGCAAGGAGACATTAAAAACAGTAGAATTTGAAAACATTCATGAAACCTTCCTGCAACTGTTAAGTCTGATCAGCTTCAAATGACAAAATTTGTTCTTCGTCCTTTCCAGGACTTTTTTTTGTGCAAGTATATGCTTAGAAGGAAACGTGCATCAACTGTTTTAAATTAAAGATGGCTTTTTACGATACAAGCTTGCAAGGCAACTCACAATTTAATCTGCTTTTATCCACAAGATCCAGGCTGGAAACCATGGAGAAAACCTGCCTTAAAAAAATAAGTATTTAAGCTTTTTAACAGGGAACTATACTGTTGATGAATGACCTCCGGATACAGCTCAGAAGTTATGCCTGTAAATGAACAGTGCAAACCAAGCTTTCCATGCAATGATTACGGAAGCATCGGCACTGCAAGAGTCATACATCTTACATTTGGAGAAGGATCCGTTTGTTCATATTTTGTCTCTTCCTTCCCATTTGCTTCAGACTGTTGCAGTTGGTATGATCTGCCTTCAATGAAAGTAATATAGTCTTTGTAAGAGCATAACGGGCCTGCCAGGATACCCATGAAATTACAGTTGTAACTTAAATACTCCAGTAGACTTGGCATGCGTCTGTAATTCAAAGACAAGCAACTCGTGAGATGGAACGTGTAGTTCTACAGAATTTCCACAGCAGGAAAAGTCATACTCCATGTTATTGCTTACTCTCACTGCAGTAAAAACCACACGTAGTAAAGCAGTTTGTGTGTCTTTTGTAATCACAGTTTAAAACAGTCAATACATAGTATTTCTTTCCAATCCGTACTGAGCATTTTCAGACAGATCTCCTGAATTCTAGTGACTTTCTCCTTGCCCAGTAGAGCGTGTTTGACTGAAACTGAGCCTGGGGAAGGAGAAGGAAGGGTGTTTCCCTAAGTGTTTAAGTGTTTACATTTGCCTTTTTTCCTCAATAACTGAACCAGTAAACAAAGGTTTGTTTTAACTGGCAATAATTTTAATTAAGGAAAATGCCTCAAGTTAAGACTGTTCTTGCCCAGGACAACATATTATTTTCAAGTCCCGTGAATAAAAAAAGGAGAAAAGGTAAGCTAAGTACTGAAAAACAGAATTAAACAAGCATGTTCCTTCACCAGCTACTTTATATGTTTACTAAATGTTAACTTGTCTCCTGTCTCATATGGCATTAATTTGCATAGACTGCATAGAATTTAGAATGTTTTTCTTAAATAAGTATTAAAACCTACTTCTAGTGATATTTTCTAGGAGAACAGATGTATAAATTAAGCTACAAATACAAAAAGGATAGATGTGTTTTAGATAAGTTTGTAAACACTCTATCTTGAGTGTGAACTGTAGCAATTCCACAGAGCATTAATAAAGCACACAAAACACCAGCTTCTCCCCAGCCCCAAAACTAAACTCTCAGAGATGTCTGAAAGCCTACCTTACAGCCAAGCACCTCTGTGATGGAGTCAAGTCTTCATTTTTCCGAAACATTCCTAGGGAAGAGGACAGGAAAAAGGAAAAATAAAGAAAAGCTAAACCTCCACACATTAATTAGCAGTTTCTTTACTCAGTAGAGCAAGCCTCATGCTGCAATACAATCTCTTAAGTCCTCAAGTAACTTCAGAGGTATTATGTCACAAAACATTTTTGCTGGAGTTGGATCAAACAATTCTGACTGTTGACAAAATTAAACTCTCATATCCTCAGTTATATCCAACAGTACCTAAACCTGAAATCACATCGATTTCAGGAAAGCATTAAGAAGGCTTGGAGTAAGTGTTGACAAATACAATTCCTCTACATTGGTTGAGATTTCAAAGTCTGCAGGTTTTCAAATGCTTCATTCCCAGTCCTGGAAAGTGGACAAGCCCCAAACCTCTTTCAACGTTGCAGTAACCCAGGGACATTACCCTAGTCATTGCACTTTCGATGTATGAACACAGTCCCAGATAGATTTAAGCAAATCAAAACTTAAGGCAGACCTCAAGAGCACCTTCAAGCTGCAAGTAAAGACCATAAACAAGATCCAGTGAAGTAGGCACAACCGTAAAAGGGTGCTCAAGTCTTTTCCATGAGCACTAACAAAAAGCCCTAACCCTGGCTAGCAGAAGGGGGCAGGCCAAGGCTAAGTTCAGCAGCAAGACTGAATTGACCTTCTTGCCCATACCTGGCACCTTCTGAAATGCTGGTGCCTACCCCTGAAAAATAGGCTTCAAAATTTGTACTCCCATACAAGAGAAAAGTAAACAATGATGACCTTCAACATTTTAAATCATTATAAAATACACCAACTCAGGGGCACAGAAGAAGCAGAGCTCCTTCCTTCAGACAGGCCTGGTTTATACCAGCCAGCATTTCTTCTGCAGCCTCTCCACTGGTTCAGACATTAGCACATGCATCCATTCCTTTCTGTTCACATTTGCAAGTCGTCTTTGCCATCACAAGCACTAAAAAAAAAATTATTTTTATGAGCAAAGCTTCCTAAAGCAAATAAAGTCTTCCTCCCTAGCAGTGCCCAAACCCAACAGCCAATTTCTAACCAAGTTTGTTGAGAGGATAGAAGTAACATAGAAATGAAATACTAATGTGCTTTATGAAAATAGGTGATTCTGTAGAAGATCCTCCTCCACTCATGGAAAGGCTGCCTTCAACACTACCTCTTGATGCCAGTAAATCCACAGAGAGCAGCCCTTATATTTGATCCAAGCATAAGAGAAGTTTTAACTAGAGCCAATTTTTATTTTTTTTTAGATATGTAAATCAGTCAGGCTTAAAATAAAAAAAGACTGTGGGACAGGGGGGGAAGTCAAACTTCATTTAATTCTATGACTCATGGACATACTTGTTATCTAAAGAGACAACTCTGTTGTCTTTGTGTGACTCCAGTAACCACGACCTATACAAACTTACGACTTTAAAACTGCATTTTTAGTCTTCAACAAAGCTGAGAATACAGAAGGGTTAGCAACGTGACATCTCCTCTCTTGCAACATGACCTGGAAAAATACTTTTCTCAGACCTGATCCTTCACCATGGAAAGTCACTCCCATTCATACCCACTTAAGGCAAGAAACTGAATGACAAAGCATCACCCCTAACTTCACGCAGGCACTTTCTCTTCCCCATAATTACATTTTCACATCTTCTCCTTGACGGTGCAGCAAAGATTTCTACGCTGGTAACTGTACTGAATAAAAAACGTGGGAGAAGCATTTTGAAAGGTCCTTTAACCTTTAAGGCCATAAGATTACAGTTCTCAGGTAGTGAATCTTTGAATTTAACACAAAGACTCCTATTGATAGATGTAGATCCCACAACACGAACAGTGCAGGGAAGTAGCCCGTTCAGAGCCTTCTCACAGCACATACAATGCAAACTGACTGTAGCAGGAGCCTTCTTCGCTGTTATATTCCATTTGAGTATTCTACACTTCAGTCAGAAAGAGGAAGCAGTCATCACGTGTGTCCAAATGAACTTGCACAAAGCGAGTTCACTAACCACTAAATACAGGTAATTAGTCAAATGAAAGATTTCACATCATTTATGTGGTATAAAAAAGGAGGAAAAACCCTCAAACCTGAAATAGAGGAATCTAACCATTGAAATATGACGTATACTTTTGAAGGGGCAAGGAAGAAAAAATTGGAATATTTTAAATGGGTTCAAGTTATACACATACACACATGAGAAGTCACTTAAAGCCTAAATAACCTGGTGAGCAATACACTTGCTGTCTCAAACACACCACATACAAGTAAGCCTCTATTAATTTTTCATTTCCCTATCTCCCTCCAACCAGCAGCTTCCTTAAGGTCCGTTCAGTGGCTTCACCCATTCTGGTTTTGTTTTGTTTTTATTCAATGTCTTCTCAGTGCCTTGAAGGCCCATTTATCATTTTTGCATATCATGCAAGAACAAGGAAACTGTTGATCCCTGCCTCTGTCATACTCTTGGAAGCTTTCAGGAAGCTACTGTTAACTTTTTAATTCATAGAACATACATATGGAAAAGGTGCTCTTACATTGATGCTTATCTAACATGAACTGAATTAATATATACACATTCAATATATCCCAGGCAGTGTATCTGCCCATGGGAACAGAGGCCTCATAAATCATAGCTGTTCCTTACCTACTACACACTGGAGATGACGAAAACCCACTTCAGCAGCACACTGCTGCCACAGAACTCATAAAATTTTATAACCTTTCTCCGGGGATTACGAGAATTGTTTTCTCCTGTCCTAAAGCAGGAGACTACTGCAATGGCTGCAGCTTTTAGTTGCTACCAAATCACACGGCGGGGACTGGAGAAAACGGGTTTTATCGAATACCTGTTAGAGAGGTGAAATCATTTGGTCACTCGGTAACTATAACTTAGTTTTCTCACGTGTAAAGGAGGAAATACTCCTCTGTTCCTTCCTCGCTAAAAGAATTTTGTAAATGATCAGTAATAAAATCTATCCCCAGTGGTCTAGATCATGAGGAAGTTGCATCTTTTCATTCCTCCTCAGGAGACCACATCCTAATGGTAACTAAATCAACATCTTTAGGTACACACCGATATCCCACCATCTAGGCTTTATTAAGGCGTATTATGAATCTCGCTGCAATAATACAATGTTTACAGTGATATCATAGCACCACCTCAGCTTTGCGGTTAATCTGCTTGAATATATCCACCTTTGTATTTGCATTAAATCCGGCTAACCAGTAACTCATTAATAATGCTTTGACATAAGATTATATTATATTAATAATACTTAACATGGAGATCATATCACAGGCTCTGTTGCAATTACAGTAAATTTTAATTTGAGGTTTTGAAATGGATCACCAGCTGAGCCCAAATCCATGCTATTATTAAAGCATTTTAAGAGCTGAAGAAGACAGACAATAACAGTTTTAGTTGTTACTAGCACATTGGCAGCAACACAAGCAAACAGACACATATGCCAGTCAAGTAAAATTGCAAAGAAACTACAAAAAGCAAGAAAAATCAGAAGTCCTGATATCCAAAAGGCTGTGCAAGAAAACACAGGCCCAGAACAACACTTGGAGACTTAGGAGGGAAGAAATTCAATATAATTCCTTTAAACATTAATGATGTGTACTGTAATCAAAATGATTTGGTAACTGATGCTGAAACAATAACAACCGTGCTGTCACTAACACAAGAGGGAGCACTTTAAAAAAAAAAAATAAAAAAAAAAGTAAATATAGATCAAGAGACAATTGGAGAGAGAGTATTAAAAGAAACTCCTAGACATAAGAAGAAAGCACCAAGTTACCAGAAAACCCAAATAAACAAACACCCACACACCACCACACCACAGCAGTTTCACTGACATAACTAACAGATTAAACAGAAAACAACATTCCTGGTTAAACAGCTGCGACTTTTTTTGCTGTAATACTAGCATTTAAAAAGTGGAACTGGGTCATGATGACCTATCAAAAAATCCTTAAGAGTATTTAGTTCTACGTACATAAGCACACAATTCTTCATCTCAACGAGTTGTTCAATTTTCTCTTGCTCATACTTTCACAACAACCAGCATCCAAATACACTTTTAAAGACATGATGGTAATAATAATAATAATGATAATAATAATAATACACCTATTTGAAATCAGAAAAGCCCACTGATAGCTTATGAGACCTTTATTTTCAAAAACACAACGACAATCTTAACTGACCACCTCTGACTACAACAAAAAACCACCCACTTAACTGCAAAAGTGAGTTGGCCAAAACACGGTGTGTTCCCTTTTACCATGGGGTCACATTGAGACAATCACAAATTCAGCCTGGTAATCCCGTTCTGGTTTTGTAGGTATTTATTTAAAAGAAATTTAAAATATCATATCTAATGTACAGAAAATGCATAAACTGTTCAACGCTTCAGTGCATCCACATTTCCACCCTTTAAGCAAGAGCAGACCAATACTAAAGTCGTCTGCAGGCCTTTAGAAAGATGTAGTGTCTTATTTGCCTTTGAGAGAAGTAAAAGGCAAAGAATCTAGTTACCTGAAAATAATAAAGAAATGTTTATATCAGCTAAATCAAGAAATATTCCTCGATACTTCTGACACTATTACACTGTTCAAGAACAGCTAACAAATATCTCCAATATCAGTTTTGTTTCTTTTTCTTCACCTCCATTTTCCATGTGTTTCATCTATCCACTGAAATATCTCTCCTCTCAGGGGCCGTACTGGACAGAGACTGTACTTTCATTATTTTGCAGGGGAAAATAGGCTCTAATAGCCTATTTGGAAGTCTTACAACTTTGTAATAGTACAATAGCAATATGAGGAAAACAGCATTAAATAATTCAGCCATTGTCCTAATAGCCTGCTGTTGGAGCAAAGCAAATGAGACCTAAAATACTGGTGTAAGACTAGCCTTTAACTATATTTCGCCAATATATCACGCAAACTAAAAGGCAGACGTA
>VXBH01008590.1:859098-967785 GCA_013400035.1 Rynchops niger | reverse complement strand
AAAAAAAAAAAAAAAAAAAAAAAAAAAAAAATCCTTCGAGTTGCCTATTCACTGTACTCTTCATCTTCATTTATTTTTTGCAGTAAATTCAGTGCCTTACCAGATCAGTATCACTGTCTACTCTATTGCTTTTGAAAATGGAGAGCACCAGATACATAGGAAGAAATAATAATTGGGGTGGGGGGGAAGCAAGCAGCCTTCCAGGAAAAGCAAATTTAAAAATCAGCAACTACAGGGCTGAAACCCAAGGCATAAGGGAAGAGAGAAGGGTACACACAGGAACAAAGGGTTTATTTCTTTGTGGTCAGCAAGCAAGTGAGATAAGCCCCTGGGAACCAGCAAGCAGCTGACAGAAAAGCGTTATGGTTCCGGTTTTTTAGCTGTATCTAGCCACACATTTTTATGGACAAGTGCAACACAGTAATATGAAGAAATAATTTGGAAGAATTAGATTTCTTGTTTAGTAGATGGGTATTACATTTTAAAAATTACATTTTTTTTCCTTTAAAATCTTATGTATTATTATTTTGTTTCTATTAGAGAAAAGAAATAAGAACAAGGTTGTAAGAAGTTGTGAGAAATTTTTGCCCCCTTCTAAATATCAAATATCTAGTCTAACATTCCCTACTTTTGCTGGCTGAATCTCTCAGAGATTTAAAAATAAATACATTGTGAGCTCCAGAACTTCAATGGGTTATGAATATAAACATTTGAAGAGACTCTTTGTTTAAGATTCACTAATCACTAGAATTAAAAACAAGCTGCCAAACGCATACAAATTACTGAGGTTAGATTTGAATATGGGTCCTTCCTGTAAAGATCCCTGATCTCGTACAGAATTGCAGTAAAATAAGTGAGGCTCTGTAGGGATGAGTGGGTTATAAGCAAAAAGGGAGAATGCCATTTGAACTCATTGGAAGATCCAGAGTTAAGCAGTGACAGTATCTCTCTTCCTCTCCCCTGCTTCACTTTTAGTACCTTATAACTACAGCTGCTAAAGCTTCTCTACTTGTCACCATCTCTTATCTAGAAATTTCTCATGCCAGTACAATCCTCCATTTTATGGCACTTCTAAACTGCACCTGTAGACAAACCCCCTGCTTCTAGAAAAACTGCAATGCACCCTTCCTTCTCCAAATTATGCTACTTTTAAATTTGATTAAAAAAAAAGGTACTCCAGAATATAGGATCTGAGGTACAAAAATATTTCTTTTCTCCCTTAATTCTGTCATTATCCTAACGCCTTGCATAAATAAATCTAAATCTTGCCATAAAGAATGAATATGGACACAGGCAGTCTCCAAATCATGTAAAAACATTTCTCCCTTAAGAATATATGTGTGTGATGACAAAGGTAATCAGCAAGAAATACAAAACAAATCTTAGCATACCGACTACTCATTTTCAGCAGTGCTCATCTGAGTAACAAGAAACCGTAAGGCAAGAACTATCAAGGGCTAAGTTCAAAATGTAAATCAGAGTACACCAAAGGCATACTCCAAATTTACTCTGGTATAAATTTGTGATCCATGCAACCTTTTGAAAAACCAGTATTACACAGCAAGCTTAAATTAATCCTATGCAAACTGCATAGAATGTTCCTGCTTAAAAAAAAAAAAAGCCCACATCAAGTGCACAGGGTTGTAACAGTTATAGGGGTAGTTGTTATTTATTTATGGGATTCCGTACTAGTGTTCAACTTTGAATCAAGCATATCCGCTTAGCTAGACAGACTCTTTAATATGCAGCATGAGTGAGCGGCCTTCACGATTACATGCAGTTCTCCCCAGGACCTTCAAACGTAACACAAACCACAACAAACAGGCTGCCAGGAAAAGATCAAGTCCACAGGACTTGCCTTTACACAAAACCAACCTAACTACAACTAGAGTCTTGAAGCTCACCACGATCTTCCAACATACCAACACCTTCCTTTCAGCTGTTTATTTTCATTACCTCTCTTTGGACATACTGGTAAAAAATGGGGGGAGGGGGGGATAAAGTAATTGATGATTAATATAGCCAAGCTGATGTGACTAGAGGCTCAGAGTGCCATTAACCAGTATAATAATTTTCAACATTATCTTCTCTCCCATCAGTACATCTCAAAGCATTTTCCAGTGGAAGCATAGACCTTTGTACAGTGAACAAATGCCCATTGAAAGCAGGCTTGTTTTCATTAATTTCTCTTGACAGACTCCTTTTAAGTTGTCTATGGTTAAAAATCATTGCTTTAATTCAATCTGTTTCTCCTGTACATCTTTTTCTTAGCTTCTCCTGACACCAGGCTAGCAGTTGCTCCTTAATTCATATTGGTTACACGAACTTTTGAAAGTCATGTTCACACTGTGCTCCCAGCAACGGTGATCATCCAACTCAAGTCAAAGACTCCACTGAACTGCAATTGCAAGCAGAGAGGAAGTTTTCCAATACATTATCAGCTACTCTCCGTGGGCTGACAAAAACTCTAGAGGATCTCTGACATGAGGTCAACAAGGAACAAAATTTCAAGATTGATACTCAGAATTCAATGATATCTACAAGAAATTCAGACAGCAAATAATCTGGGCTTATGAGGAAAATACAAATTATCTGAATTAGTTTAAGTAGAAAAAAAAATTACCTAGTTTAGTTTGCGATGAAAGTTAAGAATAGAGCTGACTAAATGAAACATCTGTTTCAACATTAATAGGAACAAGTCACGTGCTTGTCCCATACCACACCACCACTATTTTGTGCATGGTGTCAGCATATAGAGAGCAGCTTTTCCCATAGCAAAATAATAGTAAGAGGAAGCATTTATCTTTGATACTAGAATTACTACTTCCTTATAATAAGCTGTTTCCTCCAACATGTGTACTCTGTACTCTAATTGATATTCATGACTGCTGTTGCCTACAGGCTTCTCTAGATAGTGTAACTTAACAAGAATGGAAACAATGAAACACCAACAGCACTAAAGCTGGGATGCACAGGAGACAAAAAGCATACCGAACTCCATACATAACGTTATTAAAGAAATCTCGGAAAAACAGGTGGCTTGGATCCAGGTGTCTGGGACCACAGTCCCAAATCTTCAACAGCCAGCCGTAGCTCCAAGTGATTCAAGCTAATTGGCTAGCTTTATTGGGTAGTATTTTCAAACCTTGAAAATGAAAGCTACTCCTTTGAACTTAAAGCTCACCAAAAACCTAGATACCCTACCCACGAAAGCCAACATTAGGATTTAGTTCCGTCACAACTAGGGCCCACTTATCTGATGAATAAGTCTGACAGGAGAAAAGACAAAAACACAATCAAATAATCCTCCGGTTCACACTGTTATGTCAGCAGCAAGTGTAATTATAATAATAAGAGAAATAAAATGTATACAAAGGTTTTATAAAAATCAGTATACAAGGCACAAATTAGGGGGAGATTAACAGCATTTTAAAACAAGAAGTGCTCAACAACTGAAATGACATATACTTGGTTCTGTCAGTAACAGTGATCTCTGAATCTGGAAATTATTTAGCTAACTCTCAAGATCAATACCCCAACCCCCAAAAATGTCAGTGGTCGTTGGTCACTGTCCCCAGAATTGTTATTGGTCTTCTGATAAGTAGTATCTTCTGCACAATGTAAGCATTTTCAGAGCTTTTGCAGTGTCTAAGCAACGTTTTTTGGTATTTCCATTGCTAAACATCAAAAGAATCAACTGAGACACAAAATTACATTTTGTTCTAAAACACAAACTGGACCAAAAGTAACTCATTGACTCATAACTACCTTTCCTTAAATATATTTTGTACGGAAAATTAAACACAGTTTAAAAAAATCTTACCATCATGAATCTCAAATGCCAAACTAGTGATCTTCTGTGTAATTATCATCATTGGACTGTTACAAAAAAGGAAGAAAGAATCATTTAGAAAAAAGTTCAGTGTTTTCTTTCACATGTAAATATCAGGGAAAGTTTATACTAATAGTCTAGATTGATTATTCGCAACTGGAAGATATTCAGTACAAGGACAATGTGATTAATTTTTGGAGCTTAAACCATTACAGAGTTTTCAATGCAATGAAAAGAATTTAATCCTTAGATATAGTATTTGATAACCCATGCCTTCTATTGCTGCATTAGGTTCCACAAACACAGCCAAAGTGTTTCACATTTATTTTCTGCTAACATAGTTTATTTTTTTACAGTGGGAAGAGTAAAGAAAAAGGGCAGTAAGAGCAATTATGTGCATTGTAAGTTACAGCAGCTGTAAGCAAAGACAATAAAAATATACCGAAGTTGAACAGTACTGTAATTTAGATACGCAGGCCACTTCCACTGCTTCTACTAACACCTGGTCCTATGCTTAATTTTTCCATCTAGAATTATTATTTGCTTCAAGTAAACATATCTGGCAAAACAAAAGCCACGCATAATTATATCGTCTCCAACAGAGTTTAGTTTGTTTTGAATTTGATACACTTGAGCACATCTTAAATCGTCCAAGACACATTCTTCCCCAGCTAAGGAAGTCAGCCTTATACTGAGAAATTATCCCATCTTTGTAGTATCTAAGAGTTGACTGATGTAAATCCCAGCATTGCTGACCCCCTAACTGTGGGGAGGGTGGTGGGGGAGGGCATAAAGTAGGCTGCCAGAATTCAGGAATTTAACTTTAAAATCAGATCCCAAAAATATATCAGGGACTGTATTTACTTAATAGTATCTGAGCTAGAGACAAAAACAAAAATCTCAACAAAATAATCATACTGTAGGTTGGACACATTGTTTTGTTCAAGTCCTTTGACTGCACTTGCCTTTTTTTAACACGTTTAAGCTGGCACAGAAAAACAAATCCAAGAGCCATCAAGTCCTCCTCCATTGACAGGGCTACACCAGTATTTTGCCAGATGGCTCAGTCTGTCAAATTATTTTTTTTTTTTCAGGTTATGTTTATTTCAAAGCACACAATACTTCCAGTCCTCAAAATGCAATCAGGGAAAAAGTTTTTTCTACCATATTATCAGCACCCCAAAATCCTGATCATAAGACTAGAGTGACAGGCAAGAGTCAGCAAGGAAGAAAACTAAACAAGAACAGATAGTCAGGGAAATCCCTCATATCTCTTTCTAGCATTTAATCTGTAGACCTGCCTGGTGCTGGCAGAAATCCCCAACTGATTCTGAACGTAATGGGTTTTTCTTCTCTAAGTGGACAGTGACAGCATGGATCCTGGCTGGTGGAAGGATGGAGCCCAGGAGGAGCTCAGTCAGACCTTACATTAATTCTAGCTGATACATTTGTCATTGTTATCACAGCAGACCCTGGTATTTTTTTTTTTTCCTTCTCAAGTGCCTATTCCAGTATCTTCAGAGATTTGGCTGAGGAGCAACAATCTAGAGACTAAAAGAGGAAAAGCCCCTTCCTGGAACAGCGAGGCTGTGAACCAGGATTTTAACGATTGCTTTTAGGTGCTGGCAGAAAGGCAAAGGAGGCGGTGGAAGGCTCACTGGCAGCTGGGATCTGTTAGTACTGAAGCCAGGACCACACAGCTCTGCACAAGAAATTGCGCCTCCAGCATGAGGTTTCCTCAGTTTTCTCCACTGTCAGCGCATCGATACTTTCCCTGCACACTTTTTGCAGATTCCCTGGCCTTGGCCACTTTAGATGGGCATGGCATGCACAGGAGAAATACCTAGGTAAACAGATATTCAGAGCTTTTGGGGGGCTAACCACTATATGAATCCATACCAACATCTTTGGAAGAACTGGCTGGTGCTAGGGTTTGACAGCTGATTAGGCAAATTTTGTTATTTTCTTGAGCTTACTTTCTTCCCCTGGAACTTGAACAAATTGACATAAAATAGCCCCCTTCGGTACATTTGCTTTCTCCTCCTGTTTTGGAAGTAACCTCTGTCTCAGGCCTCAAGGGAGTAGATCTAGTATATGCCAGAGATTTAATGTGATATGCATACATCGAGCTCCCAAACAGCTACATGAAAGGACGGTTTCCATCGGGCAGCTCAAACATACCATCAGAGAGCTGGATCTAGGCTTCAGCTTCAGTTCTGTCGAATCTTTGGATGTGTTTACACCTAGCAGAAATCTCTGAGCTAACACCAAACCAACAGAGCCTCAAAGACAGCTGCTATCTAAAGCAGTACAGTCACATTTATGCAATGGTGTGCTCAAGCTCTATTAATAGTTTGACAGCAACAACAAACAGGCACAATTATTCTGTTTCCAGTGTCAGCTCAGAGCTTTGATCACTATCAAGGTTGTACGCTCTGGCCCTACAGTGAACTGGAAGGGTTAGTATTTGGATTAAAGTTCCACTTGTAACTGTGAAATTTAATTCAGTATCAGTAAACCTAGTTTTAAAGTGTCTTTATGCATATGCCTATGTTGGAAGCTCTCATTATAGCCAGTGGGGATCTAGTCAATACAGTCAGGGGCATCTGGCAAGTGACCCAGTTCATGCTAAGGTAGATACTTAGCAGTGGGTTCGCTGAAATATCCTCCAGGCTCTACTGTCTACATCGATCAGATCTCCACTGACTACAATTGGAACTCTGATATCTGGCTTGAAGGCAGACACCTGGATGTAGACATAAATGTAGAAAGATGTTTCAGAAGGTAAGACACAGCTAAAAATTACAGAAAAGATGAACTTAACCATAAAAGCTTTTGGCTTCAGCCTACACGTTGAGTTTCTGGACTACGTGCCTGTTACCAATGAAGACTAAGAAGAAACAAGACCCTTAGCAACAAGAAGCACAACTCTACTACACAACACAGGTAACACTAAACTACAAAGACCACTACCATTCATAGTATTCCTGAAAAATATTTAATGGGTTTTTTTTAAGTAGACCAACAAACACTCCTCATTTCTTTTTTCCAAAATACATACTCTCCTTTAAACCAACAAAGAGCACCATCAGGAGCAAACTTATTTAGAGGAAATGCTGTGCTTCGCTTCTCCATGTTTCTAGTACAAAAAAGAATCACCAGTTTTTACTTTGCCTGTTCTGGTTTTGCTCCTACAGAGCTCAAGTCAAACATAAGTTTAAGTTCATTATATAAAATGAGAACACACATAAACAAAACTTTCTATTTCCAAGGGCTGTGTGACTATTCCACCATACAGGTGCCTCTCTCCTTAGCTTTCTCTTTCTGGAGCATTTCACAAAAAAAACAAAAAAGAAAGAAGCCAGAAGATAAATTCCATAAAACACTCAGATTTTCCTCACAAAGTGGTATCAGACTGTGGCAGGCATGCAAGTGCATCAGATACAATCCAAGTTTCATCATGTTGTCATGGGTGGTAACAGAGATTTTAGGGGAAAAAAGCAAAAGCAAAAAATTCCCCCAGCCACCAAATCCTTTATGCCCTTCAGACAGAGAGAAGAGGTAGCAGATAACTCATTCGTGGTTCTAACAGACACGCTGCCCCCAAAATTCTCAGTTTGCACGATTAAAGCATAGGTACATCCGTATTTGCATGTGTGCCAATATGCACGCACATGCTCAGGTTTCTCCCAAAGTTTAAAAGGTTGACACATTTAACTTGGCAAAAACCCCAATAACCAATACAGTATCACTTAGGAGGACAAGATGGAAAGATTATTTTTCTCCTTACCCAGAAAAATCAGCAGAATACTGTCCATAATCAAAGATATAGACTCTAGTAATTTGGCACACAGTGAGGTATCCCAAAGCAAAAACAAAGCAATACCTGGAAGGAAAATAAAAAAAAAATAATAAAAAAAAAGCTTTTCAATTATAAACCATAAACATTTCTTCACTGAATAAACTATCTTATGTAGAGTTTAATCTCCAATTATTTCTAGAGTATATATTCCATAACTGGAATGTGTAATTACACCTTCATTCTGACCGGGTTTTTTGGTAATATTTATTCTATGCAAGCATATAGACTTCTTAGAAGTGTGCACTACTAACTTACAAAGTCTATTGTCATTAGCCAAAATATTTATTCACATAAATAGAGCCCAGGATTTATAATTTTAAGCACCACTGTAAAAACTGGAAATCCTATAAAGAGAAAGTGCATATGTTAAGCTTTTTTTTTAGTTCAGTGTCAATTTTTTGTCTACATGAGTATAGAAATTTGGAAAATTATACATCAAACATCATTCCCACTGAATGTATTTGTACATATTCAAAATTCAGCACCATGAATCCCACTGTTGCTGTTTACAAAGGAACCGTAAAAGGCAATTAATTTTCAAATACACACATTAAAACATATCTGGATGAAAAGGGAACAGGATGCCTTTATGTCTCCTGTTAAAGCTGACCCTCAGCAAATGTAAGAAAAAACACAGGTAAGAACCACCTTATGTAAGTATTATAAATTTAATTTCACATATAATTTCTTCAGGTCAGGGTTGGGATCCACCCCCACCCCCCCTTCTTAAGATGTACAACAGTACACTAGTGAGAACTGATTTGCCAATACACCTCACGAAGTCTGCCAGATATTCTTTGCAGTCAAAAAGGATGGTGAATGCCAGCAGGAGCTTAATTAATTCTTTAGAACTTTACATGTGAACTTCACATCTTGGACATTTGCACACAAGTTAGGAAACATTCATGGTAATAAAACCAAGCACTTGTTTCATGTTCACAAGATTGATGTGCAACCTCCACAGCAGATCATATTATACATTCAAAATCCAGTTAGAATGAAAATACTCATACACCAAAATGGAAAATCATGACCAGGACTGGCTTTGAGTGAAGCTCCCTCACTTCCCTTCAGCAAGGGACACTACAGGAAGACCTTGGAACATGCTTCTCCTTTCTTTTCCAAATAAAGATTTTCGCAAAAAACTGTTAACGTAATCTGTTCTAAAATATTAGAAATTATTAAATCTGAAAGCAATACCTATTTTTGCTGCACAGAACACTTGCAGTTTAACCTTTAATTAAGAATTGTGCTAGATATAAACCACTTAATATTTTAAAACATACAGCTTTCAAATTACAGATTACCTTATGTATCAGTAGCTACATCGAATCACACTTGTTACTTTTTAAAAAAAAAAGTTTAGGGTTTTAGCCATACTTACGGTTTAGCAACTTAAGCAAACTTAGGGTTTATGTTTGAGCAATAGTTTAATTTCTGTTTTCATTAATATTGATAATCCAGAAACAATATTATATTGGGTGGCTAATTGGTACATAGTGTTTATAATAAGAATACAACAAAATTATACAATAATTGTCTCATACTTATACCAAATTATTTCATTAAGAAAAACAATTTAACACAATTAAGTAGTATGTAGTGGACTGCAGATATCAGGAGTATGATACAACGCAGAACCCTTTTAAATTAAAATTTCCCTGAGATACTTTCAGAAAAACTACACCCCCATGCCCCCCAAGAAAATAAACACCCAAGTTTCGCATGAATGAGCAGTATGTGGGTTTACTCTGCCCACGCTGAGATCAGTCCCAATGTTCCCATTCACTAAACAGTATGATTTTCAGCTTTACCAGCCTCTTGATTTACATACTGAACAATCCCAGATTTAAATTTAACTTCTTATGTATAGAAATATCTACATACCCACTCATAGATACTATACTAAAGAGCCAAGAAATATTAAAATACCATAGTTTTATTTAAGAGAATTTCATTTTATACCCACTGGCAAGATCATGTATTTATCAACAACAGTCTATTCACAGTATATTGCAATAGGTCTAGAATAAACAGAATTACAGAAGTGACGCTAACTACAGCTTTCATAACGTCAAATGCTATCCACAGCAGCAATACATACTTTGTTAGGACAAGAAACACAATACATCAGTGGATCAGGTACACACCCTCAGATGGAAGAAAAGACACACCGTTTTCTACCTCATATAGTTTATGTTGTAAAACACACTGTTTTTAAACAAAACATTATGACGATTTCCTTTGGCAAGCAGAAAAGCTATGCTGATAAGTACAATTGAAGAAAAACTAATAAACGTCCTAAAAGGAGAAAAGCACAGGCGTTCCAAGAAAAGTGAAAGATTGTATTTGTAGCTAATGCAAGTAGTTTAAACAAAGGAACACAGACTGAAGCAACAACGCTACCCAATTATGGAACAGTGAAATGTGTAGGGCAGTTTAAAAGTTACTTCTTCACTTGCAGGTTCCTGTGGCTTAAATGCCTTCCAACTTCTACAGCAAGTTAACTTTCTATGATGAAGTGACTTGCTTGGTAGGTGAGGGTAGAGCAGTGGATACTGTCTACCTGGACTTCAGAAAAGCTTTTGACACTGTCTTCCATAAGATCCCCATAGACAAGCTGATGATATATGAGCAGACAGCGAAGTGGACTGAAAACAGGCTGAATGGCTGGGCCTAGAGGGTGGTGACCAGTGGCATGAAGCTGAGTAGCAGGCAGGTAACTAGCAGTGTACGTCAGGGGGTGATACTGGAACTGATCCTCTTCAATATTGTCATTAATGATCTGGATGATGGGACAGAGTGTACTCTCAGCAAGTTTGCTGATGACACCAAACTGGGAAGAGCAGCCAATGCACCAGAAGGTCTTGCTACCGTCCAGAGGAACCTCAACAGGCTGGAAAAATGGACTGACAGGAACTTCATGACTGTCAACAGGGGGAAGCGCAAAGTCCTGGACCTAGGGAAGAACAACCCTAGGCACCAATATATGCTGGTGGCCACCTAGCTGGAAAGCAGCTTGTCAGAAAAGGACCCGAGGGTTCTGGTGGACACCAAGTTGAACACAAGCCAGCAATGTGCCCTTACAGTAAAGAAGAGTAATTGTACCTCGGGCTTCATCAGGCAAAACATTGCTAGCAGGTCAAGGGAGGTGATCCTTCCCCTCTACTCAGCTCTGGTGAGGCCAAACCTGAACTGCTAGGTCAGTGAACAACCCATAAAATAATGAAGGGAGCGGCGCACCTCTCCTATGAGAATAGGCTGAGAGAGCTGGGACTGTTCAGCTTGGGGAAGAGAAGGCTCAGGGGATCTCATCAACGTATATAAATACCTGCTGTGAGGGTGCAAAGATGACAGAGCCAGGGTCTTTTCAGTGCTGCCCAGTGACAGGACCAGAGGCAATGGGCACAAACTGAAACGCAGGAGGTGCTGTCGGAACAGCAGGAAACATTTTGTTACTGTGAGAGTGACCAAGCACTGGCACTGCCTGCCCAGAGAGGCTGTGAAATGTCCCTCCTTGGAGGTCCGCAAGGACGTGATGCTGGCTAACCTGCTCTGGGTGGCCCCGCTTGAGCAGGGGGGGATGGATCCAGTGACCTCCAGAGGTCCTTCACAGTCTCAACCATTCTGTGAGTCTCTTAAACAAGTGTTCAGTGACAACAGTACTTTTCACCTTTCACATTCTTAATGTTGATCAAAGTCCAGGTTACTGTTCTTCGCAGTCCTTACATAATCTAATCATAAATTTGCATGACTGTACATAGATGAGACTCTGCACCAGACAGCCCTGTTTATCACTTTTCCCGATATTAGGTATCTGTCTTCATGCCTTAACAGTTCTTTGAGATTGGAAACTGTTAAAAATAAGAGTGGAAAACCATTCCTACACATAAATAATTTCAATTATTTCCTTGTTCTTACAAAGATATAGAGGTTCATACTCACCATTAAACTTAACATGCTTGGCCACATAGTGGCCTAAGTCAGTCCTAAATTTTAAGGAATGAACTTTCTTTGAAACACATTTCAGCTCAAAAAAGGCCTGAATTCATCTGAATTTAAAGGTTTGATTAGACAGAAGTCTAATAGACTCTGATATCAAAATTAGCATTATGCTATTAGCATTAGTGCCTGAACTCTCAAGAATTTGTAAATAAACACTCCCATCCAAAGTACAGCTTCAGTGATAGTACAGTAGCATGAAAAAGAGAACAGAGCACACATTGTCACACACATTGTATGAGAGCACCTCTGCAGTGGTCCACGTAACAGTTCACCGCAGAAGACAACATAGACCCTTCTATGTTAGGCCACAACCATGCATTACAGCTACATTTGAAAAGCCGGGCTTCTCAGATTATCTTTTTTTTAATTGCTTCAGCACTGCAAGTTGGAACATGCTATATATTTGAATGTAAACATCTTCAGTAATAACTTGAAGGTCAAAGTTAAAAAGTTTGGTGCTGCATTAAGTGAAACCTACTGTTTCAAGATCATATTTGCTTTAGTACGAGTGAGAAATACACCTTTCTAACATGACAACCCGGTATTATTACATCAAAGCCTGACGTTCAAATCTAAGTAGGGTAATTACACATTGCCATGTGGAACATCAATGAGTCCATGTCAAACAGGAAAACACTATCATACACTTTGCAAAGACGGAGCGACAAGTTAAGTACTGCTTGAAATGGCTTGCAATAAAACTATGTTTGTTTCTGGACTGAAATACAGCTGTTTTTACCATTAGCAGTACCAGTAAAATAAATCACAAGAAACAATATGGCAAGACTTAGGAAATAAGTGGCTAAAGTAAATATAATTAATTCCCAAAAAGTTTGTTACATAGTTAAAAATTAAAATCAGCATCAGGTCAGGGTAGGAGGTACAGCAGTATGTTAGGTCAGGTGGTGTTTTCAAAACACCACCAAATGAACATAGATGTTTATCCCCCTTTAAAAAAAATACAAACCAAACCCCACAGAACTTCTGTTTTCACTTCCCTTACACGTTTTGAAAATACCCCCAGTCCTACAATATGTAACATACTATCATTGTGTTATAGGATTTTACCTGATAGTTAATTTCTGGTTATTTCTAAAGTATTTTATGATTTTTTCATCTTATCAATGAATCAACTTTAACTTCCCTGTTAGTAAAATTAGGAGATTCTTCTTTTCTAAAAATAAAAACTTACTCATCGCTATCAAACATAGAACTAGGCAAAAGTACACACATTTTAAATTACAAAAATAAAAAGGAAAAAAGAAGTAAAAAAGAAGTCCATTTTAATAAGCAAATCACAGGGCAGGTGAAGTCCCTCCCTGCAAGAGAAGATCAGGTTCATGACCACCTGATGAACCAGAACATACGAAAGTCTATGGGACCTGACAGGATGCATCCCAAAGCCCTGAGGGAACCGGCTGATGTAGTTGCCAAGTCACTCTCTGTGATATTTGAAAAGTCACGGCACTCAGGCAAAGAACCCAGTGACTGCAAAAACAGAAGCATTGCACCCATTTTTAAAAAGCATAGAAAGGAGAACCCTGGGAACTACCGACCTGTCAGCCTCACCTCTGTGCCTGGGAAGATTATGGAACAGATCCTCCTAGAAGCTGTGCTGAGGTACATGGAGGACAGGGAGGCGAATCAAGACAGCCAGCATGGCTTCACCAAGGGCAAGTCCTGCCTGGGCGACCTAATGGCCTTGAGTGATGGAGTGACTACATCAGCAGACAAGGCAAGAGCTACAGAAGTCTTCTATCTAGACTTCTGCAAGGCCTTTGACACAGTCCCCCACAACATCCTTCTCTCTAAGTTGGAAAGATATGGATTTGATGGGCAGACTGCCCAGAAGGCTAATCATACCCTGGTCTGCATCAAAAGAAGTGTGTCCAACGGGTCAAGGGAGGTGATTCTCTCCCTCTACTCTGCTCTCATGAGACCCCACCTGGAGTACTGCGTCCAGCTCTGGAGCCCTCAGCACAAGAAAGACATAGATGTGTTGGAGCAGGTCCAGAGGAGGGCCACAAAAATGATCAGAGGGTTGGAGCACCTCTCCCATGAGGACAGGCTGAGAGAGTTGGGGTTGTTCAGCCTAGAGAAGAGAAGGCTCCAAGGAGACCTTGTTGCAGCATTTCAGTACTTAAAAGGGGCCTATAAGAAAGAAAAAGACAGACTTTTTAGCAGGGCCTGTCGTGACAGGACAAGGGATAATTGTTTTAAACTAAAAGAGGGAAGATTTAGACTAGATAATAGGAAGAATTTTTTTACAATGAGGGTGACGAAACACTGGCACAGGTTGCCCAGAGGGGTGGTTGATGCCCCAATCCCTGGAAACATTCAAGGTCAGGTTGGACAGGGCTCTGAGCAACCTGACCTAGTGAAGACGTCCCTGCTCATTGCAGGCGGGGTTGGACTAGATAACCTTTAAAGGTCCCTTCCAACCCAAACCATTCTACGATTCCCCAGTTCCCTCAAAATTGTGAAAGAGGATGGAAATCACATTCTCCTCTCTCCTGCCACCCATAAAGAGAGAAACAGAAGCTACCATTACATGGTAGTGATTATATATTGAATACAAATCCAAGCTGATACTCCAGATTCGCGGGAAGTCCTTCAGGTTTACATGAATGTAATAAAGTTGCTATAACCATCCACAGTGAATCACGCTATCCATGTAGAAAAAAGCAAAGATCATAAACCAAGATCAAAACAAAAAATTTAAGTTCTCTGAACACTTATGCAAATACATGAGACACCTCTGTATATTGAACCTGACTAACAAACATGGGTATGAACCTTTCAGTCCTTCGCATAAGGCCCCAGTCCTGGTTCCACAGCTTACTGACTACAATTTCCTCGTTTTCTCTCCCCTTGATTTCTATAAATATCTAAAAATCCAGCCATGTCAGCCAGGGGTTGACTGGCAGTTCAGTCATGGTTAATTATACAAAAAAAAGCATCAAAACCAAGTGCTAAGGAACAGCATGAGCACATGACAATCTCTCAACAAAACTCAACAAAGCTATAGCTACTGCAGCTTTTATGCTGTACTTGGGGAGGGCATAGGGGGGTGGGAGATTTTAAAAGTATTCAGTCCCTTTAACAGAATAGATGACACCTTGTCTGGGGAGGGACAGAGCTTTCCCAGCATCTTTAAAAGGAGAAAACGTCATTTGCTATGACACTTGAGCAGGAGCCCAGCTGGCACCTTGCCTTGAGGAAAGCCAGAAACATCTATCAGATCCAACACCTGCTATCCCAATACCCTCTTCCAAACCAAAACCCAACTTTACTATGGAAAGTCCAGTTAGAAAGAACAACAAGATGAGCGTATCCTTTCTTGCCTTCATGTTTATACAGCATTTCTCTAGTTTTGGGATCTGCTGACCAAAATGACAGCCACCTGGGTACATCCAGATATCCTTCAAAATAGATGCTAGCCATGATGACCTAGACGGGGGTATTTCTCACAACATTCAGTTAATATCCATGCTGAAGTTACAGTGCAGATATGTAAGGAAAAAACCCCAGCCTAAAACTTCTTGCTGCGATTTCAGATTCCATTTTACAACCTAAATAAAAGCTGTCTTCCCACAGAGCAGTGAAACTTGATGCTATATTGCATTCAAGCACAACTATGAATTTTAACTGTCTTCCAACTACGTCAGCCACCAGCTCCAAGTTACATACAGCTTGGTAGACTTCAAATTTTTAACTGATGAGGAAAACACAGGAACTTGCAACCCATACAATGTGTTTTCACTTTCCAAGTGCATCTCTGCACATTAGCCATGCCATATCACATCCCCTGTTGGTGAGAAATGTCATTTAAGCAGGGAAAGTACAGCAACATGTTCTTCCCAAAGAAGATTTAAAAGGTTTATGACAGCTTGTGTCATTCCTGCTGTTTCTCCAGCAGGTTTGTAGTGCAACTTGCTGATCATCTTAACTCTCATACAAATCCAGCTTTGCTTTGAAAAATCAAAACAGATCTGGAAATGCTTTGAAAACTTTCGAGAGTACTCTTCCTGCATGTTTCCTACCCTCTTCAAAGGCTCATACACCAAAACCACCCCTTCGATCAGAAAAATAAGTAAGGTTTTGCAGAGCTCAACCACGTGAAGTTTTGTCTAACTACAACAAAATTAATTACAGACTGTACATGAATGCAACAGTTTTACCCAAGGCTAACATTTCTCCTCCAGTAGAAAAGCAATCGGTCCTAAAAGTCAAGTGTTACTCTATACCTGTTACTTGGTGGATAACGTTCTTGTGAGCAGAATGACAGAAGTTACTCACGCTGGACATGAACACCATCTTTACCACCCTCTGTTGCTCCGAAAACACTTAAGACCTGTTAATTTCTATATTTTCAGCATAACTACGTACAAATTTGATAGCACAGAATGAACCAGCATAACCTGCTTATATAAAGCTTCCATAGCTTTATATTCTGTGGTTTAACAGCAGAACCCCCAGCTTTTAATTGCTTCCCTCAGAAACTTTGGGTGGCTGGCTAAGAAAAATCAAGAATATCCATAGGTTAATTATAGAACTTTGTATCCATGGATGGGCAAGTTGGGCTGCACATAGGCCCAGACTAACCATAACATACATTAGCTGATTGTATTTGCAAAACCAAGGGCGGGAGTTGCATTTCTGTTTGATTTTATACTCTGGGGGGGTCTCAGCATCTTAGTTATAAAATATTTGGCCAAGTACCTACCATTCCTATCTCTGTTTGCACAAAATGCAGCAAGAATAGAACTGCGACCTTGACCAAGGCGCGCTTTAGGAGATGTCATAACAGCTTCTGTTATTTTAGGCTCTTCCCCTGCAGTGGAAGGACAACAGCACAGTATGCTATTTTGCTGGAAGAAAGTTAAACAAACCTATCAATGCAGAGCACTTTTTCACCAGCTAGTCAGCACATACTATGGATTTAGCCTTGAAATTAAGGTTTCATATCCAGTCAAGATCCACTCCTTCCGTTATGTTAGGAAATAAAACAAGTTAAAAAAAAAAAAATTAAAAAAAGTGTAATTATTCCGTTTCAAAGGGCAGACCTGACCACCATCTAACATTATACTGCTTTGATTTTTAGAAAAGGTGACAGAATAGCCTCTGAGTTTTCCCATGCCTTGGTTCTGAAAGCTGCTGCCTGGGTTGGTTTGTTTGTTTGTTTTTCCTACTGCTTGTGCCAACGTTAAAAATATCTAAAAAAGAAAAAATTCTTATCCCTAGTGTCAGCACTGTAATCTTATCAAAATGCAGCTATATTAATTGTTTTAATTCTAATGAGCATAATTAGTTTTCATTGTTCACATGAAGAAATTCAACTCTATGCAGTTAGAACCTAGAATATTTGTTTGCAAAGCTTCAGGGGGAAAAATATACATCAAGCAAAAAGGTCCAAAGTGCTAAAGCTAGAAGTCTATCTAATTCTGTAATCATCAAGTACAAGCCAATAAAAATACTGATTAGAATTAGCTTAGTTTTAACTAACAGTCACAAGGTAAGCTAGCCTATCCCAACCTGTTGTTGTTACACCAAGAAGTGACTCCTATTTACACAATTCCTGTCAAACTATAGATGCACTATTGAAATATACCAATCAGTATAAGACCATGGATCAGTTATGACACAATCAGTAACAGACTCAGAGTGTGACCTTAACCAAGTCCCAATCTTCTCAGTATTTCAAGAAACGACTCTCGAAAATGTGAGCAATATTAATCTTTTTGAGCCAATTGAAAGCCTTCTGAGCTACACACTAGTCTGTCCCTCCCGGTTACTTCAAGCAAAGATCAAAAACGCACTGAAAAAACAGACAAAAAAAATAGGCAAAACCAGACTGCATGTGAGCCCATTTCCAGAGAAGGAAGCATTCATACCATCATGCTTTGGTAACAAGCAATCCAGCTATCCCAGCCCTCTTCAACCCTCAAGCTGAACATTTTGGCACCTGATAGCCGTTTAAAAGAAAATTTAACAGGTGGACAGAGTTCTCCAATGTTTAGATACAACAACAGTCCTAACACAACACATGGCACAAGGACTTCCACTTGCTTGGCCTGCCTGTTGCTGTGGAGCAGTGCCTTGCTGAGCTGGTCAGCACATGTTGGCCACATGTCAGGCCCACATCTACAGACATCTATAGAGTGTCTACGTTGGGTCTTGCTCAGCCAGTAGAGAAAGAGCTGCCCAGGCCCATGGGTTTCCCGCATACAGCCAAACACACAAAGCCATGGGACACGAGGCTTCGTTTTCTCAACTGCACCCAGAACCATTTGCAATGGTTTTACTAGTTTTGTTTAGTACAGGTTTGCTGTAGACATTATCGCTTAACTAATGTATTTTGATGTTTTGCTACATAATGGTAACATAATGACTTGGTAACATAAATCCTGAACGAAGCTAAATTAGACGATCATTCCATTTATAGCTACAGGCCATATTTCAAATGCAACATTGATATATGACAAATATAACACAAGTATTCTTGTCAAAATGCATACTAAAAACTTGGTATTTTCCACATGCTCCCTGAAGTTTATATTCTCTCACTTTTTGACCTCCTGCCTTGCTCCCTCCAAATGTGGAACATCTCAAGGACGAGGAGATCAACTTCAGGCTCTCATACAAAGGAGAAATATCATCTGCAACTAAAGGGGAGGCAGGGGGGAGAGTGATTTTATTTCTCCCATCCCAGGAAAGAAATATGTCACGTGCTCCATTCTTCCTGTAAGTCTCCAAAAGGAACACAGAACCAGGAAGGGTGAGAATACAAAAATTGATTTTATCCCTTATCAGACTCAGAGCTGAGAGATGAAGTTGACCTTGTCTGAAATCTTAAACTGGGATAGGATAGCATAGGATATAGAATAGCACAGAATCATAGAATGTGTTGGGTTGGAAAGGACATGTAAAGGTCATCTAGTCCAACCCCCCTGAAGTACGCAGGGACATCTTCAACTACATCAGGTTGCTCAGAGTCTCATCAAGCCTGGCCTGGAATGTCTCCAGGGATGGGGCCTCCACCACCTCTCTGGGCAACCTGTGCCAGCGTCTCACCACCCTCATTGTAAGGAACTTCATCCTAATGTCTAATCTAAACCTACTCTGCTCAAGTTTAAAGCCATTACCGCTCGTCCTATAGCTACAATGATGAGACACGAGAGGTCACCTAAGTTATCTCTCACCTAAAAAAACATAGTGTGTCATATCAACCCCTATTTCTGCAATCACCTGAAAGTATAACAGTAAACAATGCAGATAAGAGCACCAGATCTGACCTTTATATTTGAAAAAGTGGACAATAGTACACAGCACTTAAAAGCACACACAAATAAGAAAGCCTAAGAGCTTCACAACACCAAATATGTAAAGGTAGAACTCCCTGATGCTGGAATCTGCCTTACAAAGCCCAGATGAAGGAAGGAGATTCTTGACACATATTCTGACAAAGATGAGTACTCATAACTCAGAAGTAAAATCACTGCTAAATTCCACACTTTATGCTGGCGCTGTGAGTTTTCATCTCTTCATCCATTTTTCTATCTAATATTTGCCTAGCTATATGATGTTTCAGCATCACAGCATGCAGGTGATTTTATCCTTCCCCTTCCTCCCATGTGATACCTTCTTTCGAACATTAGAACCATGTCCAGTACCTTTACTTTTGCAAACCAGTAGAAAACCCTAGAGCACATAGCCAGAATATGGTCTCCTTTTAGGAGCTAGGCAGCAACACAAATTCTGCAGAATATTTTTAAGGAAATAAAGATGTTATTACAGAACATTGACAATAATAGGATTATTGAAAGTACTATTTTGAAGTACAGCCCTACTAGCCATAATAGTTTAGCAACTGTAAACTAGAACTGCTAAATACAAAATATTTTGCAAGACTAAATCACTTTGTTTCAGAGGACCATAAGGCTTCATACAAGAACTCACTGACAGCAAAACAGAAGAAGTTCTTTGCTGGCAAAACCATGGTGAGATCAATCATTAAACCCGCTACTGCCGTAAACTCGGTACTTGGCAAGTATCATCTTGGCTAAAGATAAGAGCGAGCTGTTATTTTCATTCACCCACTCATCACCCTGCTCTAGCTACACACCCCCCTCACACCCCACATCCGCAGCTGTGGCTCCTTCCGGGCTGCAGAGGAGAGGACATTCCCAGCTGTCTCAGCCCCCCAAGCTCTGCTGTGACCCCCACATCCTTGCCTGGAGACACAACACCTGAGACAGAGAAACAGCACGACACAACACCACCGGGGAGGGCAGGGAGGTGATGCCAGCTGGAATTTGTGTTCAGCCAGCCAGGAGACATTTTCTACATGTGTTAAGGATGGCACCAGCTGGGAAACATACGGGATGTGATTTGCTGAGAAGGTGGTTGTGCGGCCAGAATCAGTACACAAGGCAGCTAGCAGATTAATCAACAACCCAAATCCCTGCAAGGTGAAATACGCAAAGTGAAAGTCCACAGGAATCAACTTTAGTTACAGGAACAGAATATTTGAGTGATTCCAATACCAAAGGAAAGCCAGGAGTTTGTGTTAACAATCTAACACATCTGTCAGACAGCTGCATTTCCTTTTAATCTATTTCTCAAAACAAAATGCTCTCTTTTACAGAGATTCTTACCAGAGGGGATGATAGTACTCTATTTCCCAATCTATTTCTTGCTTCACCTTCAGGAAGGAATCAGTTCTTTGATTTCAACTGGCCACTGGGTCAACTGCAAGCCCCACAGCTTGTCTGACCTGCACCAAAGCTGCAGCCCAACTCCTTCCTGAGCTGTTAAATTCATCTTGCAATCAGACACGCATCTCAAGTAGCACAACATTTAGAATAAAAGCTTTTCTGAAAAAATCTGATTTACTTAAAATATAGCTCAAACTAAATGCCTGCTTTGCTCTGACATTTAACATTTCTTTAATCTGGAAAGACTATCCCTTCAGATGACTTGTTTCATTTCTGTCCAATTTTCTCTCCCACATTCCCCCGCAAGCTAAGTTAAAGCACCACAGTCACACAACAATTTTGTATTTTCTACATCCTTTAATCAATGCATGGCAATGTCTCTAACATTCACATGATGCATCAACTCACCACTGTCACAGTATTTGTCATATGCTCCTGCAGAATCACATGTAGAGATTTAAGTCAGCTGTTTCCTGCTCCCAGCCTGGAGAAAACCTGTTGGTAGCTCCATTTTCTTTGCTCCATGGTAAAGCCTGACACAGGTTACTCCTGAATACAGGATGGCAACTTCTATTTTCATGCATATTTTTTTTTCTTCCTCGTAACAGAAACACCACTGAATATTTCCAGGGGTGAATTTGAGATGCTCCACAGAAAGAGTGATATGAAATAGAAATTGCATGGCAATGAACCAATTCTCAGCAAGCGAGAGCTCTATACATAATGGTTATTTGTGGCACACAGTAATCCTACTGTACACTCATAAGGAAATAATTCAGCTTGATGCCTGGGAAGAATCAGTACCTGTAGACTATTGCATGCAAGTACACAAGGAACTCATTGGGGGGGGGGGGGAAAAAAAAAAGCCTTGCATTTATTTTTGGGGGCTTTTTTCCTTCTTCTAGCTAACAATGGGAAACCAAAAAAAGAAATTTAATTGCTCAATGACAATCCAAGTCATGGCACAATCACCTATGGAAGTGTCATACATTAACCCCAGGCAAACAATAATTATTCAAAGTTACATTTATGATCTCTAAGTTAGGAAATAACCGTAGTCTCAGAGCTTTTATATCTTACACACGTATTATATAAACTATACCTTTTTTTAGTTTCAATTTACTTAGATACTGTCTTGATCCTATCTCCATACACAATTCAACTTCCCTGCACTTTCAGCCTACGCTAGCTGCTGAACTGCTTGCACTCTGCTTTGTAATCTCCCTGCTCTTCAGTAAAGATGTACAAAACAACTAGTATTCATGATCTTCTAATGCCCTTCGAAATCTTCCCTCTAAATGCCTACAGCAATCAGGTTATCTCACAATTAACTATAAAAAAAACTTTAAAAAAATTAAATCAGAATTGCTCAGTTTATTCCAGCCAAAATAATCATATGACCTGTCCCTAACAACATATTGCACAGTCAACTAGCAGACACTTTTGGGTAGATTTAATCACAATATAAGCTAGTAGAAGAGCCTACGTTTCTGTATAAATGCAGTTTTTGTGTCAATGCTAAGAACCATAAGGAATGTCAGGTTATAGAACAATTATCCTTTGAGATATGAAATAAAAATCATGAATTATTCACCTATATGTTGTACACCCATGTTGGTGCCATTTGCCTATCACTCCTCATCAAGGCATTCCATTACCTTCCTGAATTACTCTCTCCTATTTCCTAAAACTTACTACATACCTCAACTTTCAATTCACCAAATTTATATAATAGAGGAAAGTCACTTAAAATTCTCCCAAGGAAAAAAATAATAATCAATCTCACTTCATCAATCTCATCCTCCCAGCATTCAAGCACTTTTCATGCTGAGTATCTGGAAATTTCCTCATACTACTAGTTTATTCTGGGCTTGTACAAATAGGGATATGACCAAACACAATGAAACATTCTTTATGCGACCTAAGATCAGGTTCTTTTCTTGTCACAAACAGGGTGTCCAAACAAATGAACTTCTCGCTCCTGAATCTTTTGTAACACTGACTTATCAATGTACAAAATCTTTTGCTGCTAGCAGCCTGGAGGCTGCAAGTTACGTACAAGGAAGGTATGTGCAATCATTTCACCATCTCAAAGCTTCCTTTGTGAGAATTTTCATTACTTAAATTCCTTTATCTACAGGTAACACAAAAGTCATAAGAGACAGTTCAAAAGATAAATTTATGAATTTTAAACCTGAACTACAAAAAAGAGACTGAGAAGAGAGTTTGTCTTGATTTGTGTTTTTCATGATTGTTACTAGTCTGAATTACGAAATATGCTCAAATTTCTTTTTAATCATTATTCTAGACATTATGCAGTGAAAAATTCTGGATTTAGACTATTAAAAGCCACATATCACTTAGAAGCAAGTTAAACAGAGCAACACTCAAAAAAGTAATTTACATTATATAGTTTATACCTGTTTGTTCATAGCAAGAAGTATATGTTACACACATATAGAAGCAGAATACAATTATTACGATGGCAAAGGTCCCACTGCACATTAGATGGTTCACCATAACACTGCTCAACAGCCTGCACAGACAGAACAATCAAAGAAGAGAACTGAACTCCAGTGGCCTGGGAGACCCATCAGGCTCATCATACAAACACCAAGATCCACAAACGCAAGCGTTCCTGTTTATATAGTTGGTCTTTAGGCATTCAAATTCCGATTGTATAAATCCACAGAACCTTGATATTTAGGGGCTAAGTTTACAGAGCTATTTCAATCCCTCTGACTGACCCATCTATACAACATGAATAGAAACACTTACCTGGTTGACAAGAGCATTCTATGAGTAAGTGTGTTAAAGATTACGATTGACTGAACTGCTTCATGGTCACTGTTCTAGGAACACATAAACACTAAACTTGTCTACCCTCCAAAACAAGTTTCATTAGAAAGCATTCGACATATGTATAAATTGTTTTCAAGTTAATTTTCATAGAGAACTTTTAATTTCATTCGAAGCATGTTATACTCCACACTGTAACCCTTCAAGCCTAAAAATAGCGTGATTGCCAGTCAGCCAGAAATTTAACATGCATCCAGAAGCTCCTACGCTGCACTTGCCAGGAATGTCAAGACTTTGAAAAATCACATATATTATAACAATCAAGACAAACTAATCTGTAATACAAGCACACAGTGCATGCCCTCTGATTATGCATTACTATGATGCCTGGCAGTGTCACTGCAGTTAAGCTTCCTTCTGTGTTTTCATTATAAACAAAATTTGAAGAGAAGTGTCAGCTAAATGTGCATGCCCTGTTCTACATGCCTTAAAAAAAACAGTTTAATATGTTTGGGGTTTATGACACTTATTAGGGACCAAAGAACGTAAGGGGAAGTGGACTGTACCCCGTAAGTGAACATAATTTCATCCTGTTTTGACCACTGAAAGTCCATAGGTATGTATGCAGTCACAGACTGCGGTAATGAGAACTACCCCACAAGGGGGTTGAATTACTGTATTCTATTCACGTGAAGCAAAACACATTGTGTTTACATTCCTATTTTTTGCCTCAGTTATTTCATTATCAGTTATGCTTTCAAAATATGAATAATTATCATTGCTTGATGTTAAGACCACTACGTACTCCTCCAGCCAGGACTAAATTTAAATTACTATTCAGTATTCAAAGTCCTAGCTCTGCAACATTTATAATGCTCTTGCTCTACTAATAATCACTCTCCTCCCACCTTTAGTTGTTGGAATAGTTGAGAAAGCATTATGTAAAGACAGTTTCAGTCTGAAAACATATTCTGTTTAGGCCTTTTTGTTACTTAGAAAATTTAAATGGAATTAGTTTGAAAAAACATCAAGATGGAATGCTTTTCAAACTTCTGCTAGGTGTTAGGGGCAAATACTGTTTGCTGTAACACCATTTCACATAGTCTTACGCCAGCACACACATTCAAACTAGAAAGAGGCAAGAGGAAAAAAAATAAGTTGGTGGCGGTCTTGTGAGAAAAGCACAGAATTAAAAGCAAGCAAACAGATTGTACGATTCCTATTTTGCTTTAGCGAGTTCAGCTGAATGCCAGAACCTTGTCGTATTTCATCTCCGGAGATGCAAAGGTAACAAGGAAAGAGTAGAATGAAAAAGGACAGGGGAAAAAAGAATCAACAGAAGTTGTCATGGAAAAAGCATTCTACTTCAAGCAGCATCAACTATAAACGACACCTACCAGCTTCGTTCAAGGTCCACTATGATCTTTTATAGCTCTACTCCCAGCTGATTACCAGCTTGAAGGAGAAGAGCATAGGATGGTGATTGTTATCCAGACCCAACAGAATAAAGTAACCTCATCGGACCCCATCACTGACCCTACTTTGAGCAGGAGGCTGTATCAGAGACCTCTTGAGGTCCCTTCTACCCCAAACTTTCATTTTATGAATTTATTAATTTTATTTAACTGTTAATTTAACGGTTTATTTAACAGTTAATTTTTGACGATAAAACATGGTAAAGAAAATGAGCAACTTTTTTCTACTGAAGTTTGCCATCAAATAACAACATAGCTGCATTTCAAGCATAAAATAGTAGTGTCAATAACAGTGTGAAGCCTAAAATAGTAGCATCAAAACCAGCTTTTTGTCCCAAAACTAGTTTTCAAAACATCAAAATCCTTCCTAGCACTTGTGAGAGAGGAGAGTTGCATGAGAAGAGTACCACAGGATGCAGGGTGAAGCAGACCTTACTGAAAGAAGTTACCCTGCAGTGATGAATACGGGAGCACAACTGAGATGTTGCCACACAGGACAAATGCAACAACAGTAATACTTCCGTACGTAGTTTCAACTGTATAGTATCTATATGCCACTATATAGTAAGTTATAAAATGTTGCTGTATTTATGGAATTGTACTAAAAGCACTGAGATTTAAAAACCCCATATTTTAATTTATGTAACAGCAGAAACATGTACCTCCTATACAGACTTGTGAATTCTTAAAACGTGAATTCAAATCGAAGATTCTATTGCAAGGTAAGCATCACAGCTAAGTCTCAGATTTTTCTTACTGCTCTAACTACCAAACCATTTACTCCCAAATACACATTTTTAAGTTGCAGATGTCTGTAACTGTGAGAGCAATAATGCCATCTCAACTTTTAGTATAGGTGGCAGAGATTGTAGAAAAAGTCACATTTTTATTAAGGATGCCAAACATCTGTAAAGATACTTTGAAAAAAAAATAACCGCGGAAGTTACAGGGGAGCATCTGAGAGGAAAGGAGTCAAAAAGATGATTTACTTTAACAATCATCTGCTCCACCAGTCACTATGATTTGCTGTGGGAAATTATCACTAAAGGACTCTCCACATGTGCATGCCCCAAGCAACTTAGAGGAGGACAGGAATTATGCAAAACACACAGAGTTAGCCAGTTTTAAAATTACATGGCTGGATCCTCCCCCTGCCCCCAACAGAAAGCTTGTTATAAAGGCTTTTTATAGTGTTATAAAGGCTTTTCATTTGGGGCAGGGGGAACACAACACACAACAAAACCAATACACACACACGCATTACTAGAACAAGAACTTAAGCTTAAATTCTAAACAGAAAAATCTGAGAGCAAGTAGGGCAGACAGAACAAAAAGCACATCCCTCCCTCTGTTCATTGTGTCCTTGGCAGACGGGCCTGTACTTCCAGCCAATTCTGCTGTTCTCTGAACGGTGGCGGATTCTGCTCAATTACCCCAGTCCCTCGGAAGCTCTCCCTGTCCCCTCCAAGGCCCAGCCGCCCACCCCTAGCCCCTCACCGAAGCCTCGCAACCTCTCGATGAGCAATGGGCATCAGCAGCTCCCTCTGCGGCTCCCCTTTTGCCACACTTCAGCAATTTCTCAGGGCTCCCTTAATCCTAAAGCAAGTTCTCACAAAAACCAGCAATTTCCCCCTCCATACAAGAGCTGCACCTATTCTTGTCTTAAAAGGGAGAAACTAGTCATGATGCATTTTGTTCACTGCAATTTATTTTGGTACTTCTTAGGCAATTTTTGTTTTACATAAAGGATCAAGCTAATCACTTACTTAACTCAGTATCCTTGTCAGGAGCAGATAAAACGGAACAAGTTGCAAGAACCGCATGGGGCAATAGCTCAGATTAGAAAATATCTGGTTAGAAGACAAATGTTACTTTCATAGTGAAAGAATGGGAGGTCCATTAGGAAAACGATTCAAAAGAAGAAAAACAGGCGGGCATAACAAGAAAGAATACGAGGAATACAGCTCAAAAACATTCAGACTAAAAGTAATAGAAGTGATTACATGAATCAACTTCTAATGGAAAACATTTTTTGCCTCCCAGAATCTTCCTCAAAAGCGTCCAATCTTAATTTTTAAATACATTAAAAAAACAAGTTACTGGTTTAACCATGGTAAATACTATGTCTGTGCTATTTCAGAAGGTAGGTAAGATTAACTTAAAAATCTCCCTTTAAAAGTTTACCTCATGAAGCCTTCATCTTAATTCCTTATAGCTGGAAACCATTTTAGATTTTGATGCCTAGCATTTCTAATCCTTACAGAATCCTAATAAGAATCTCTAGTAAGGGTACTGAAGCCCTTCTTGGCATTTTCCTATAGTCTTGGCCCTCAGAACATCATAGAAAATGAAAACCTGGATTTCCGCTATGAACTGAGATAGAACCAAACCCTTGCACCTTTTGGAAGTGGAATTTCAAAAGCAAATTGGGTTTACATTCTTCATGAGAGAAAAATTACCAAGCTGACTTTTCTATCCTATTCATATACATGTCTATTCATAGCCCGAACTAGTTATATCACTAAAAGTAAGTACTTGCTTAGGGAAACACGTTGCCAGCAACAAAAATATTTATTTCAGAAGTGGGTATCCCTATTGGACAGGACAGTCATAACTCCTGCTTCTTTTATTTTCTCAGCAGCAATAGGAACATCAAATCCAGCTTTCCATCCCAGATCCCTTTCCAGTCTCCTCCCCACTGTCCTACAAGAGAAGTGCGATTTCTCCTGTGCAGACATACAGCTTTAGGCAGGTTCTGATCTTACGTCCCTTCTAATTAAATTCCTTTTCAAGATAACTAACTCAAATGTCCTCAATTTCTCATTCGAGTTTTTTTACTAACCTTCTCCAAATCCACAGTAATTGTGCAGTAGTCCATGTGAAATAAAGGCCTCAACACTGGGCTCTGTATGACACCACATCCCCAATCCATGTAAGAGCACTCTGTCTTCCCTATTATTCTCCACTTCACGTAGCTTGCTTTATGAAGCTTCTCTTGGAGATCCTCCATGTTATACAGACCCCATTCCTAATTTCAACAATAACTGTGTGTTGTACACACAGTGGAACAGCCTCAATTCAAGTTAAGTATTGTTGCTTTTTCAGTGTTGAACAAAGCCTGTCATTTTTTTGTCCATTTATTGTCTTCTATTACTTCTGAAGTTCCTCAAAGTCTTCCTTTGTCTGAAGAAAACACTGTTACCTGCCATTGTTGCTGAATTAGGCAAAGTATTGCTAGCAGGTCAAGGGAGGTAGGTGATCCTTCTTCCCTGCTCAGCACTGGTGAAGCCACACCTGGAGTACTGCACCCGGTTCTGGACTCCTCAGAACAAGGAAGACACGGACATACTGGAGAGACTCCAATGAAGGGCCACAAGGATGATGAAGGGACTGGGGCATCTCTGCTATAAGAACAGGCTGAGAAAGTGGGACTGTTTAGGCTGGAAGAGAAGGCTCAGGGGGATCCCGTCAACGTATATAAATACCTGATGGAAGGGTGGAAAGATGACAGAAGCAGGCTCTTTTCAGTGGTACCCAGTGACAGGACCAGAAGCAGGGCAGGTGGCCCTGCTTGAGCAGGGGGGATGAACCATATGACCTCCAGAGGGCCTTTCCAACCTCAACCATCCTGCAATTTTTAATGTCTTTTTCAGATCATTAGTACATCTAATTCTGAGTTTTGGTGTTGCTAAACTTTTATCCAGAAGGTCTATTTGTACTAGCTTCCTTTAGTAGATGATACTTAATAGTCAGTAGCCCTTTGCCTCTAACAAACACTTTATGCTTAAGAGCAACTCACAAGAAGTCACTTTTGATCTAACACTCACAATACATTCAAAACATCGAAATCAAATAGCCTGTAAATCATAAAGGCATTAGTCCCAATTTCAGAAAACAAATTCAAGACAATGGGGAGAGGTAAGAGTTGATAAATCAAAGTACAAGTAAAATCTAAATGATATTAAGTAAAATACAGATTAATTAGTCATATTTAATAATTATGCACTGAGAAAAAACAATTTAGCACGGGTAAGATTTCCTTGAAATTGGAAAAAAGGACTAAGGTTCTTTAGAACCCTATCTTTCAAAGTAGAAAGGAGAACTCAGAAAATCATTGACCTTAAACTTGATATTAAATACTATAAAGGGTTTTGTTGTTTGAGGTTTTTTTACTCAATATATATTTCTGAGCACCTAGAAGGTAAACAGTGCAACACAATTGAGTCAAAGGCTTATCCAGAACAAGTACTATCAAAATATCGTATTTCTAATGACTTGGGTAGATGACTACAACTAACAGACACGACCTGCCGTATGAGCCCCACCATGCACACCCAAAGCCTAATGAGTGCCGTGATCAAACCTACCCTATTAGCAGAGCCAATGTGAGGTACAGGTATGCATATAACCAGTTACTCTGTCTTAACCCTAATGTTTGAGTTGCTGGAGACTATCTGCCAATATCCAGATTGTACCAGGAAAAAAAAAAAAAAAAAAAAAAAAAAAAAAGATATTGATGAAACACCATCAAATCATAAGAATATGTTAGGTATAGATCTACTAACTCAAACATATCAAAACAACAGGAAATATTTATTAAGTGTTTTAGTAACAGTAAGTACACTAATTAAATCTGCAGCTGGACATTAATGCTTAGTTGATCAGAAAACCAAGTTACCTGAAAAAAAACATTAAGAAAGGCTTAAAAGCATCAGATGGAGTTGAAGTAAATTTGGTTAAATGCGATTTTGGCTGTAAATAATCAACCATACAAATCTGTAACAGAAACCAACTATTAGGTAGCATTAGAGCAGAAAAGGATCTGTGGGAAGTCAGAGCATTGCAGAACAGACAGAATATGCTTTTTACTCTGCTTAGCATTACAAATACCTCAACCCGTTTTGAAAAGCACATCTCCAAATGACATAGAACAACTGAAGGAAGTCCACATGCAGCTACACAAAAATGGAGAGAGGCCTTGAAAACACAACCTGAGGTGAGATTTAAATAGACTTTTTCAGGCTCTACCAGACTGAAAGGAGACAATTTAAGTAGAAGACTGCTGCAAAAAGCAAGAGAATACACTTCCCTATACAGATGAATGGGCTCAAACTACAGAAGGTTTAGTCTAAATTTAGGCTAATTTCTAGGACAACTCAAGTATAGTTAAGCACCTATGCAGATTGCCTAACAAGACTGGAAACTCTTTGTGGATTTTTTTTTATATTATTATTATTATTATTGTAAAAGATCTCAAACTACCTCTGATTAGAGGTCTAGATAAACTCTCAAATCCCATCCAGCCTCCTTTTCCAGAACACTATTATCATGCTTTGTTTCACAAATAAACATCTTTAGAAATGAGAGAAAAGGAATCTGCCTAAAATATGATCCAGTATGTAGATGAAAAGACATCTGTATTTAAAGCATTTATAATTTAGAGTCTGTTAAGAGCTCAGATGCAATAAAGAGGAAAAACATGTGCGGGAGCCAGGCAAGATGCTGATGATCCGGCACGATAAACTCAAGAATAGGAATGAGAGAGACACGCCCATGGGAGTTGTTTGTGTGTCCTAACATATTTTAGTACTCCTCAGATTTCTTTTAAACATTTCCAACCTTGTCAAACCAAGGTTGCATTTGCTGCAAAGATGTCACATTTTGCATTATTAGTCACATACCTGGTTTTTAACGCGTATTCCAGACTCTAAACGTTGTTTGAGAAAGGAGTTCAGCTATGCTGCGAGGGCGGGCAGTCTACACCTCTCTTATCTCCCGATCAATGCAAACAAATATTTTTCTACTGAGAATGAGGCTTTAGCCCAAGTAATTTCAGAAACGCTTGTTTGGTAAGAAGGAGGTAACCCACAACCTTTTTTCTCATTTACAGATTGTTCAAATATCTTTGCAATAAGCCACAGAACACATCATGAAATGCAGAAATAAAATGTAAGCAATGTAGAAAACTGAACTAAGTTGAAGTTCTCACACACACTTTTTTCCTCCTGTATCTCTCTCATGTACTTTACATGCTTCTCTCCTGGAAAAGCCAGATGGAACTAATACCTTTGGGAAAGCAGGGACTGCAAGAAAAAAAGGACAAAAACTTTGAAGAAATTCAGATATCCAAGTTCTATGCTTAGACTACTGGATTCCCTAATTTCTGTAAAAAGGGGAGAAAATACTGAGCAAGATGCAAACCTAGTAACAAAACTATGGCATTAAGTCAGCACCGCCCTAAATGAGGATATAAAGTTTGTGGCCAAAGCAACATTGACCGCAGCTCCCCATAAGGCAAGTTATTCCTAAAATTTTCATAAAAAATCCCAAATATGCATATTTACCTCAGGAACACATGTAAGGAAGTTGTGGATTAAAAACCTGAAAGTTACATTCCATCAAAGGCTTCGCTCCTCCTCCTTCAGCAGCAATGTTGGACTCCGCAGCCGAACTGCGCCCACATGTTGATTCTCACAAAACATGTCCTGATCAGCACAGTAAGAAAAAAGCAGCCAGAGAAGCATGAAGAAAGATGAAGGCTTCTTCCTTCAAAATGGCACTTCCAGGAGTGTTAATCTGTTGACATAAGTTTTATTGTTGTCTCCTTTTCAGCAACTGGGAGAAGACAGTGTAGGAAGAAATGGAATATTGTTTCTGGTCTATTCCTGCCTATTCCTGTTGGCCTACCCAGTCTGCCAAAGGATATAAAAATCAAAACTAGAGTAGTGCACTTCAATACAGAGACTTTCTTTGCTTTTAAGAAGAAGAAAAAAACAAACAAAACCAAACAACACAAAACCCCACAACAACAAGAAGCGAAACGCACTAAGTTGAAAGTATTTGTAATATTCTTTAGCCCAGAAAAAGCCTTCAATTTCCAATAAAAATTTTAATAGTGACAAATCAACAAGAAGCAATCTCTTTCTAAATGTCTAAGCTCATCTAAAAGGAAGGTTTATACTTGTTTCCTTTAAATGGTGACCTCCACACTAGTAGCTGGTTGGTGGACTTCTGATACCCTGAATTTTAGACAGCTTTGTGTCCCACTGGAATATGCAGGAATAGGAGAGCCAGATGTCTGAAATCATTTCTAGGTCACCAAGGAAGTCTGGAAATGCTCTCTTACTATCTAGAGATGTTTCCTACTGATTCGGAGCTCTATTTATGCAACCTCTAGAAATCATATTTCATTGCATTTATCTAGTTCAAGTAGCAGGGAGATCTGAAGTTTCATGAATGATATAATATCTGTCATTACTGCAGCCAAATAATCTCCAAAATAGCCTATGACATTTAAACAGTAAAGCTGCTAGTCTCCTTTTAGAAATTAAATCACCCCCTCCCCAAGGTTTAGCTGGAAAGCACGACGCAAAGATTATTTTTTTAAAAACGCACAAACTATATTTGTAGAAAGAAGTGACAGCTACCAAAGTTCTCTGGCTTACTGAGTTTACATACGGACTTTGGTAGTGTCACTTCTTGTGGGGGGTTATTTTCTTAATTGTTGTTTGGTTTTGGGAGGTTTTTGGTTTGGGTTGTTGGTGGGGTTTTTTGGTTTGGCTTGGTTTTTGAGGGGTTGCAAGGTTTTTTGTTGTTGTTGTTATTTGCCTGGTTGGGGGTTATTTTTGTTTGGGTTGTTTTTTTTTGTTTTGTTTTTTTGTTTTTTGTTTTTGATAGCATCATGTATCTGGGAGAGTAGTTAATCCCTTCGAAAAGAACTAGAGCATTAAAATCATTTGTAAGCAGTTGGTTCTCTAACTAATACTGCCCTACGCTTATTACGATAAAAGCCTGGAAAAGACACACAGCAACTTCTTTCCTGCCTGAAGCTGAAAGGGCCTTTCCTCTGCCCAAACTTAGGTCAGAGACTGACCTGCAGAAAATGTTTCTAACAGATGTGGATACCAGAAAACATGGGAGCACTAAGTGCATAACAGTGAGATAAATATCACCAGTTCGAATTCAAGAAAAATGAGCACACCACTCATGAACTGGAGAGCATGGAAAAGCATGGGAGTTCAACAGACGAAAGGTCAAGGCACCACACAGTGTTCTACAGAAAAAACAGGAGACACAGGCAGCAGTTAGAAGGGAAACAGCAAGGAGTTGCTGAGCCTCACAGGAATGCAACCATTAGCAGGTTCTCAGAATGGAAATACTAAAACGAGGACCAGATCCTGGGAAATCTGCAAGTGACTTAAGGTATCATGCTAGAATTAAAAAGTTAAAAAGCAAAAAAATTGAACATGCAATAAAATAAACCTCAGACACAGTAAATAGGCAAATAAATGCTGTGCCTAGAAAGATTTGTACAAAAGCAAGTTGTGATTGTTTCAAAACCAATATACTTTGGTATCTTAGTAGGTTTGCCTCAGTGAAAACAATGAGGTGTTTGTTTTCAAAAAGAAAAATTCCTTCTACTTAAGATAACAGCCCACTTCAGACATGAGCCAGTAGTGTGCCCTTACCCCAAAGGCGGCTAATGGTATCACAGGCTGCGTTAGGCCAAGTACTGCCGGCATGTCGAGGGAGGTGGCCCATTCCGTCTACTCAGCGCTGGTGAGGCCACCCCTGGAAGTGCTCCGTCCAGTGCTGAATTTTCCAGTACAAGGGAAACATGAACACACTGGAGAGAGTCCAACAAATGGCCACTAAGATAAGGGACTCAACCATCCCTCTTAGGAGGAAAGGCTGAGAGAGCTGGGACTGTTCAGCTTGGGAAAAGAGAAGGCTCAAGAGATCCCATCAGTGTATATAAATACCTGAAGGAAGGGTGCAAACACAACAGCACCAGGGTCTTTTTAGTGGTGCTCAGTGACAGGACGAGAGGCAATTTGCATAAACTGAAACACAGAAGGTGCCGTCCAAACAGCAGGAAACGCTTTTTTCCTGTGAGGGTGACTAAGCACTGGCACAGGTTGCCCAGGGATGTTGCAGAACCTCCATCCTTGTAGATATTGAAAAGCCATCCAGACATGGTCCTGGACAACTGTCTCTAGATAGCCCTGCTTGAGCAGGCTAGTGACCTCCCAAAGTTCCTTCCAAACTCAAGCATTCTCTGATTCTGCAAGGACTTTTCCGGATATTACAATTAATAAAAAGATTATTTCAGGTAAGCATCAGAAAACTAGGACTTGCTCCTGTATGAGTCAACTGTGGAACCCCAAGCCCAAAATTTTGCTGTTAGAAAATAAGATGCTGGTAGAACAGACAAAGCAACCAGTTGCTGCAGGGGAAGGTTCACTGCTGAGCAGTTAATGAGAACTGTCTGGCTTTCGTTGAGGCTACCATTAATTTTCTCCCCCTGCCTCATCAGATCTCTTGGCATGTAAAGCATCCAGCAACGAGCATCCATCTGGCAAGAGTCCTGTTCTGGAACCCTTCAAGCTCCCTGTAAGAGATGGGGTACTCTGAACTTCTCCGGCAAAACTAATTAATGTTTCCATTTGCAAAAGATTCCCATTGACAAAGAACCCTTAACTGACCACACTGATAGTTCAAGGATTGTCCGCTAAAGTTACCCAATGACAAAGCCCGATTACTCAAAGATAAGAGACCAACAGCTCAGGACAACAATAAATACACAAAGTCCATAATTCAAGTACTAATTATTCTTATCAGGACGTTTGGTCTCCTCCTTCCCATCCCATCTTCACTTAACTGCTGAGTGAACCACAAGTTGAGATAGTTACCTGTTAAACGCTACCTGCTACAGCTCTCAAGCACACCTGCAGACAGGGACAGGAACACTGCAAGAATTCTCACTGCCAAGTGACACAAGGAAAGTGACCTCTACAGGTTGGTCAGGTATACGTTCAGTGACTTGATCAAATGCCATTTCAAACATACGTCATCACTGTAAGTGTCCTGCAACATGGAAACTGAGGCAATGTATCCAGAAGAAACCAGACAGACTGACACAATGTTCCTCTATATTTGCAGATGGTGAAGGAGAAAAACAACAATTAAGACACAGAAACTATCTGCTGATTGCTCACATATTTTCACTCTTACTGTGAAAAAATAAGGAAAGAAAATAAAATATGTGATTATGCAACACTAGAGAAATATGCTACGGATAATCAGATAATGGTTTCATTTCACAATGAACACAAGTACACAGCAGGTCATTACCATCCTGATAAAAAGAATACTTCAAACAGCTGGCTCCCAGTGCTGATCTGAAGAGAAAGTTTCCAAAAAATACGTTGAATAATAGCTGTTTCTACATCTAGTTAACACTTATAGCAGAAGATTCAAAAGATTAAGAATTATTTGACTTCTTCATTGATTCTGCTCATAAACACAGGAAGGTGATGCTTGTGAGGAATCCATGTATTAGCCAACACTGGTATTACTTCAATCATTGCCCATTTTACCACTTTTAGAAAGCACTGCTTCCCTCATAACCCAATGCGTTATTATTAACTGCTAAAATATATGGCGTTTACTACTTACAGCAAAAGGATCTCTTCTACTATAAGAGCTGGACAGTGACTACATCTAGAATTCTCTTCTAGAATAGAATTTCAGTTGGAAGGGACCTACAACAATCATCTAGTCCAACTGCCTGATCAATTCAGGGGCAACCAAAAGTTAATGCATGTTACTAAGGGCATTGTCCAAACACCTCTCAAACATGGACAGGCTTAGGGCATTGGCCACCACTCTAGGAAGCCTGTTCCAGTGTTTGGCCACCCTCTCAGTAAAGAAATACTTCCTGATGTCCAGCCTAAACCTCCTCTGGTGCAGCTCTGAATCATTCCCACATGTCCTATCACTGGATACCAGGCAGAAGAGATCAGCAACTCGCTTGTCCACGTCCCCTCCTCAGGAAGCTGGAGAGAGCAATGAGATCACTTCTCAGCTTCCTTTTCTCCAAACTAGACAAACCCACAGTCCTTAGCCACCCCTCATAGGGCACTCCTTCCAGCCTTTCAGAAGTTTTGATTTTTGTGTATGTTTTAGATGACTGATGTTGTACCTTGTATCTCAATCCTCATTCATTAGAGGATAGGGTTGAGGAGCAGAAATCGTTTCATAGTCTTGAGGTACTTGCAATTCTACACTGCAAAGGGAATACCTTTGCAGGATCTTTGAAAAATGCACTGAGTAGTTATAGGAATAGCAAAGCATAGCTGGCACAACAAACTAAACTCAGTCTGCTTCTAGGTGCCTTAGGCTCCTTTATTTAGACACTTCTGCTGTTTATACAGATTGTGTCACATACACTAATTGCTCAAACATGAAGTGTGGAAGAATGCCAGAGAAGCTAAGCAGCTTTCAAACCACATATCAAACCAACATCAGAACAAAGCTTTATTTCAACCCACTTTTCAGAAGCCACCTATGAATCAGGTTTTGCTTTCACACTCTTTTGAAAGGTTTAGAAAGCCTTAGCTACTTCAGTTTGGAGATATCCTGCCTGGGTACGGACGTTGTTACTTCAGACACTTACATAAAACACAGCAAAATCTGTTATTCTGCTCTCCAGAAGCTAGGAGCGATGAAGAAACCACCGGAGCCCTGACAGCAGCCCTCCCATTCTTCTGGAAAGCTCTCTCAGGCCCAGTAACATAACATACCACATCACATTCACATAGACAGATTCTAATTTTGTTACCATGTAAAGTGGTAAGAAGTTACCGTGGGGACAATTCTTAAGAAACTGCAAGTACACTGCTTACATGAATATCTGAGGCAAACCTTCTGGTGAAACTACTGCAGTCAAGACAACTGAAAACCAACACCTTCAAGACCACAGTTTTAGATGAATGTCCTCTCCCTAGAGAAGAGTGTGCCTATGGCATTTCCTGATCAGCCTTCCAGAGTGCCAGGGTCACACAGAGAAAGGAAGCCAGAGGAGCCTGAACTTGAAGACGAAAAGTGAATGCTGCTGATCAGTGAGATCTACCTCCGCCTTGTAGGAAAAAAAAAAAAAAAAAAAGATGGCACTCTATAGGATTTTCTTTTGATTCATTAAAATACCTTTACCAAGTTTTATCTGGCATCTGTATACTTTACATAGGGAAATGGAAGAATCTTACTAGTTCTCACTATACGCATACCACCTCATTCATACCTCACAAGATGTCCTTAAAGCATTCAACAGATTGTGAGCTGCTTTGAAGACGAAAAGCTTTCTACAGAAGCAATAATACCAATCACAAAAAAATTAGCACTCCATATCAAAGCCAGAAGACAGTGAGTTTCCAGGGTATGGGATTTAAAACATCACAGATACTCCTAGAAAGGGCAGTATACCAAGAAAAAGAAAGCCAGTTACATGACTTTTGTTTAAAATTATGCATTACTTGTATGCATTGTGCATTTCCACGTGATATGATCTATTAATAAATCAGATTATTCACTCTAAGTAATCATACACTAAAATACTCAGAGCCTGCTTTTGCAAGCCTACTGACTTCACAGTTCCTGTTGTGCCTGTGATTAGTAATGACTCCGCAAACTGCTTAGCACTTGGCTATACTATGCATTTTTTTTTTCACCCCCAGTTTTGAAGATTAACACCACGCTACATTGTGCAAGGTACTGGCATCTTCTTACCAGACACTGACACACAGCAAACCAGCTTCAGTACCATATAGACAAAATTTCACAGAAAATAGAACACCAAAAGCTCCACTATCACTTAAGTCAGATTTAAGATGGAAATCACAGTCATTTACAATATCTTTTATTTACTTACTTCTATTTCAACATAATCAAGTGCAACTTTTAAACAGCAAAGTTTGAAATTTACTATCATAAAACAGTAAGCTTCCCAGCTAAAAACTATGCCAACCAACATACAAGGAAATAGGACTTCTTGCACATCGCCCCCCTAAAACTTCCAGGCAATTCATCCACGCTGAAGAGAGTATAAGTAAATCCCTTATGTATCTTCTCACGGCATAGAAGAATGTATTTATTGTTTGAATACTGGAAACACATTTGTTTTCTAATGCAATTGAAAAGTGAATTGAAAGTAAAACCAAACTTGAAATATCAAATACTCCCTCTGGTATTTATTCCTCAGCCTGGCTTCCACCTGTTTCTACTGACTTAAAGACAGAAGAGTTACACACTTCATCTTGGCATTGTCTTTGTTTTGTGTGTGTCACCCCTACAGCCCTTTTTATTATTGATATTACCCCTTATAAAAAAGGACAAGAAGGCAGACTACTAGTACTTGTTGTCTAACACAGTCTCCTCCTACCAAAATAACTGTCTCAATTGCAGTTAGTTTATTTCACTTTAAATTGAAATAAGCCTAAGATTTAAGTTAACAATCAAATTTGACAATGCAATTATTGGGTGGGGAGAAATTAAAGAATAATACAAGCTTTTGTAGCAAGTTCAGATGAGAAAACTACGCTGCAGGAAGTCACCTTAAAATAAGTTTTAAGCTATAATAGACATTGAAGCAAGACACCAAAAGGAAATGGCTAGCATGCTTATGACAACTGGAGCTATCCAGGATCATGTTTGTATTAAGGAAGACTTGGGTTTCACAGTGCAACCTGCTCTAGTTGATCCTGCTTTGAACAGGGGGGGTTGAACTCAGAAACCTTTTCCTCCTCAGCTATTCTGTGATCTCATCTTTGACTTCCAGAAAAGGCGTTTGACCTGCAAAACTAATCAGCTTTAAAAGCCATACAAAACTTATTAAGATGTTTAATTGAGACAATGGATTTTAAACTGAAGCAGCTTGTATTTTTTAAATATCAATGCTTTTTTACTTACATCCACCTCCCCTTAAAGGAAACAAGACACAAACAGATTTTTTTATTTTTTTTTTATGTTTTGTGTATCTCTAATAAAAAGGGTTGTCATCTTTTACTTCTTCAAACATCTTTTAGCTCCAACCCAGACATTTTGTAGGCTACCACTTGCGGTTTCGCAGGCAAAACTGGCTTGCATAATTTACAGCCAACAGTTCCATTAAGAACAATGAAATGATTGTTTGCTGAGCTTGTCATAATTACTCAAGTGAAATTTGTCTCAAATACAAGATATTTCACCAAAGAATAAAACAACTATGCAGAAGCATGCACTTAGAGAAGAAAGTTGACCATAATATACAGAACCCTTGCATCTAATCTCTCTATCACAGACACCACTGGTTCAATTCAGTCAATGCCATGCCACCAGAATTTTTAATCAACTCTTACTAGCAGCAGTCTTTGCCAGGAGCTGAAGAAGAACACAGCTTTCACTGAACTCTTCTAGGTACAATTTATTCTGCCACTTCATTTTGTAGGGAGCCTGATTTATTTGACATCAATAGTTTGTTGAGGTAATAAACCATGCAGCAATGATATCATGACTCAGAGCTTATTTGCTAGCAGTCAAGTTGCTTGGCAGCACGACAGGCAAGAGTAATGTGCCTTGAAGAAATATCTATACAGATACTACAGTTTCAGAGACTGCCAAACAAATACAGAGCCCAGAAAACATGACCTTACTCTCACTATCAATTTTCTTTTGCTTGATTGATTGTGCTCAGCCTCACTTTGAGCAGAGATTATAAAAAAATTGAGATCTATGCATGCCAAAAAAGCAATAGCTACTCAGTCCCAACAGATATCTAACACACCCAGCCATTTTACACTATTGCGTCTTTCCCAGCAAACGTCATCCTCTGTACACTTAGAGAAACCAAGTACACAGTGTGAAAAAAATACCTATCAGTTTAAAGTTTAAGAAAGTAAGAGAACCCTCTTTCAGGTAAACATCAATACTCAATAATGTATAGCTACTTCATAAAACAGAAGTCCAGAATTTTTTTCACTTGGGTTCTCAAGTGTGATGATTGAAGTTTTATATGCCAACAACACTTAAAATGCTTGTTCTTCCAAGAACTCCATTCTTTGAATAACATCAGCAACCAAGTAAAAAATACAATAAAATTAAAAAAAAAAAAAAAAAGAAAGAAAGAAAGAGGGAGGGAATTTAAAACCAGCCTAATTTAGACTCTTTTCCCTGGAAATACAAAGTATACAATCAGACAGCATGTGTCCCTTTTGTACTAAGGCAACTGAAGTGGCTACACCACTTCAAAAATCCTCATTTTGTACTATGGTTTATCAGCCTCTCTACTGAAGTCCCAGCCTTCACAAAACTGCAGGCACTACATGATTCCTGTCCTTCCTTCTTTCTCCATGGGGGGTGGGGTGTGGGGGGTATAGAACATAAATTAAATAGATGTATTTAATTTTTATTTAAAAACAACACAAAAGTGACAGGCACTAAAGGTAAGAAAACTCCAGTTATCTTTTCACTTCATTTCTGCAATTACAAAAACTAAGATCAATAAAGGCCTTTCTATTCAAACATTCCAATGTTATGAAGGATAATAAATCAAGTTATTTCTCACTTTATGCCTTTATTAAGGAATGCATAGTGTTCTATCCAAACACAGCCGAGAGAGTTGCAGGAAGTTATCAAAGTGGATGAACTTGTAATGGCTATCTAAAACAAACACTTTCAAAAGAAATTCATAAGGATTTCTAGGAAATTCCTTCACAGCTGTTTACTTCAACAAGTGCTCACTTTTCAAGTCATTGAAGACAGCCATCCATTTACATGGCTGTTTTTGTAATAGTCAAATCTTCAGCACGCAGAGAACTACTGCCTGGTGAGAGTCAGTGTTTCCATTCACATTCTTCAGAATACAAGAGTTTGATCTCCAGGTAAGCATCAGAAAAATCAAATATGTAACAAATTACAAAGAAAAGTCAATAAAGCACACACGAAGAAAACTAAAACCTCTATCACTATTAATCTCAATTTTCTAGTTCCACAAAAGTAAAGAGGGATATAGTGGTGCTTGTTATTGTTGTTTTGGTTTTTTGAATTTGGTAGGTCAGTTTTAAACTGTATGTGGTTTTGATGAGCAATTTGATGTAAAAGCGATGCACAGAGCATGCGGGAGTTGGCTATTAAGCTTCAAAGACCTACAGCATATGCCCCATGCAAACCCTATTCCCACACATTACCAAGGTAGCAGCAGCAAGATACAAGAATTTGAGTTATGCAGAGCTCTCATCTGCACAGTTAACTCAAGTCAAGGCATTCAACTAGATCATCTGATTAAACCATATAGAAAAGAAGCTCGGCAGTTAAGGAAAAAATTAAAAATTTTTAATGAGAAATTTTAATGAAAACATGAAGCCTATTTCAGATCACAAGCATCAGTTATCTGTGATAGTTCTGTACTTTAACTCTGGTTTTACTGTTTTAATATATGTATATAAGTTAAGCTACATTCTTCAAGAAAAAAAAAAAAATTAGTGTTCACCTCTGCAAACAAACACGAAAAGTCTTTGCCATTACCCAAGCAAAACCTCAAAGATTTTATTTAACTAGAAAGACCACCTAGCAGGGCCAGACCATATGCTTTGCTATTTAAAAAAAAAAAAAAAAAAAAACAAAACCAACAAACAAACAACTAACCAATTCAACAAGAGAAGTGAAGCGCCCCTCTGCATAGAGCCACGTGGTATTTATGATATCAGAAAATGCCATTAACTCAACGTTTTGTAATGCTCTGTCTGCTAAATTAGAAGGTCTTTGCATTTTTGTCTCCAATATAAATACTGTACTGTCTTGTAGTTCCTTGATAACCCAATAAGGTTCCTAACAATACTTGGTTTCAGTCCCCCAAATCATTGCTATGGCTCTTCACATGAGATTCAGTATTTCCAAATCATTCCTTAATCCAAGCTACTAGAACGCAACAAAATTCTGCAATCCACCACTACTTTCGGAAATAAAAAAAACCTGATGATTTTTTTTATGTGTTGAAGATTTACGTTGGCTATTTTAGCTACAACACTGCTCACCCTGAGACAGACACATATAATGACCATCTACCCTTTCTTAGGGGGAAATCAACAAGTGCAATCCCTTTTCTTTGGGAAAAGGCATTCCACTTCAAAATACAACATGTATTCTGTTTAATTGATAACTATTGAAATATGTTCCTAAATACAGCCATCTATTAGCCTTGGTGTTTATTTCTAATGGGGAAGGATAAGATTTCTATGCATACTATAGAAATTATACTGTTTAATATGTATTTGCTTCTCATCTATAAAAAAATGACTTTTTCATTGCTTTTTAATCAAATACAAACTTTATAATTATGAAGTTTTAACAGGTTGGGTGTTGGTCTAGGTTTTTTTTATTTTGGTTTTTTTTTTTCCACTTAACATAGATCTGATAAGACAACAAAAACTGCTTGCAGTGACAGAACAGTACTTGTTTTTTCAGTCTTTGCGTTATTCAAGGCTACAGAACCGGTAGGTCTCATCTGCCTCCATCTTGCATTCATCCTTGGCTGAATAAGAACATGCTTAATATTTTTCAGCTCTCGATTATTTTCTTAACTTCAAATGATTTTATCTTATTTTCACCAACTGAAATGCAGAAAAATTGTGTTTGCGTATGCAGAACAGTTCAGAGCTACTAATACTTCAAATTCTGAATCCAGGTATTCTCAGTGCTATGCCCACTGTCCTTTGTCAGCTACTTATGTACCAGACATTTTTATTGAAGTTACATAAACAAATTACAAATTTGCAACTGAGCAGTTATACCAGATAGCTTACAGTTGTCTGGATGCCCCTGTGCCTTCAAAGAACTGTAATTATATTGGCAGGCTTCCAATCCTAGATTTGCTAAAAATTATTATTAGAAATTGATAGCATTTCTTAGTCAAACACTTAACGACTGTTAGATATCATTATCTGTTGATGATGACTAATTTTAGATGTTGCTTCAGATCCCCTTTTGCAGATTAAAAAAAAGTTTTTATTCACATCATGCATGTTCTTCATTGACTAAGACACCTGTGAGCAAATCAAAAGCAGACAGCAACTAAAACAAAAACAAAACACCACAGCAAACTTATATTTACCTTGATCGAGGGCCTTTGGAAGACGCAAGTTCAAAAAACAGCCTAATTCCCATTTTCCAAAATAATTTCATCTTATGAATGCTTTCACGTCTGAAGATACAAGGATGCTTATGAAAACTTTGCCCATAACTCACAGGACAAGTGAGAGTAGTTTGCTTGACACATTTTGTATTTCACTGAAACCATACCTAGCAATTTTCACAGCAATTTAAGTTGTAGCTAACTAGCAGTCAAAGCTGTCTATCAACAAGTCATGACATTCATCATTATTAAACACCTAACTGGCAAATTAAACGCCTCAGTTACATGTTGTGCGAATTAGTTCACTCAGATGAACAAGATTTATCTGTCTCTTAATCTGAGATTTCTAAGATCAAACCATTAAGTCTCCTCCACCCCTCCTTCACCAGATCTCTCACTGCTTGTCAAAGTCACAGTAAGGAGTTGCACTGCTCTGCCCAGGCTCCAGCTAGGACAGGGAAGGGAACTTAATGAGGAAATGAGGACTAACGTTCCCAAATCCCAAGGAAAAGGATGACCAGGAAGCACTTCAAGTTACAAACATGCGAAGTTTATTTACTCAAATTCAAATATCTCTTTATACATTCAAACAGCTCACATACATAAGCGTAGGTACAGTACAAAGAATTGAATGTGTATCAAAGTAAGATAGAACTACAGAACAGTTGAGGCTGGGGGGAACCTCTGGAGGACATCTGGTCCAACCCCCCCACCCCCCAACTCAAGCAGGGCCACCTAGAGCCAGCTGCCCAGGCCTGCGTCCAGGTGGCTTTTAAACATCTCTAATAAAGGAGATTCCACAGCTTCTCTTTACAGGAAAAAAAAAGCATCTCCTGCTGTTCAGACAGTACCTCTTGTGTTTCAGTTTGTGCCCATTGCCTCTGGTCCTGTCACTGGGCACCACTTAAGAGAGCCTGGCTCCCTCTCTGCAGGTATTTATATACATTGATAAAATTCCCCTGAACCTTCCCTTTTCCAAGCTGAACAGTCCCAGCTCTCTCAGCCTCTCCTCATAGAAGAGATGCCCCAGTCCCTTCATTATCTTTGTGGCTCTTGTGGTACACACATGTCAGCTCATTATGTATTTACTGCTATTAGTTATCTCAGGTCTCTGGGTCCTTCATTAATTTACTTTTCATAACTTAAATATGCCAGAAACCAGTTAAGTGATTTTTTTTTTTGATTTTTTTTTTTTTATTTTCTACAGACAGAAATAACCTCCTTAAGTCTTAGTAGTTCAACTCTAGACTTCTGGACGAAGAAACATATCCTCCTGCAACTTTAAGCATAGAACAGAAAATAACAGACATGAAAAGCATGTCTATCACTTGATTTTACGTTTGCACATTTAAGAAATTTAAGTGAACAGTTTAATAGATTTTAAATAAACAAGATTTATTTTCTACAGTGATTTTTCTAGGATTTTGTATTTTGTATTTTGTGAGTTCTGTGAAGCAACTGTGAGCCCTAAAATTAACTTTCCTTCCCACAGGCTGAGGGTCATTATTTACAAACCATAAAATGAACAATAATCAAAAGAGAAAGTTACCTTGTCATCAAATCACCTGTATAAGCATTGTTTACATAGCTCTTAGCTACCAGTAGACAAATGCTTTAAGGAAAAACCTTCATGGTGTTTGGGTTTGAGACAACCGTCAATTTCACAGCCATAGAAGAAACAGAGGAATTTCCAAGGAAAAAGAAAAAAATAAATATTAGCACCACATCAGTTACCAAATGCAAATTCATTGGAATCAAGAACTTGTTTAAACACGTTTCAGTTTCACAATTAACTGAGACATGAAAGCACCACATAAATTAAGATAGCTTAGTCACAAATTAAAAGATAAGAGCTTTTGAATTGTTCAGGAGAGCTAGTGTTACCACTCCATCTTTCATTTAAAGTATTATCATTTAAGTAAGACTTAAGTATTAAAAAAAAAAAAAAATCATCAATTTTAGTTAAACCCACGTCTCAGGTAACTCATTTTCTGCTAATTAACTTTATTCTAAAAGTTGCTACAGTAAAAAGATAAGATTTCCTTCCTTTTTAATATGGTCAGTTCTCTTCCCCCAACCCCCCTCAGAGATTTTACCTTTTTCTTTCTTTTTTTTCCTCCCCTCCCTTGACATACCATGTATTGTCAAGACCAACCTAGAAGCAACAGCCACACAAGGTTCAGTTCCCTCAGGACAAACGCAAAGGTAGGAACCTTGTAGAGCAGACTTTTAGGATGTACATTAAGAAAGCAACAGAGGTTTAGAAGAGTCCCAGTATCCCAGACTTGAAAGTCTGCTTTGGAGAATGTAGAAGTTTATCAAAAACCTTTGCTTGTTTCAGATGGTAAAGAAAGCCGGCATACCCAGCACTCAGCAGCTTAACTGATAAACAGCCTATGAACTTCAGTTGCCTCTTACTTGTTTAAAGAATTTTAAGAGAGGTTGGAGAGACTGGGGAACTGTATTAGGGAGTGGGAGAAGCAGGAAGGAGAGGGATAATGGTTTTCCTAATCCATACACTTAGGAAATCTGCAGTACACCAACCAGGGCAGGGACAAGAAGAGGGAAACTTACTTCAGTGAATTAATTTAGATAATAGACAAAAATATTTTGTACAATACACAAGTGCTTTTCCAATACAAACATCACTTGAATACATAATTACATTATGTATAGGTATTTGATGTTCTATAGTCTCCAAGTTTAAGAAGCTTATGAAGAACGCAGGAACCTCTAACTAGGACTGCTATCCAATGGGTCCCTCTATGACATACAAAGTATATCCCAAAACTTGGGTTATGCAGGTATATATAAGTACTCTGATTAGCTGTGTATATATATATATATATACACACACACACACTAGTAAAACATTGACAGGGTCCTTCTCCAGTCCTGAGGCCAGGTGGTACCAGCTGCGTCCTACTACACAGCACTTAACCTTAAATCTCTCCTGCACTCCATGAGACACATCTGTAGCCTGAAGACAAACATTTAGGTGGGGAGAGGAGTCATTCACATTAGTTTCTGTTCAGACTGCTGAACAGAAAGCTGTAAATAGCATTTTCATGGCAGAAAATTAAGAGTACACAGTGCATTCCTTCAGTAAAAGGTACAGGCATATAGGGACACCAAGAGGTATCACCACTTCTGCGATACTGTGGCAATGGAGAGAGCAAACCTTGTAGAGTCTTGCCCATATCACCTATTAGAAATGGCTCCTGGAGTTTCCCATACAGCACCCAAGCATTGTCCACAACTTAAAGCAATCCTCCACTGAAAGAGCTTTCTAGTTTTATCCAACGGTATGTTAATTCATACTGTGATAGAACCACATAAGCGTGGTAGTCAAATCTAGGTTTTACCCCGACACCTGCACAGTAACTAAGAATAACAGAGAACGTACGCACACAGTTCTGTACAGCACAGGAAACATTTCAGCACATCAGTTGTTAAACTAGCTGGTATGAATTGGGAGGCTCAGGAACCAGCAGGTTCCCTTGCTCCAATGCAGGAATGTTAAATACATGCATGCCTACCTGCCTCTCTCTATTAGGGAAGTAAACCACTGCTAAATTTCCTTTTACAAGAAACCTATGTAATTTGTTATGATAAAGACCAAAGTATTCCTGGCTGGTACTTCTCTTTGCAGCATTTAGCCACATTAATAATTTCTTTTAAAATATTAAGCTACAACTTTCCTTGTTACATGTCTACAGAGAAACTGAAGTAACCAAGTTGCTTAAAACAACTTCTAATCAAATAAGCCATTAGAATATAAACCAGCCATCCAACCAAATGAAGTTCTCTCCCATCTGCAGTAGTTTGAATACATCAGGCTTTGTAGAAAATCCTGTAAATAAGAGCCTAAAATGGCATATGTCAAAAGACAACAAAATTATATTCAGTAACAGCATAAAGAAGCAGACTGTTCTAATAGGCAGGATCATGAACTAAGGCCACCCTAGCTTTGCACTTTCTATGTAAAGCAATTTTCCTTTTTTGGTTCTTTTACCAGCATCTTTCCTGACAGCCTCACATACTTCAGGAACCTATTCAAGCAAGCTTTGCTATTTTACTAAACATTTATGCGGGAATTAACACAGTGGGAACCTAATTTGGTTCTGATGTGGAATAGTGAAACATATGCATATAGTAATAAAATAAATGTCTCTCCTGCTTTTAAGCATGATTGAAAAAAGAGAAACAAGTGCCATTCTATATGGATTCAGATACTGCTACTCTAATCATGCATTCAAGCAAACAAAATAATGCCCTACATACGTAATTTTGCAATAGCATACTTAACCTAAGACAGCATTCACACTGCGTTAATTCTTACAAAACAAACCAAAAAAAACAGTCAATGACAAAGAGTACCTAAAAACATTTCTCTCTCAAATTCTGTTCCCTTCAGACATCTTCCTTCTACTAACACTGGGCGTTATCAAATTACATTGAGTTAACTCATTTGTGAAACAACTAAAACTACTTATGATTAAGTAATGACAGAAAAATCAGAACACTAAGAACAAAAATATTCCAAAAAGCTGGCAAAATTACCCAAATAAGCCATTTTCTCTCCTGGAAATAAAACCATGGTTAGCAGAATTCAAATAATGAAATATTATGACACAACCAGAAGTATGGTACATGTGCACAGTTACAAAAGAAAAAAAAACCCTAAACAGTAGCATTCTTGTAAAAGCAAAAAAAAATATTTCACAATGGAAACTTACTTGTGCATATTTTCCACTCCTATTATGATCATGATATAGTAGGAAATTCCACTTTGTATAACAAAATGTAAGGCATACCTAGGGGGGGAAAAAAAAAGTAAACCCTCATGACATTTTCATTAATGACAAAAAACTGCATGCATTTATTTATTTAACATGGATTAAACAGGTTTGTCAAATTTTAACTCCATCACTGCTTCCAAAAAACCCTTTTGTTCTACTTAGGTTTCCTGTAGCCCTCCCTCCTGTTGAGAGCTTCACCCTTCAGCACAGCACAGACAGCAGTAATGAACAAAAGCTATGGACTTAGAATTCTCCAGCCCATAAACAAGAATACAAAGAACACGTCTCATAATACTTCCCCTTGGCATTATTTCATGTGTGAATAACATGAATGTTTTGTGCTTCAAATTCCATACTCATCTTCTTACCCTTTTGCAACAATAGGTAACTGAAATAAGGCCCAAAATATCCTAGTATCCACAATATTAGTATATGGGAAGATTTCCCAGTCAATAGAAGTGGTAGCTCTGTCCAGCCAGTCTCTTTGTTCCAGGTTATCAATAACTAATTAAGGGATGATGGTAATGATGCTCTCAAAAACACAAACAAAAAAACCCCTACACACCAAGAACCCACAGATTTATTTCACAAGGCTACTCTAACCTATTCTCTTTTCATTTTATACCGCTTACCACCCGAGCTACCACACCACCATTGTTTTGGGTTTTTTGGCATCTGCTTCATTTTTATTTATTTTTTTTTTAAAGGAGTTATATTTCAGTAAGCTAGTAGAGCACTGGTGGCAAACCATTGCCAGTGACTGGGGAAAAGCATCTGATCTTCAGCAAGTTGATTTTCTTTCATTCTGATACTTCACTTAAAGTGCCTCAGTAGCATACTTATATGTGCTCAAGTGACACACTAATCTAGTTTTGAAATTTTTCCCCATAAAAAGCAGCCTAAAAAGCACCTACTATTTTCTTATACCAATACTTTTCTTTCATCTTATCATCAGCAATTTCCAATTTCACTCCTCATCTATTCACAAGGAAATGTCTTTAAAGATTTTCAACAAGAAACACAGTTCTATCCAGCTGAAATCCTACAAAGTCTACATACAATCAACTGAGGGAAAACAATTCACTCGGATATTTAATGACCTTGAAAATCTTGACTTTTTATGGGAGATCCAATCTGCACTTGCTCCCATGCTTCAGTACTAGCTAGTCTCATCTAAGATGTGATTATGTAAAATTCAAATACACATTTAACATAAGAAATTGCCAATTAAAAAAATATTCACTTTATGTATCAGCCACGTATTAGCAACACTGTGTAGCAAAGACAGGTATTAGTGAAATGACAAAAGTTTAAGAGATTTGCTTCTTAAACAGAGAAAGGGACATAGCAAGATACCAAAGTCTGAAAAAATTTGGGTTGACATGGGGTACCCTATAAAGATTAGAGTCTCTTTAGGAGTTGTTAACAATAGCAATATGATTGATCTCCGATTCAAAAATAAAAGGGATGCATTTAAATACAGTCTGAAGTAGTAAATTTTAGCTATATATAAAGGGTATTCTAGACTTTTTATGCTATTTGCTATTATCCCAAGGGGATTATCCCTTCTTTTCCCGTCCCACATCACCATCACAAGCATCACAAAGGTGACTGAAAACTAACACATCTGAAGCTGAAAATCACAACATAATGACTAATAAATATTCTTAAAAGGGTGCAGATTCCAAACTACTTCCCACATTTAGGTTTGCATGAGATTTTCTGCAAATCTACATTTACTATAAACACTATATAAGAAAACAGGAACAGTTTCCCTCTTGTGCACTCATGTTAGAACACAATTGAAGAGTCACTGAAGGTATACCATGGGACCATAATCTACACATATACTTGATTTCTTGGGGAGTGGTGAGGGGCACCAAACAAAACAAAGCCCTCAAAAAACATTCTTGTATAATCGATACTTAAGCAATAGGAAAAAGAGTTGGCACAAGTGCAACAGAAGTATCAGCTTTCTAAAGAATGTTTACTTTTAACATCTCTAATTATGTTCTTCCTTTTCGGCATTTTTAAAAAGCTTTTAGTTCAATGATAGTAAGAAAAAAAGCCCATCTTTTAGTAAAATAGAAATTCATTGCTAAAATAATTGCTTTAAGTATGATCCAAAGCAAAATAGATAATCTGGATTTCTACTATAACATAAAATTTCTCTCTGATTTCTTTTCCAGGACGTATTGCCATCGAGAGGCTTCCACAAATCTTTATGTCTGTTAGGGGTGGAGTTTGTTTCTTTCTAAAGTCTCCCATCCTCAAGTTTCAGATATGAATATATCATCAACACTTTCTAATTACAGGCTACAATTAATGACTTCTGTTTCCAAAGCAATGGATACAGAATGTGCTTCTAAAGCTTACACAGATCTCACAAAAACCACACACAGTAGCACCTATCTCCCGTATCATCCTCCTCATTTGGTGCTAAGACTGGAAGTCCCTGACATCATATCATTCTCTTTAAGCAGAATACCACGGCCTAATGTTTAAGAAATACATGGGAGTAATGGAATTATATATACACAAGTAAACTGCACATGTAAACCCAAAGATTAAAAAACTTATTGATTTTTCTTTTCCTAAAAGTAATACATAACAACTAATGTTGAGAAGCCTCTGCAACATGCCAATGTAGAGGCCAAATCTCTGGTTTGGAATTCCAAGATTTATTTATACACGCTATGTGTGCGAACACATGCATGCACACACTGTGTGCATCTTCCCACCTGCAAAACAGCTTGATTAATTCCCTCTAGTTCAGTAATTCCCTACCACAGTCAGTATAAATAAGTCTTCTATATACTTAAAGCTGAGCAAGCGCTTTGTTTACCGTGCAATAAAACAAAACTGGCACTTAATTAATCTTAAACCAGCTTGGGAAGATGAGAGACATTTAGTAAGCTAATTTTGAAGGGGGAAAAAAAAAAAATTTCGCCAAACTAAATGCATAACTCTTTCTTAGCCTTGCTAACATTCTGACTTGCTATGCTGTGAAAAGATCAAGATGTGAAAACAGCAGACACAGAAAATTTGTGTTAAAAAATCCCCAAACAACCCAAAGCCAAAAAAACCCCTCACATACCACAAACCACACCCTCACTCCAAAACATAAAAGAAAAAACCCCCACACAAAAAACTCTCAAATCTAGGCCAGCTCCTTTCCAGGTGTTTTATACTAGCATTAGCAGTACTGCATTTCTGGACACTCTTCCTACAAAAAGTTAGATTATATTCAATGTTCAGAAAAACACATAGCAAGTTATCTCATGCAGTGAATATTTAAGAGAAATTACAAAGTCATCACACCTGTGCTGTGCCTCAAGAGAATACTTCTCAAGCAAGTTTACAGAAAAACTGGTACAAGTTAAACAAACTGCACCTGCTCCATTCTCCCAAAACCACAGGCAGACAGTATGTTAGTTATCAGTTTGCAAATGGGAGAGCTTTCAAAATTTGTGCACTACATCAGAAAATTTAAGCTGATTTCTCTATATTTGCAGTAGCTAAAAGCCACAGAAATAGGTAATAAGGCTCTTCATAAAAAAAACCCAAACAAAACTTTGCTTCCCTGCAAACAAGAAATGAAAATCTACAAGTCCCTGAAAAGTGAATTTAAGTGCAACTTACCATCCAAAACAAAAAAGTGCAAGATAAAGGCCCAAGAGGGTTGCAACAACATGTCTTATAAATGGACTAGTTTTGCTTGAATGAAGGTATGTTCGAAACCAAATAGCCGCAAGCAAGGCAAACAGTTGGCACACTACAAAGTTGACCTGCATAAAAAAGAAAAGAAAAAAAACTTCTCACACACTTGTGTATTGGAAATTAACAGAAATATCCACATATTATTAGTAATTTGCAGAACCTTTGGCTCTGCCATGGCTCTCGCCACAGCATGTCAGCCTCAAAGAGCTTCTCCTGAGAGCCCCTCCCCTCCTAAAGCACAAAACAGTGCTGCCCTGGGCAGCTAAGAAGAAAAGATATGCCAAACCTGTAGGAGGTAATCCATGCAAGTATCAAGAAAAAAACCAATTTATTTTAATATATATTTTTCTGTAAATTTTCTATATACCAAACCACTATCAACCACAGAATCATTTATACCCTCCCAGCAATGTGAAGATCTGGGCTGGGGTTTTTATTTGTTGCTTAAGTGAGCATGACTTGGAATTATGTGTCAGCTACACAAATCCCTGTCAGATCACTGGAATGGCCTGTGCAGAAGCAGGACTTAACGACGTGTGCTTCAGTGGTATGTAATCAGATAAACAACTTGGTTACACACTGGATTTTCTTCTTCTACATTCAAGTAGGACAGTTTCAGAAATTCCTCTTCCCTTCAGGTCATTTATTCTAGAAGATAGAAAATCTCTTGTATATTAAATATTTAAAGACATTAGGGCACTGAAAGGAAAAGCGGAATTAAAAAAAAACAAACCAGTGAGTAAAAAGAATCATTCTGACTGTGGCCTGAAAAAAAATTAACAGTAAGGGCCCGATAAAGAAATCATTTCCTCAAATACAGCAACTGCTACCAAAACTGGCTTAAGCTACAAAAGCTGGATGAATTCCTTTATTTAGAAAAGAACATTTCCAACTCCATGGATTTTTTTTTTCTTTCATAGAAAACTGCTTAACAACTGTCTGTGTCTAATAGCAGCATCCCAAGGCATCACAAGCAACAGCTTGGGGACCACTCCTTCAGGTCATAGGCACTTCAACACAAGAAACTTGCACATACTGCATGCTTGACCAGTCCTTAGCACAACAGTGGTTTCGCCCGTTTGATGGCACTTAGATGAAATATATACTTAATCTTAATACCACAGGGTACAGTGACAACACTATTTTTATGTTGATGACAGCAGGCCTAATATTGATGTTTGCAGCAACACAGTGCACGCCTCTAGTACTATAATTCAGCCAGCCCATTCCTTCATCATTTTTCAGCCAAGCTTCAGGCAACAATGTCTAAGGGTGTGAGAGTATGCAAACATGGCTACATTTAAAGGAGAAGCTAAACACCACCAACTACCTACAGAAGTCATCTTTGTAACAATTGCATAGATTCCCTATTTGCAAATCCAATGATAATTCCTCTTTTTCCAAACCACCCTTCCTTAACACCAAGCTACACAAGCATTAAGTGCTAGCAGGGAGAGAGGCTCAGAAGGCAGGGCTGCTCTTTTTAACACAAGCAGTTCCCTAAACTAAACCATCACATACACTTTGCCATCCATTCTCTTACTCCCACATTTACATTATGTTTTTAACAGTATTTGGAAAATCCTAAATGAATGAGGAGATATTCTTTCAGGGCATAACTTGACCTGTTTTCTCTCCTTTATAAGCAATGATGCAAATGAAATGGAGTGAGGTTTATAACTCAGGATGAGTCTGTGGATTTAGTAGAAGAGTTTCATACAAAACCATCAAGTTCAATGAACCACTGAAATGGAAACAAACTGATAATGTTTTAAAAAAAAAAGAGGTCAAGAAATGAAGAAAAAAAAAAGGTGAAGTAATTAACTATGAATTCAGTATTGACCTTTGGGGTTTATATTTATTATAGCAATTATGCTATGAATTTACAATGCTCCACAGAGCAAGTTTCTGACCCACAGAACTTGCACCCTAGACAGACTAGGAGGGGAAGGGAGATAGAGGAGACAATTGGGACAAATATGCAGTTAAGCTGAGGTGAGAGACAGAGTGAAGAAATGGGCATGAATACTGGTACATAAGTGATAGCAGAACTGACAAGTTCGCATTGCTGGCTTTACTGAATGTCCAGGCTTTGGCTGCATTACAGATGATTTGCCGACTGGTGTCTCATGATGCCCCTCTTTCAGATTATCTCTCAAAGCAAACCAGCAAGACCCAGGGAAGAGTACTTGTCACCTGGCTCCTCCTATTACCGTGGCAAAGGGTGGAAGTGCTTGGCATCTCTGACCTGTATCATCATCTCTATAGAAGCAGACAAAAGCAAAACAACAAACCTTGAATTTCACAATTCAGAGTGAGCCTGCAGGTTTAAGAAAGTGGAAAAGCCTCATAAAAAACATGAAAAGAGAATCTAAGAAATGTGCCCTCTCTTCACTCCCTACCTGCTGACTCCTTTCCTGGGTACTTGTTCTTGCTTTAGCTATTTACCAAAATGACCAAATCCATAGCCAAAAAACAATATCCCATAAAACAAACAAACAAAAAAAACCCCACAACACACAGAAAAAATAACACCCAGACAAAAAAAAAAAAAAAAAAAAACAAACAAACAAAAAAAAAAAAAACAAACAACAACCCACCCCACAAACACAGAACACCTTCCCGAATATTTTGAGAACAGCAATAAAATGCAGGTTATCATACCTTCAGACCAGCCCCACAAGCAAAACTTCCAGGTATGTCAATTCATGATGTTGGTGTTTTGAACACACAACTAAATGACTCAAGCTACAGAATCTAGTTCTGAAAGCCTTCCTCCCAAGTGACTCCAAAATTACCAGGGGGTATTTTTAAACTGCACTTGCCAAAAAGTGCACAAACATATGCATACTTGGATACATAAAAGACAAGACCACAACGTTCACACACCACCCTGTGTTCCTTCTCTGCTCTTACCAATCGGATCCTTACACTTGCTTCCACAGTGCACCAAAATGCAGACTACAAAGCATCAACTGTTTTGCAGACTTGTATCACATCAAATCCTCCTAAACCTTTAAATACGTATTTGTGAAACCAAGCTATGCAGCAGTTAAGATCTGAAAGCCATGCAACTTCAGTTTAGTCTTCATACATACGTACTTCTGATAATATTCTTTCTGCTGCTTTATTCTATTTTCCCCAGCAGGATTTCTGCTTTGTTAAGCAAATGGACAATTGCTCAGTTTTCACCCTCATCCTATGACCAATTAAATGCTTANTTCTCCAGACTGAACAACCCCAGGTCTCTCAGTCTGTCCTCATAGGAGGGCTGCTCCAGCCCTCGGATCACCCTAGTGGCCCTTCTCTAGACACGTTCCAGCATGTCCATATCTTTCTTGTAGTAGGGGCTCCAGAGTTGGACGCAGTACTCCAGGTGGGGTCTCACGAGAGTGGAGTAGAGGGGGAGATTCACCTCCCTCGACCTGCTGACCATCTGCATCCTACACTGAATACAAAAATCTTACATTTCCCCATAAACTTGTTTATGCAGATCTGTCTATAACATGGGAGGACTTCATAAAATAAATGTAAACTTTGTGAGATCTTAATTCCTATTCCTGTTGTAAAGGTGGGCTGCTGGCATGTAATGATGAAAGCCCAAATGCCCACTAACTTTGGTTGCCCACTTTCAGATACTCAGTGCCTAGTTTTTCAGTCAGTAGTTTTAACAGAACTTTAACTGAAACTGTACTTTGAAAATATCATTTCAGCTGCTATCTTGAATATCCAGCATGTCTATAAATCAGACCCAAAGTATCTCAAAATGTAAGCAAAACTGAAAGTCATCACTATGACCTATTTTCATTATACTGTTTCTCCAGGTCACTAAAACTCTGTTTACTAGTGATTTGTATTCCAAATAAGGGAGGGAGCTCATATCAAAGAGTTTGTGTTTGTGGCCATTACTTGGCTGTATTCAGTCACATAGGTAATCTTCATCTGACACTTCTGACTTTTGAGCATCTGCTATCACAGGCTATATATTCACTTGGTAAACATTTTGAATATCTGATTTCTTACTTTTAAAAAGAAGTGGAAAACACAGCATTTCTACCACAAAGTCAAAGCTTTGAGAAAGCTTTGGAAAGGAGAAGCAGACTCTCTGGGCTCCTAAATTCTATTCCATTCACTTCCAATTCCAGCAGTGAGACAATGCATGCATCTACACTGTTTTAGTTCAGATCAGGAGAGGGCTTCTGAAGCAAGCCTCCCAGCTGTCCTTGCTTCAGAAGCTTTGGCATGCATTGTACAGTGGTGTACAAATACACAAACCTGATTTCTTTTAAGCTAAACTGAACTAGAAGATCTGTTCCAAAGGTAAACGGACATTTAGCCCATGGACTGACCTAGGCAAAAACAGTATTTCCCAATATTATCACAGCATCAACGTTGGATTCTCAATGCCAACCATTGTTGGCATGTTTATTCCACGGAAACACTCTTCCTGTACTGCACTACTTGCTGAAGTAAACAAAGCCTACATTTAACTTTTAGCATTTTCCTAATTATATCTCCCATCTTTACCCACATTGACCAGTGTGAATCTGACATACAGCTCCACTGTATCCACACACTGAGATAAATTAAGAACTGAAGATATGCAACTTGCCTTAAAACAGAGAACAAAAATTAGCCGGCTTCCTAGAAGACAAATGGAACGGCCATTCAGACAGCAAGTGAGCAGGAACAAGGACAGAGCTAGACATCATCATCATGAAAGCTTCCAGAAAAAACAGGCACTTTACCAAGCAGTTATTTTGTTTACAAATGTTGTATACAGTAACTTCAACAACCAGGAGAGGTATACTTGAGTACTTCTTGAAAACTTACGTCAAGTTCTTACAACATTGTGAGTACAGGCAAAATACAACTTTCAAAACTCACGCCTTGGTCAGATGTGAGAAGAACACCCACAAAGAACAAAGACGACACATTCCCAAAAGCAGCATGATTCATTCCTCAAACCAAAATCTAGCTTGCCTCCCCAAATTCATAAAACCTGTTCCAATAACCAGCTCCAGTTTTATAGAAGAAATAAAAAACCCTGATACACTTAAAGGTGAGACTTCCTAGGGGAAAAACATTCTGATGCAGACGCATGGAATGGCAAGTTTCACCCTGAATACTTATAGCTTAGCACATGTATAAGAAAACAAACACAGAATTTTTTACCTCTTTCAGTACGGGTCATATCAACAACTCAGCTTATGAGTGTAACACCTCAAAGTCCCATATAGAGAGCAACATGTAATGGAAAGTTATGTGCAGATAAGAATAAAAAACTTACAGTTATAATTATCAGCGAATTATCAGCACTGGTTATTCAGTAATGATTAATGCAGATGTGCATTAAATACCACTTAGACATACTAAGCTATTACAAAACTTGCTGTATGTATTTTAGAAATGTAAAAATTAAATCCACTATTTTGGTGCAAGACCAGTCGTCCAGCCAACAGAGTTTACAGGCAGAGTTTGTGCCAAATGTAACAGTAAAACATGAGCACAAATTCAGTTTCAATGTTTGGATCATCTACATAAAATACAAATCCATCATATCATTAACTGCATTAAGCTATCTACATAACAAATTTTCCATTTGCATGACCTGTGTAAAAGTCAATGGAAAGCTTATAATAAAACTTTTAAAAATACATTTATTTTAGGGTTTTAAAAAATTAGATATCATTTATACCATACATTTGTAAAAACAAAGTTGTTGTTTTAGGAAAAAAGTCCGAGAGATCAAGTCTTTATGTAAAGCAAAAGAAAAGGAGAAAAAGGTCACAGACTGCTACAAGGATTTTCATCATCAAGAGGAAGTTTTGGCAAAACATTTGATTTGAACAGCTAGAATTCTCCAGCCTTCCAACACAGGCAGCATCTTTAATAAACCACTAAAGAAATTTTAAGTCCATGTTAAAAAGAAATATAAAAGAAAAGACTTTCTCCTACAAAACAAGTTTTTCATATATCGCTGTGCAATTTTATCCACTAATTCAGATTTTAGGCTAAGCTTCCTCTTCATATCAGTTATATTTTAAATATCAAAAGCCAACCGTTGCAGCCAACCCCTCCAGAATCCTGCTACTTCACAGCACAGAAGGCATTTGCCTCATTCAGAAAAGCAGCCAAAGCAGCAAGGGAATTTTACTGATATAGATAATTCCTACTGGATGGCAAAAATTAATCACAGTGGCCCACACAGCCTAAAATCCACTGAGAAGCAGCAATATAATTGTACAGAGTTTTGCTTACTAGCTCTAGCAAGGCACTGAGAGGCACTTAGAAGTACAACAGGGACAATAAATTACCTTACAAAAGAAACAGCGGTCTGGCAGGTGGAACACCAAATTAAGATTCGGGAAAACAGCATTTTACAATCTCTTCTGCAGTGACCCACACTAACTCTTTGGAAGTTACCTCCTCTTTGTGCACCTTTATTTTCTCATTTTTAACAGGTCTTCTCTCATCAGAAAACAAAAAATGTATTCAAACCTGCTAACTTCAATAAATGCCTGTGGCCTCAATAACATGCTCTTGATGAATGAAAGTTCATGTGAGTTTGTCTGGTTGGTTTTGTGTGCTTTTTTTTTTGTTGGAGTTTTTTGGGTTTGTTTAAGTCATTCATTTAAAAAAAAAAAAGGCATTTTAATTCTTATTGCTAATGAAATAGCCTTTGGAAAAAGGTCACCAAAATATAAGCAGAAGCACTGAAGCTTACCTGATGCACAGAGCCTAAACCATGAGTTTCAAGATGCAAGATGCTTTATAGGTAAAAGTCAAGAATCTGTGGAGATGATGATTCTGCAGCCTGAGATTTAGGGGGGTTTTCCCCATTTTGGCACACCATGGTATGTTTTCTCCATGGAATTCAGTTTTTCTGAGCTGCAAGATACCAGGTATTACTTGTCACCCTGTCTATAGCTATTTTCAGTCCACTTTTCTTCCATGTAAACTAAGCTATCGCACATGTTTCCTGCAAGGACTAGTGAGCATTGAGCAGCATTTCTATTCTCCCATCTTATGGACCCATTTTCAACAACTATAGTTCTCAGAGAGAAAAGGCATTTTAAAAAACATTTTAGAATGCGAACTGAAAAAACTATGAAAAGAGCTCTTTGAAGAACTAGGAGATCAAGACAGAATAATGTACATTTTCCTTTAAAAGAAGCATGGATCGCAAAGCTGAGGCTTTGATTTTTTTTTTCCTAAATCTATAGGGCTATTTTATTAGCAGTAACACTGTAAAAACACAAACCCCTCCAAGCATCATATTTGTTGACACATACTTGTCAAAAATTGCCAAACCTTATCACCATTAATGAAGCCTCAGTTATGTGTTATTTCTCAAATGTCAGTATTTTCTTGCTCTTGCTGCCAGTTAGGTCAAAGCCATTTCCCTTTTCCACAGAAACAGTCAGTTGAGGAATTAAAAACATCTACAGATGTTCACAAAAAGCTATGTATAACACAGGAGAGCTGATGCTTCTCCACAGCAACCAGATAGCAGTACAGATGGATCTTCTTCTGTCCAATTTCTAACCTTCATCCAGTATAAAAGGAACAAACAGCTTGCACAATTATCCAATAATTGCCTACTGCCGAACCACTAAGAACTGAAGAGTGAGAATTAACTAGTATTTTAAAGCAACGATCAATTTTCCAACTATTTCTTGAAAATTGCTGCACTGATAAAAAAAAAAAATAAAGAACAAATTCCACACTAAAGCTGAAAAAAGCTATTCCATGACAAGAATCAAAGTGTTTGGTAATTTTCTTCAATTGATTGGGAGGTGTCAGAAAGAAGAGTCTGGAGACAGTGACAGAGGTATCTGATAAAGTTGAAGGACTCAAGAGATCAATTCAAAGGACATTTCTTCTCTAACTGATAGTAAGAAACAGGCATTCCCCTTTCAACTCAAATCTTGTGGCAATGCTTTCAAATACGTTTTTCTTTCAAATAATAACATGATGAAAATGTAACCGATTAACACTCTTGCCCTGAAGTCTCAACCTCACTTCATGGGTGAAATATGAAGAAATGGAGGATAAGCAGCAGTGGTTATTTTGGGGCAGTATCAGTATGGGAGATGTTTTTATGTTAAGTCAGCCTGTTCTTTGTAGCAAGACCATGTTACTGCATGGTTATACAGTAACCAATGTGAAGTGACACCCATTTTCAGATGAGACTTCCAAGCACAGCCCTCTAATGGCAGCCACTTCTTGAAGTCCCTACTCTAGGCATTTGGGCTAATCAACTGTAACAACACTGGCAAAGTGTTCGGGTTTTTTTGTTTTTAATGTTGCATGAATATACTTCATCTTCATATGAATTTATTGGCAACTTAAGGACTTACTCATCAGATTCTGAATGCTTTCTTTCCAAGCTGATTTCAGTCCAAAACAGTCACGACATACGTTAACAATAGTATTTCTATTTCCAGTATTAACTTCCAAATTTCTAGCTTGTAATTCCTAAGTATATTGGAGAGAGTGAAGAACATCATGAGGAACATGATGTAAGCACTAGTAATCTGGTTTGTGCAATAAATAAGCATCAAATCTAATAAGCTTTTTCAAACAGCGCTTACTAAGTCATTACTTAGAATTACTCTAAGAAAAACTGTACGACTGAAGAGGTGAAATTAAACATCAATGTACACATTTTATAGTGAAAACAACCAAAGCTAACCCATTGAGGATAGGCAGATATCAGCTGAAGGGTGTTCTCTCTGATCAGCTCTTAAGGATTCAACATTATAGATACTGAGCTGTCACACATAACAGGTATTTACGCACAGGAATAGCCAAAATCTAGCAAGTTTGGTTCAGAGGTGAAATTGGACTAAGAGCGCTGGCTAGGGCGTTTTGCTTGGGTGTTCTGTTTTGTTTTCTTCTCTCCTCAAAAACAATAAGGACCTAACACGCTTGCTTCTGTCGAGCAAAAACTGGTTTGGCCAGTTAAGGGTGGCAGAGCTCAGACTGCCAGGAAAAAAGGGTTTACAACATCAAAACAAAACAGCCTGGCATTATGTTGGCAAAACAGTTGCAAACAAAGACCAACTCGGCTACTGCCGTTTTCAGATGCGTGGCTTTTTATCACGCATAGTGATTAACCTCAAAATCTCTACTCTTTGTCACATGAGTATCAGCAGTATACAAGATATTCAAAAGTGTATTTGAAGAGCAAGTCTTTATTTTAATGCTCAGAGAACTACTACAGTGCCTGAAATTTTGTAAGAACTTTACAAGTTATTCACTTTCCTAGCCATTTAAAAATAAAGCAAAATAACTAACATCTACGGAGATAGCCTTCTCAAAGACAACCAGAAACAGACACTTTTTCCATTAAGATCCACCTCAGTACTATTATATTCTGCTGATAGGTGAGAAACTGAAATCCATCTTAAAATAAGCAACAAAACACAGGAAGTAATACTCTTGTCCTTATAGCCTGCAGAAATCCAGTAAAAGCAGTAGTCAATTTAAATAGCAAGTAAAACAAATATTCTCCATCTTTAAAACTGTCAGGTTGTTGGTGTTTTCCGTGGTGGGGAGGAGAGCGTGAAATTAAAAGGATTTCACCACACTCCCTTGAATGAACTACTGTTCACCTCGGATAGTCTCTACTCCTCCATGTCTATTATCCTCCTGCTCCTCCCAGTTTGGGAATCCTCTGCATGAAATCAGCCACCTACGAAGTCTCCAAGCACCACCACAACAGCCCTGTAAACATTTGCAATACACAGCAACCTGCAGAAGTAATATACGCTACTTTGAGCTGTTACAGCTTTTCAAATTAATTCCGTTTTTTAAATAATATTTTCATAACTTCTAGAATCATGCCTCCATATTCAAATATTTTACCTTATTTCTTACCTTCAGCCCCATTACAGATAATCATTTGTTAACATATTCTAAGGCTAGACCTTCTACAGAACTGGTAGCCATCACTGGGCTTCCAATAAACTCCTGCAGATTCATGGTGGCCTCAATTCCTTTCTAGCTTTTCCATCCTGAAGAATAATTGGTGGATGAAAAGCTGGACATGAGTCAACAATGTGGGCTTGCAGCCCAGAAGGCCAATCGCATCCTGGGCTGCGTCAAAAGAAGCGTGGCCAGCAGGTCAAAGAAGGTGATTCTCCCCCTCTACTCTGCTCTCATGAGACCCCACCTGGAGTACTGCATCCAGCTCTGGAGCCCTCAGCACAAGAAAGACATGGACCTGTTGGAGCGGGTCCAGAGGCAGGCCACGAAGATGATCCAAGGGCTGAAGCACCTCTCCTATGAAGACAGGCTGAGAGAGTTGGGGTTGTTCAGCCTGGAGAAGAGAAGGCTCCAGGGAGACCTTGTAGTGGCCTTCCAGTACCTGAAGGGGGCCTATAAGAAAGCTGGGGAGGGGCTGTTTGCAAGGGCATGTAGCAATAGGACGAGGGGCAATGGTTTTAAACTTGAGCAGGGTAGGTTTAGATTAGACATTAGGAAGAAGTTCTTTACAATGAGGGTGGTGCGACACTGGCACAGGTTGCCCAGAGAGGTGGTGGAGGCCCCATCCCTGGAGACATTCCAGGCCAGGCTTGATGGGGCTCTGAGCAACCTGATGTAGTTGAAGATGTCCCTGCTTATTGCAGGGGGGTTGGACTAGATGACCTTTCAAGGTCCCTTCCAACCCAACACATTCTGTGATTCTATAAAAAAAACATTCATTATCCCTTGGACTGGCAGTGCACTTTTTGAGCGATATGTTTAGTCTTCATTGAATTTTTATACATATACATGTATGAAAGATTGACAGGAAGCAGTAGAATCAAGAGCATTGCTCAGCCAGAAGGCAGTACAGTAAGATTTAGACAGATCTATACAGGTAGCATTGCCAGTATCGAATATACCACCGTAGTTACATAACCAGTACGCTCACAAGCCACATTTCAGAACAAAAGTACCTTCTTCTTCAGCTTAGGCCACTTTAACTAGAAGTAAAAGAAAAGACCAAAATCCCAACTACAGCAAATCACACTGTTACAGCCAAACCAAAATAGCTTCTACACTTTTGTATATATTATTCCAGAATAAAAGACAGAGATATGGATGTTTCCTTTGCAAAAGATGGCTTAGTTGCCAACAGCATCACTTAAGACAAGCAGACATAACTAACATCTATCGAAATTTTCAGGCAAACTGAAATTGCCAAACAGCTCTGTTCACTCGAACAAGTGCTAAAAGACTAATAATGATAACTAATGTTGAATTTAAAGTACTTCCTAAAGGAAAGACGGAACATGAAATATCAATACTGAAGAACTGTATCACCACTCTCTGTGAAATAAATACTGTAAAGATGCACACATGAAGTAAACAGGTCTTCACCTGGCCATGCATAGTTTTCTCAGCTTCCAGGAGAAAATAAAATTACACAGTCTAGACTCCCTCTTTCAAAGGCGTGGAAAACAAGAAAAAAAACCTGGGCAACTGTTATTCAGGAAAAGTGCACATTAGTCAAAATAATAAATGTGAAGAAGATGATGTGCCATAATCAAGGCTGCAAAGGATGTATCATAGTGTTTCAATTAGGTCAACACAGGAACAGGTAAACAGGAATTAAAGTCAACAAATATCAGGGCTAATGAATGATAAAGATGACTCACTTATTTCCGTTTCATCAGTTTGGAGAACTCTTGTTTTTAAGTCAATACTGTACCCAAGAAAAAGCCCACAGAGGGAAATGTAGCTGCGGCACAAGAGATTTACAGCAGTACACTTCAAAAACAGAAAGCAACACAGTGGTAACCATGTATTCAGACTCTTATCATCTTCCTTACGCCTTACTTTTTTTTTTTGTTATTAGCCTTTTCTTTGGGCACTCCAAATTTTTGTAGTAATTTCTCAACCGCATTTTCAATTCAGAAATGGCTTGTACTGTGGGGAACATAGGTCAGTAAGCATTCACATTTACACCACCCAAATGAATTGCCTATGGATGGGAAAAACAATTTGACAAAACAAAGCAGGTGACTACAGGCTGTTCAGGTAGAGTGTTTATTTTAGATGTTTACTGTAGAAACCTCATTCTGTAATTATATTTTGAGTTTTTCCACTGCTTCACAAAAATCTGGAGAAAACATACACTCTCACTCACTTTCATAGTGCATATCAGAATGAAAATTCACTGCTGTCTCCCTAAAAATTAAAGAATTGAAGTAGTCTATACTTTACATCCTCACAACAATAGTCATGAACCTGAATTAAATAGAGATATTTCTTTCTTGCACTAGATCTTTCTACCATTTAATAGATGGCTCTTTCCCAACACTGTAACCAGTGTCTGCTTTTTTTTTTTTTCCTTTTCCAACTGTGTTCTTTACAGCTTCCACTCCTTCCTTCAAGATAGTAGTTTCCTCTTTCCAATTTTTCTCCTCTTAGCCCTACAGTTTCACCCTTCTCTACACATTTTTCATTGCAGAGTAATCCCAACAAATAATACATGGAGAATTAAGTCAACACCTAAACACTAATACCAAATTCTAGGAAAGGTGGCACTGCAGATGCCCACTAGGATCCTTCTGATGATGATGACCCTCTCTTCCACTAGTTCAAAGAGAATTTAAGAAACCAGTAAAAACTTGCTAGCAAATCCAAAGAATTCAAAACATCCAGTCATTGAGAAGAGCACATACAGAATGGAGAACGGGACTTTTTTCCCAGCTTCTTTTCACCCACTACAGTCTCCATCTATAGTCATGGGAGATCACACTTTGCTATCCACCCTTCGTTCTTCTGACCACTGCTAGCAGCGGATAAGGAACATACAGGGCAAAGTAGGGGCACAATTTTTTTATCCTACCACTCCCTTATCTTCAGTTGGGATTTCACACACCCATGAATGCTACTTTTACTCGCTTCTATTATTCATAAGTTTCCTGGGTCACATCAGAAAAATCAGTAACACACTGCTCTGTATTTCCCAGACGTACACCAGGGTCTAAGAATCAATGGTGAAAGAGAATAAACTTGGGATACTCTTCACTTCATCCTTTTTTTATAGTTTCATAATAAGACAAATAATAGGCCATCTAAATTCTGGAGAGCTATACCAGACAAACTTTTTGATTTCCACTCCATGTTTAGACAAAAAGATTTTTACCAGACTAAAGCATTTCAGTCCTCAGGAAGATACGTTAGGTTGCCTGGGCAGAAAATAAGGGAGGCTAAGACATCACTAATACCCAAAACTTTGTGAAATAACAGAGATCTAACTAGGAGACACATCCAGATGTTCCCTACAGGCAAATCAGGCACATACTGCTTCTCAGCAAAATGATTCCCTACATCACCTCCAAGCCTGGTGTTTTATTTAAACTCCAGCTGAGGCTCATATCCAAAGCATCAAGATAAAGTAAAAAAATCTGCAGATACCTCTTGCCAGTCACATGCATGTAAGAAATAAACAATTCATACATACGTGTGAAGAAAAAAATCCTGCCCACTCTCCTCGAAGGCAACAAGGTGAAATACGAAGACTCAACATATATTAATGAAAATTGCTTTTATGTGGAACTAAGTGCATTAAGTACATGTTGAAAGCAGCTCAGTTAACCCTCTGCACAAGGAAGAGTATGCTGAAAAATATGCAGAGATGTAGACACAGCAGACAGGACTGTGATCACTAAATGAAGGAAACTCACACAGTTTATACAGTTCATGTTTAGGAGGACTTGGATTTTTATGCTATTCTTATTCAAAAAAAGGTAGGTTTAAATTCTTTGAAGGTTGACGGCGCTCATGTAGAAAATTATATTTATTCTACATAAAGGAGCAAATTTATTCAAATAAGAGCTAAAATTAGGCTGCAAAAACAACCCAAGAAAAGTGTGGAAATAGCAAGGAAATTTTTACTTTTGTTGAAAAAAACACTGCTTCTCTTTATATCCTGGATTTTAAGTGAAGTGCATAATCATAGGCATGACATTTTATTCAGTCCACACATCTTCATATAGTTATACTGTTAGCAGTTGGAGCCATACTCTTTCTTTTCTTATCTAGAAGATAATCACTGAAGTTAGCTTAGTTGATCCAGTTGCTCACACCATATTTCAGGATCTCAAGATCAATCTGTTAGGCAATCCATGCAAAAAGGTGATGCTCGCTTGTTGTCGTAGTCAATCTCCTATCTCCCCTGCTCAGCTTTTCCTCTACTACAGTTATCTGTTTCTATGGCAAATGAAGGGCAGTAATAACTCACATAGTTTTTGCCCATTTTCAGATAAAAATTATGCTCCCTCTGGTGGAAGCGGTGAAAGCGAAGATTATTCTCTGAACTCCCCATACCCCACTGAAAGCTAAAGCCAAGAAGAAAGCTTTGGTCTCCTAGAACCATTCTCATCTCACAGCAAATTTAAAAAGATCTAATTTAACGACAGGAAATCTGACATGTCATCAAGAGATGTCATTTGCCAATAGACAATCAGCAAGATAATGCCAGAACTAGAAATGGACCAAGGTCCAACATGCTGTTGGTGAGGCTTCACCTCCGAGAAAGAAGAATACGGCAGAGACACAAACATGACATGAGTACAGACAGGAAAACAGACAGCTATGCGACAGACATAACTGTAATAAAATCATTCAAATTGCAACCTCAATGTATTATGTAACACATGATTCTCTAGCAGCCAAGGTTTTATGATAATCCTTCCCATACTTGTCTTTAACTGTCAGGGATGGGAAGGACATAACTACTTTTATTCCCTCTCTCCCCCAACAAGACAGAAGGAATACTGTAGTACATTAACATTCAATCACTCTTTCAATTAACTTTAAGGACCCAAGATGACACAGCTGTCAACAGGATGCCGCTTTGGCTGAGTAGCAAACTTAGGTTCTCCAAGAAGGGAAAAGATATAGTTCTTAAAAGGTTTTTCACCCCCAAGGAGTGATTTAGATTTTTTTCCTATAATAAAATACAAAAGAAACATGCACATATGCCTTCCCAAATCTACAAAGATAATTCACAGGTTCTTGTTCACACCAGGCATTTTCTCTTGCACCAAACGACTGAAAGTAAGAATAGAAAAACAGGAACAAGAAGCCTATCAAATATGCATTAGCTTTTGAAGTAGCTATTTCAGATAACTTGGTGCAAGACAAAATAAGAACCAAAGGAAGGGTTAACATAGCAACAAGTTATCACATAATAGCTTGTTGGGGGTTATACACAGAAGCAGAAAACAAGTTCTTCTCCATTCCTATAGCTAACTAGTACTGTCGTATTAAGAATAAAGATCTAGAACAGCAACAAAGCTTTTCTCTTGTAACAGAGTTGGGCACGTAGAGGAGATTGTTCATCTCTACACGTGTGCCAAATGGCTCTGGCAGGGCTGTCATACTCCATCCTTTACACTGATCTCCAACAAGCACATAACCAAGACCATTCTCAAAGAAATCTGTGCCTCTAGTTCTACCAAGCATTAAGTCAAAAAATAATCAATTTCTCACACTCAATCTACACACAGATGTGGATCCAATTAATCAGTTCAATCTTAGAGATAGCGGCTTCACCTTTAACTGAAACTTCTACTTCCATCCACTGCCAAAAAGGCAAGGTTCTTCTGTCCATTTGTTTGAACACCCAGACATTAGAGAAACATTGATACATGCTGCCTGGACTTGTCCTCCCAGAGTTACATGCCTTTGCCTTCACTGAAACTTTGGAGTAGGATATTTAGACATAATATCTTAAACATAAATCACAACAGCAACATTTTGGATATAAGGATTAGTAACTACTTGTGGCCAAAACTGAAACATATAAGCAGAGAAACAAAACCCATTCATTTCCATCAGTTCTGAGTGCCCACTTCAAGTGCCTGCTGTATGGTATGACTGTTGTCACAGTACAGATTTGGATCAAGTCGCAGAAACAACCTACTGATCAGAAAACTTTTAGTCTGCTGCTACATTTTGATACCGAATATGCACATAGTATCACTGAACGTCACAGGTAATCTTCGAGCACACACAACAAAGAGTATCAGCACTTCCTTTTTCTTTGCCCTCATTCTCTCCTTTACTACCTTTGATTTGATTACACTGAACACATTTCACATTCTTTCTGTATTACAAACTTACTATCAGGACAGACTCTTAAACCCAGAGGTTACAAAAATCTAACTTATCTAACCTTGCTTTTATTTTTTTAATCAGTTATAGATGCATTCTGCTCAGTGCAGCACAATTTTGTAACTCTTCGTTTCATACTCCAGTCATAATTAGTGCTCTTCATATGCAACTGGACCTATATTATGTATTGTCCACTGATAATCTAAAACCAAAGCATGTATGAATTTTAACTGCTTATAAAAATATTTTAAACCATGTGTTTAGCCACCCTCCATTGTGATCATCCCCAAAAGCTTCAACGGAGCTCAAATAGTATTTCATAAAAACATCTTGGCTTTACAGGAGCATCTGTTGCAAAACATTCAATACAGGGAAGTCTTCCAGGCTTTGATAAAAAGTAACTTTATTATCAAAATACCATACCCACAACATTTAAATAAAATAAACGTGATAGAAGCTGCACTATGTCATGAAGCAATCAAGTTCATGACTACTATTATGACTAGATAATTACACGCCAGTATCATTCCATAAAAAGATGGTCATCTCTTATTTGTTTTCCTGTACCCTGTAGAAGCTGCAGACTTTATGGAAATAAATACACAGCACCTGCCAAGAAGAACTTCCGGTCTTCATGTATGAGGCACTCAGCCATCTGGTGCCATTGATCCCCGATGCAGGTATCATTTCAAGTTGTGTGCAGTATCTATTCCATCACACCAAGATTAACTTAAACTTGGCCGCTTTTGTCAGCTTTCTAGAAGATACTTTTTCATGTGTACCCTTAACCCAAGGTTCTCTCGCCTCCATTCAAACAAATGTTTGGGGAAAAGGGAGGGGAAGAGCATGTAGTTCAGTCACTGCCAAAATTTTTTTCCACTAGACATGCCCCTCCTCTGTATTTTGTTTCCAGTCACTTTTCTCACTTATTAGGTGTATTTTGTAAAACCAAACATCAAAATCTCCCTCTACACAAACACACAATGTGTCGTTGATGTGTTTCATTCATTCATTCATTAATGGAGATTATTTTTTTTTTAAATAAGAGCTCCTCACATGAAATTTCCTGGGTCTACAAAATTTATAGGAGTTAGTTACTGTTATTTTACTTACGTATTCATAAATACTATGCAGATTTAGGAGGTCTAGACCACTTCCCCCATAAAAAAAACATTCTGTACAACTTCAGTCATTAAAGTCCGAACACCTCAGTTTCCCAGTCTCATTTTGTAAACCTCCGATGTTTTTGCGCAGACGACAGGATTAACAACCTTCAGGAATTTTCATATCGCTCGGACAAAAGATACCACAGAAGCGCTCTGCCTACAAAGTACATTCGGATTCCCAGCAGCGTTATGCGCAGCACGCATCATTACTTAACGCTGCATTTAAAAATCCCTGGCAGAGGCACGCAGGCACAGCGCGCTGCTTTACATTTGCCATTACTACCCAACCTTTGCATTGCTGAGCTGACACCGGCCCCCGATCCCAGCTGTGCTGCCCCATCTGCCCAACAGGGCGGAGGGGGTGGGAGGGAGGCGGGATGCCAACAAGTTGGCCAGCCCAGCGCGGCGGCTCGCCCACCGGCGGGGCGAGGCAGGCCCTGCCCGGGGATGCGGCCCCGCTGCTGGACCAGGCGGCGGCGGCGGCNCCCCGCCCCAGGAGGCAGCGGCGGGGCGGGCGTCTTCTCCCATCCTCACCTGGTCGACGGGCAGCCGCACGGCGTTGCTGAGGGGCTGCAGCAGCGTGGAGCCCGTGGTGCTGGTGGCCATGGCGGGGGTGCTTCCTCCCGCGCCGGGAGAGCGGGCGATGAGGCCGGGAAACCGCTCCCCGCCCGGGCTCCCGCGACGGCGGTAACAACGGCGGCGGCGACGGCGCGAAGAGCCCCAGCCCTGCACGGCGCCGTGACAACAAGGGGCCGGGCGCGGCCCCCGCCGCTGACTGACAGCGACAGCGGCCAACCCGCGCGCCGTCCCGCCGCGGAGTGACAGGCGGGCTTGCCCAATCCCCGCCCCTTCGGCGGGGGTGGGCGGGACGAGGTAACTCCCCTCCGCCCGGGGCGGGAGCGGGAAGATGGTGTCCGGCCGGGCGGGGGTCGATGAGGTAAATCACGGGGCAGCGTGGACGGTGGGGGAATGGAGGTGGCCCAGCGGCGGCCGCTCCACGCTGAGGGCGGGCAGATATTGTGCGCATCACGCAGGTACCGCACAGGGCCCGGCGCGGCCGCGTCCTGCGCCAGGCGGCGCTGCGAGGCTGCAGACGCCCGACTGCGCCTCGCCCCGCCTAGCGGCGGTGCCGAGGTGTGAGGGCGCGGGGGGAAACGAGGGTGGTGGCACCTGAGGGGAAATGGCACCTTCTTCGCGGGATGGTGAAGTGGGGACGGCCTGACGGGGGAGCTCCGTGAGGCAGCAGGGTGCTGGCAGCTCCGGCGGGGTCGGTGCCAGGCGGTGGTCGGCCCAGGCCGTGGCTGTGGAGGTGTCTGTTGCTGAGGGTGGTGCGAAACCATGTGGGTGCAGGTAATGAAGAGATTGGGGTAACAAATTGATCAGAGATCAACCCCCCGTTCTGCTCATAACCGTCTCCGCCATAACGGACACAGAGGCAGCAGAGTGTACGCAATGGTGGATGAGGGATGGACAAACACGGGGCATGGGGGTGGCCCGGCACCCTGAAGAAGTCACAAAAAATGGGCAAAAAATCCCTGTTCCTACAGCCACACGTTTTCTTAAGTCTGTCTATCATCGCTATAACCCACGGGTTTTAGCTTATTAATGGCCTGTTTCTTAAACACGGAAACCTGAAATGGTGCAAGCTTGAGTGCTTTTTCAGTAGGTTCAGCCTAGCGGTGCAGTTTCCTTAAAGAAAGCAAGAGGCAATGTAGTGATGATGATGGTAATAAATTGGTATACAGCACAACTCTTCCACCTGCCCAGTTAACGCTATCTGATGTGAAAGGGAGTGAAGTCTCGAGTGAAGGCTTCGCATTAGGAAGTGCAGCAAACTCTACCAGGCGAACTTGTGCAGTAAGGCTACTTATTAAATCATTCTGGTTTAGTGCCCTGCCTGCCTCTTTTACATTAGAGATCTCCATTGTGTTAGTTTTTACTTCTACCTTGAGAGGTAAATGTAACCTTAGTTGTTCTAAATGATGTGATGAAGGACCCTCCAAAGGAATATACTGCTCTTATCTATAAAACTGTTTGAGAATACTGGGTCTCCTGAGAGAAAACCGCATGTTATTCCTTGCACTTTATTAAACGTTTTTCATAATTATTGTATATTTACCTCTAAACCATGCTGTGATCATTAATTTACTCTCAACACAAAAATTTCACTATTTTAAGTGTATGAAAGATTAATTGCCTTGTCCAATATCATGCCAACAGTCTGAACCACGTCTGGAGTAGTGGCTAGCTATAGTGATTTACATAGCCATTTAAGTTCAAGGTTAATGCTAATTGGTAGTAGCAGGAAAATGGAGGTAAGTGTAATTATCTGAAAACATCCGTTGTTTCTCTTACTGAATTGCAGACCACACTCTGTACTTATGTTTTAGCTTGTGGTAAGGTCTTTTGTCTGCATTTAAAGAGACTGGTTAATAGGTACAAATAAGTGGTTTTAATTAGATTTCTTCACTGCATGACAGGCAATTACAATTGCGGTAGCATCTGCAGCTTCAGATGCAATAGTGTGATGTTTTTGTGGTAGAGCAGAGAGCTGTTTTCAGAAAGGGAAAAAAAAAAAAACCCAACTTTTCCCAATTAATTCTGAATCAGTCCCTTAAATCTAAACCTGCAAATTATATATACATGCGAGTAACTTCGTGGGAGTGCAATGCCACTAGGCTCAGTACAGTCTGCATTACTCTATACATATGTAGATATATGTATATGAAGACTAAGCTCATTTAATCTGATTTTCTTTTAGTGAGGAGACATATACCTTCACACAGATCTTTGGAAATCTTAACCTAAATATTCTCAAATGAAGCCACGAAAGAGACGCTTTAGAAAAGGCTGATAGCTAATTCTGAGTCATGGTCTAGTCACAAGAAATGATTCTGGTGCATCTATATAAATCCATGGAGGTGGTGTTATGAGACTTACATGAAATATTCGCAGCAAATAATTGACCTACTGAATGAACTCATTACTTTCAATTAACAAAATGCCTGAGAACAAGCTCATGATATCACGGCGTAAATGTCAGTTGGTTTTAGAACACAGCGCTTGATTTTTTTTTTTTTTCTGGTAATTTTTCTTCTTTTTTCAACCTGTGTGTTCATGCAGTGCTCAGAAAACACAAAAATATGCTTCACCATGTGACTTCTAGGATCTTAGGGGTTCATACTTGAAAGGTACATTGATCTGATATACTGTAAATCACAGTATCATTATAAATAGGTTGGAGCTGTGTTACGTTAAGTTACATAATTACATCTTTCACAAGTTTCCATTGGAGAAATGTGGTGTTTTGGGAAGATTTTTTTGTGCTCTTATTTAGGAAGGTGTGTGTTGTGGAAGACAATGTCAAAGAAAGACGTCCTGAAAATAGCCACAAAATAATAGTGCCTTTGTAGTGACAGGGAGAGATTGGTTACATGAAAGAACAAAAGGGGTCCTGCCCCACAGAGCTTAAAATCTATGTTCACAATTAAAAGTGAAGCATACAAATGTTAGTCAAGAAGAAAGTAATAGGAAAATATGCAATTTCTGCCAGAGAAAAAGTAGCCTGTCTGATGTCTGCTGTAAAATGTATGGTAAGGGCTTTCATGGGCACTGCAGTAAAACTAAGTCATCTGCTTTTCCTGTTTTTTTTGAAAGAAGATTTCATTACATTTGTTTTCAGAGATCTTCCTGCCTGTGTGAGAATACTATGTTGTGGGGGGGAAAATGAAGCATTGGCTGGTGAAAGGTAGCATTCAGCATCACATTGACAGGGTTAACAGTGCAATTACTCCTGAAAGTTAAATGATACTGTGGAAAAGAAGGCCAGTGAGCGATACAAAGAAGCTAATGTACCCAGAGTAGTGAATCTATAAAATTTCACATAAGTGGGACAGTCTTCAATAAACGTTACTTATTTTCTTACTCTTTTAAATATTTGCATGTAAGTGAATAAGAAGTGGTACTTCCACAAGGAGATTCTTTCCACCAAAGGCTGTCACTCAAAATGCAGGAGGACGTGTTGATTTAAATAATCCCTGGAGAGTGGTTTAGCATAGCATGAACTTCTGATGTTCTGCGATTAAGTTTTTATGGTCCCAGAAGTGCTCATCATTTTTAGGTATAAAAATAATCACAAAGGCATCTCTCAGCCCTACAGAGATTACTTAATCTGTCACAATGATTTAACAAACACCAGAGGTTTCCTGTGAACTTTGTTTATTTGAATGACGATTTAAGTTACTCAGGTGTTTACAATACCAGTCTTTCCGTGTGACATTATGCAATAAAGAACAAAAAGAGAAGAGCTGTGGCAGAGGACAGGAAGGGACAATGGGACAAAGTTACTAGATGCACCATTGTGTACAGTTCTTATTCCTCCTCTGTGTTCCCAGAAGGTCGTTCACAGTCAGAAAATAGGAACAATTATTGAAACTCCTTTTAGCAAAATAAATGACAAGGAAAATGAGTTTCAGTATTAGCTAAAGAGAGGCAATCACTTTCCACAGTAAAGTCTTATTTGAGCCTTACCTATCTGGCTTTGCTTAGCCTAAAATATTTGCAACTTCATTCCAGAGAGACGAGTATTTCTGCAAAAGCTGGTGCCACTCAAACTGAATTACTGTTCATAAAAAATCTACTGTTGAAATGTTGGCATTTGTTTGTATCTCATCCTTCCTCCAAAGCAGTCTTTTGCCATCCCTTCAAATATTCTGTATGGCACATGCACCAGCTGTTTTCTGAACTAATATAATCTTTAATTAGCCGGTCCTGCTATATTAGTAATTTATCACCTAGTGTGATTCCTTTTGATATTAGGAATCGTTCTTCATGATGATACTGTTGATTTCCATCTCAAATAACACTTGTTTGGCACTCTGCTTATTAGGAAAAATATAAATACCTTTCTACAGTTGTACAGGTTCACTAAAATCTCCCTTGGCTGTTTTAGGGGAACACTTTGGCTTTAGATATTTGACTTGTTCTTTTCTGTTGGTTTTAGAGCTGCTCTGAGAGCACGCAAGCTTCTCCATTTTTAAGGCAATGAATGGTTTCTATTGTAAAACTGATTTGGACCAACTTTCTTTCCTCTAAGCATTTGTACGTTCTGTGATGGGGAAGTGCATTGGTGTCTGTCGGAAGCATGGACTCACGTTCAACTCAGACCATTTTGTCTGTCAGTTACAACACAATGTCTGTTAACAAAATCAGGCAGAGCTTGTGAATAAGCATGAGTGAAAGCTCACTTTACTGTTCAGCTGTAAATGTCAACTCTGAGGTACAGATCTTAGAAATGATAATTTCCTTGCTAAAGGAACTTCCTGCTTTCACGACAAGGACAAACCAACTGACTTCAACAAGAAGTTACTCTTACACATGAGCGCGTTGACTTTTCAAAGCAAATTTTACTCTAAAATTCTTTATGGGAAACAGTACAAACAGAGTGTACAGCATTTCAAAGTGTAATTAGTGCCACATGCAATTGAAGTATTCTTGTTACTCTGATGATTTAAAAGTTTGTGAAATAGAAGCCCTTTTTTCAGAACTGAAACAAAAGCAGTGAACTTTAAAGCTAAGTTATAAGTTTAAGAACAGTTGTTTTGAGCTCTAATTAAGTATTTACCAGACTATGGGAAATACAGTGGATGGGAGGGGCTGGTGATAACCTTGCAAGGAATCTACTACTATGAAATAGTAGTAAAGAACTGACAAGTCTACCTTTTTATTGATTTAACTATAAAAGAAAGTGCATTCGTATTAAATGCATATGAATAAATGTACAGTGAATACATAATTTAGTTTAATTTCCTGTCATACTGTAACAGCAGGGCATGGAAATAACTGCTTTTAACAAGTTACTCAGGTTTCTAGGCTGTCTTTGTATTGTGCCTCCTTGGCTGAAAGGGAAGACCTGACTTTTCTCATTATCTGATGTTAGAGGTTCTCAAACTGATCCTTGCTGCTTAGAGAGCTCAGTTCCCAAGGTTCCTCCCACTTGCCCTAGGTGAGTGCAACAAGATAGGACTAAGACTCTTCTTTATTTGGATTAGTTGTTTCTGAAATAATAATGCACCTTATTCATCCCAGAGTTGCTTAAGAGTTGCTTTTAATGCCAAGATAAGCTTCCAGAGTAAAGTGAGTTTATTCTAAGAGCAAAGGTTGAAGTGTATGTGGGGGTGATTAGTAAATAACAAAAATGCAATTTAAAGTTAAGCTTACCAAATAAGTTTTCCCTTCAGTTGCTTCAAATTCACAGCTAACTTAAGGGAGAGAAAGGGAGGACTATGGAATTTTCTTTTTCTGTCCCCCAGGACTGGCTCGCCCTAAATAGCTTTCTCAGTCCATATGGTCATTGCTACTTAATTTGGGATGGTTCTCCCTCTTATCAATTCTCATGTTCAATCCTGATCCTTTCTGTTCAGAAAGAACGAGGGATTTTCCCTTGACAGGTTTCTAGGGTTACTTCTTGTGTATTCATTTGAGTTTAAATTACCCTCCTATTTTTGAAACATCTTGTAAGTTTCTGTTATGTCGCCAGTGTCTATGCCACTTATTAGCTTTATTGTCTGACATTCATTTTAAATTCTTTATAAAAGTTGCACATACCAACACTAGAAAGGATAGCGTTGTTCATACGACACTTCGTTCCCATCCCTCTCCTCATTCCCACTATCTCCTTCTCCACACACAGTTTTGAGGCTTCTGCTCTCAAAATTCCTCCCTAACTACTTCCAACTCCAACAGCATTGGTGAGCACAGCTTGAGGTACCTCCTCTCTGCCAGCCAGCAAGTCATGACAGACTGTTTAGTGGCCAAAACTGGTGGTGTGCGTCAGAATCAGGTTGAGTGTCAGGTAATGAATGGGAAGTAGGTACTCAGAATGTTACTCAGCTGCAACCTGGAACAGCCCAGTGCAATTGAATTTGTCACTGGGTCAGAGCCTGAATGTTTCTGCAATTGTTCCAGGATCCACCTGCTTCCCCAATGCCTTTCTCTTGCTTTGTATGACAAGCAAGAAACTGTTGCCATCTGTTCTTGTGGGTAAATGCCTTCACTTTTCTGAGCAGCAGGATAGGGGAAGCTGTGCACAACTTGGACATCTAGAGACCTCAGAGGAAGTGGTCCTGAAGCTTCACATTGGTCAGCCACTGAGTGTAAAAATACTTCATTGAGATTTAATTTTGTTAGTTGCATCTTAGCTTGATGTCCCATCTGCTAAGTGTCCCTCTGCAAGCATGTAAGTGTTGTCCAAACACAAATTTGTGAGATGGTTTTGGCTGGGATAGAGTTAATTTTCTTCATAGTAGCTAGTATGGGGCTATGTTTTAGATTTGTGCTGAAAACTGTTGATAATACAAGGGTGTTTTAGTTACTGCTGAGCAGTGCTTACACAGAGTCAAAGCCTTTTCTGCTCCTCACACTGCCCCACTAAGCAAGTAGGCTGGGGGTGCACAAGGGGCTGTAAGGGGGACACAGCTGGGACAGCAGACCCCAACTGACCAAAGCAATACTCCACACCATACGATGTCATGCTCAGCAATATAAAGCTGGGGGAAGAAGGAGAAAGGTGGGGACATTTGGAGTTATGGTATTTATCTTCCCAAATAACTGTTACACATGATGGAGCCCTGCTTTCCTGGAGATGGCCAAACACCTGCCTGACAATGGGAAGTAGTGAATGAATTCCTTGTTTTACTTTGCTTGTGTGTGCAGCTTTTGTTTTACCTATTAAACTGTCTTTATCTCAACCCACGAGTTTTCTCACTTTTACTGTTCTGATTCTCTCCACCAACCCACTGGCGGGACTGAGCGAGCAGCTGTGTGGTGCTTAGTTGCCAGCTGGGGTTAAACCATGACAGATAATAGTCATAATAACATAGTCCTCCCCACAACACGCCCAAAGCTTTAATGAGTAACGTTCTGGGAACAGTAGCCAAAGATGCATATTAGTATTCATGTTTCTGAGAGTTACTTCAAGTCATATGCAAGCTCAGATATATGTTCCATTTATATAAGTGGTGTTATTTGCATAAGTAAAGCCGTAAGTTTGTTCAACCATTCAGTCAAGCAGCAGTGTCTCTAAAATTGCACTATGCGAACCTGAAACGCTGTAGGATATAAATTTTTTTTTTTTTTCAGAAAACCTATCTAGGAAACTGAAGAAGCATTTGAGTATAAAACCGATATATATAAATTAAAATTTTTTCCTTGTCAGTTCAGTTAAATGATTATCGTATTAGATACATTTATCCTGATGTGTTTTATATGGTGCTTCATTCTTTTGACCCCCTAAACTGTATGTAAGAGCAGAGTTTGGCTATTATGTCATCCATATTTTTTGAAATTGGTATTTATGATGGTAGTAAATTAAACATGTTTCTAAACTGTACTTTAATTGGGGGTGATATTTCAAGCTGTGAAAGATTAAACAGCCTGAAGGAATAAGCAGTGTTCCATCTCTTGCTTTAAGTTGGTAACACCTTCATCACTTCTATGAAGATTAAGATATATGTCTGCGTATAGCAAAAACTTCATAACATCAACTTGCTGTACTCTGTTACAGATATCAGAGTAGTCCATTTCATAACGTTTTGTCCACATGGCTTTCTTATAGCGAGCATATCTGTCTGACATGTTGCTGTTTGTTTCATTTCATCCTGCTCCTAGTTTTGACATTTTTATTGACAAATTATGATTACATTTAGTTTTAATAAGGAATTGTGAGTACTAAAGATTTCATAGGAGCACTGGCTGTATCTCCTTGTCTTGTTTAAATGTGAAGTGCAATTATTACAAAATTGAGACAACAATGAAGAGCTTAAATGTTCCTGGTTTTCTTTTAAAAGTACCACATGACAATGAAATTCCATGAAAGAATGTAGAACAGACAACAAATTTAGAAATATAAAGTTATTCTGGGGAAATCACTACCAGAAAATAAAAGCCACTTTAAAAAAATACCAGCAGTGGTAGACATAGTTTAAAATTACAAAGGGCATAAATCTTTAAGCCTTGGACTTCTAGTTATTAAGCCAAAGAATTGCTATCTGTTCTGTGGAAGAAACTTGTGTGTAGGTTATTATGTAATTGGCTTCTCAGATTTTTTGCACTTTTTGTGAAAGATGGGAGAGAGGATGCCAGACCACTGATCTGATTCCCCGGCACTGTAAAGTTGTTCCATCTCTTCCTAACTATACCTGTTTCTATTAGAGAGTTTTTGTGTCACAGTGAAGAAATAATAACTTTGGGATCCTGCAGTATGTAACATTGCAGGGGACCCTTGAAGCTGAATGGAGCCCTGTTCCTGCAGTGCTCCAGTCGAGTTAATATCATGAACTGTGTGATTGATGTTTTTGGGGCTGCACTCCCTGCTGCTTTAAACAGGAAGCTCTTCCAGTATCGCTTCAGTTCAGCGAACAAGGCCACTTCCTTAACAATACAATAACAGGAATTTGATCAGAAACTTCAAAATTCAGTTCTCAAAGGCGTGAAGATAATTGCTGTCATTCTTGCATTATCTCCAGTATTTCGGTATAAAAGTTACAGGTTTTGTTTGGAACAAAAAATGCTTTCCTCATACTCTTTTCACAAGGAGGAATCTGTCTTTTTTATGATTGTTAAAATATTGTTCCAGTTTTGTGAGAGATTTGTCATTCTCCTTTCTTTCCCTAGACCAGATTTATGTTGCCAATATCACAATATGATTTTGCAGAAAAATGCCATCAGCTGCTTCTAACATTTTTTCATCTTTTAGTATCCATACATGGTTCACCATTAAGAACAGTTGTTCTAGATAGATACTGTTCAGGTCCAGGCTGCTCAAGAGGCAGTGCTCAGTCACTGCCTGTATTCATTTGCTACTTCTAATACAGATACAAGAAATATTACAGCTAAGTTAAACTGAATTATTTATACTGCAGAACTAAATTATTTGCCTTGGTTTTTACTGGTAAGATTTGCTTTCAGAGATCCCAGGCTGTGGAGAGCAGTGGAAAAATCGGGAACTCTGAAGACATAAACTGAGTTGAGAAGGATCAAGTTAGGAAACATTTAAACAAATAGAGCATACACAAGTCTGTAGGATTTGATGGGATTCATCCATGCATGCAGGGCTGCTCTCAATTATATCTGGAAGGTCATGGCAATCGGATGAGATTCCTGGGGACTGTAAGAAAGCAAATATCCCAGCTGTCTTCCAGAAGGGCAAAAAGGAGAATCCAGGGAACTACAAGCCTGTCAGCCTCACCTCAATCCCCGGGAGGGTAATAGAGCAACTCCTCATGGAACCTATTTTCAAATATATCATGGACAAGATGATTAGGAGTTGTCAGCATGGATATAAGTGGGGGAAATCATGTCTGACCAATTTGGTAGCCTTCTGTGAAGAAACCACTGGCTTTGTGGATGAGAGGAGAGCAGTGGATGTTGTTTATCTTGACTTTAGCAAGCCTTTTGACGTTGTCTCCCATAACATCCACATCAACAAACTAGTGAAGTACAGACTAGATAAATGAAAAGTGAGGTGAACTGAAAACTGGCTGAACTGTTGGGCTCAAAAGGTTGGGCTGGGCACAAAGTCCAGCTGGAGGACAGCGCAGTACCACAGGGGTTGATACTGGGGCCAGTACTGTTTAACCTCTTCATGATGGACCTGGGTGATGGGGACAGAGTGCACCCTCAGCAAGTTTGCAGACAATACAAAGTTGAGAAGAGTGGTTGATAGACCAGACGGACATGCTGCCACTCAGAGGGACCTCAAGAGGCTGGAGAAATGGGCCAACTCCTGTTCATGAACCTCATAAAGTTCAACAAAGGGAAATGCCAAGTCCTGCAGCAGGTGAGGATTAACCCCGTGCACTAGTACACATTGAAGGCTGGAAAGCAGCATTGCAGAAAAGGACCCAGGACTCCTGGTGAACAAAAAGTTGACCATGAGCCAGCAATTTATGCTTACAGCTAAGAAGGCCAACAACATCCCGGGCACTGCCAGCAAGGGATTCTTTCTCTCTAGTTAGGCACTTGGTGAGACTCCACCTCGAGTGCTGTGTCCAGTTCCAGGCTCCCCAGAACAAGAGATCCATGCACATAATAGAGTAAGTTCAGTCAAGGGTCACAAAGATAATTAAGAGAATGGAGCATGTGTCATACAAGGAGAGGCTGAGAGAGCTGGTATTGTTTAGCCTGGAGGAGAGAAGGGTCGGGAGATCTTATCAATGTGTGTAAATACCAAAAACGAAGTAGTAAAAGACAACAGAACCAGCATCTTTTCACTGTTGCCCAGAAAGGACAAATGTCAATGGGCACAAATTGAAAGACAGGAAATTACACTTAAATATAAGAAATAATTTCTTCACAGTGAGAACAGTCAAACACTGGAACAGGTTTTCCAGAGGCGTTGTGGAGTCTTCAGCCTTGGAGATCCTTGAAACCCAACTGGATAAGGTCCTGAGCAATGTTCTGTAGTTGACCTGTCTTTGAGCAGGGTGGGGGCTGAACTAGACAATCTGATGAGGTCCCTTCATGCCTCAACTATTACTATTCCATGATTCTATCAAATTGGGGTAGACAGGAAGGTTTGAGACAAATTCCGTCAGTTGCAAGTGGAGCATAAGAGCATAAGGAGCCAGGTAGATCCTCTAGGTACATTGTTGGCCATGAGTTTCTATTCAAGAATACAGGATTTGTACATATCAGGAGTGAAATACGCATAAACGGACAAATGATTGCAGAACAGACTTCAACAGTTCCCTTTGGCACTATATGCCAAGTTGCTAATAGACGTCCTCCAGATTGGAATTTCCAATTGTAGAGAGACCTTTGACTGAAAAAGTAATTTAAAATCCTTTTCAATTCCTGTTGAAATCTGTTAATTCAAGGAACCTGCTGGGAAACCACATGACTCAACCATGCAGAGACTTGTATTTTCAATGTGTGTTTGAAGAACTTGATTAAAATGCCAATTCCAAGAAATAGCAAGTGGTGGCTTTTATGTATATGTGTGTAACAGTGTCACTAAATGAAGAGGGAATAGCATAAAGATGCTTCTCTCCACCCTTTTACTGAATCTTTAGTAGCTCACATATATTTTCTGGCTTTTGGAATTGTCTGATGCCATGTTTTGGATAGTGCAAGGAGCGGTACTTGGGTAAATCACTCCTTTTCCTGCAGTTTATTCCTAGCTGTCGTTATACTTACTCTGAATTAAGTTCTCTCCCCTTTTATTATTTTTTTTAATGTGTCCTTTATTTCCTCTTCCATCTCCTAGTGGGGCATGGCACAGCAGATACCTGGAGGTACACCACACAAGCTTCAGGTTCTCCCTTGGATGAGAGATTCTACAGCCATGTTTCAACAATTCAGACATTTGTCTTGGACCCATGTCGTCAGCTGCGCGGGCCTTACCAGAGATTCAACAGCTTCCCTTTTCTTTAATGATAGGCTCCAATAGTCTCTTTTTGGCCACCATACAATTAGTCTGTCCAGAACAACTGCAAAGGCTTTCCCTTTTCTGTTCGGGAACAGATGGGTTCTTGCGTTTTTGGGAACAAAGGCTGGACCTGTATTTCTCAGCCATCTGCTTCCTTGATGACCTCTTTCTTTAAACCCTGTTATGGAAGAGGACTAGCAGGGTCTCCAGCATGATGGTTCTACATAACCAAATAAAAAGTCATGGTTCCTGCTCTAAAATTTTACTGGAGAGAGAAAATCCATGCAAATCAGTTAAATCATTGAGGCTTGACACGGGTACATGAGTTTAACATCACATAAAATAGAAAGTATTCATCAATTCAGTCTTTGCAATACATAATTATTTATCTCATGTATAAAATTTCACCCATAGATCCTAAAAAATATGCCAAAAATTTCATATATTAAATTTTGCAGCATTGTAGAATAGAAGCATATGTACATGTTTTATACCTGACATGAAAAAGACGGTTGACAGATGTGCTTGTGTTGAAGAGATTACAAGGTCTGTGCTACTTAATTGCATCATTCTCCCACTTGCTCATGTATATACTTGTGTTTGTCCTGTAAGGGAGAAATTGCAAAGCTCTTTTTCTTTTTTTTTTCTTTTTTTTTTTTTTTCCTTCCCACACTGCTTTCTGAAACTTTCATGAGGTCATAATACCCATGTGCATGCTCTGCTGCTTGGAACTGTATTATTGGTCTCTATTATCCTGGGAGGAGCATTGCAGGTTTCCTACAGGAGCCAATAAAACAGCCTTTTCCCTTTGGGAAAGTGACTTGTGTTTCTTCATCAGCCCAAAGCTAGAGGCTATTTTAATCCTCTGAAGTCTGCAATTTACTGATCTAGACTCAGACTTACGTGCCTACTGCTGAGGAGGGAAAAAAAAATAATAATGCATGGATCTTCTTTACAACTGCAAGTCATGTTTTCTTTTTGGGGGACAACGCAAGGACATATTGTACAGAGACAGTGCTAAGGAGAGGGTGAAGCAGGAAGGAAGCAGTACAGATGTGGAAGATCTAATACATGGCTACATCGTGGGCTTTTCAGAGCAGAATACCTGTCCTTGCCTACATTGTTCATACCTCTCCCAGCAGATAGGACAATACCAATGATCCCAGAAACTGTGCCTGAGCAACCTGCCTCAGATCTCCAGTGTCTCAGTCAAGAAATGGTAGAGATTGGCTACCCTTGAGATGTGTTGGCAAGTCGACTATTAGACTGAATAGATAAATCACGTTATCAGGAGCACACCTGCTAGTTTTTAGAACATTCTCTTTATAGGATACAAGTGTCCACTTGATTGCACCATTTGAAAAAGCCAAGTCAGCCTCAAAAAGCAGTATTCCTTTGTCCTGCAGGATTAAGAGACTGTTGAGGGACATTGATAAACACCCATTTGGATGAAGGTTCCACTTCACCATATCATGAACCAAGTGAGCGCTTACCTCCTTGGAGAGCTGAAGCCTACTGCCGCACATACAGCTCTCTATCACAGTTTAGCGGGAACTGAACCTATTATCTTCTGACATGGTCTGAAAGCAATCTCACACAATAGGGACATGCAGAACGTTTTGTCCTTAGTTGCTCAAAGGTAGTAGAGTTCCGCAGTCATGTAAGCAGTGTAACCAAGAGAGTCTGGTGAAATTAGTGTTGGACATGTTTACTTCCCTGCTCTTTACAGGTACTTTAATAAGTAATTGCCTGCAACCATGTACAGTGTTAGGTTGCAAAATACTTTGCAACATGTTGTCCTCATTTCTTGCAGGCTGTGTGGTCTATATTTGCTTAAGCTTCTAGTGTCTGTGGCAGTTCTTCTGCCTGGAATGTTTTGTCACGGATTAATTTTTGGACTTTCTTAGGCAAGCATTTAATTACTATGGGGAACAATATGACATGTTTAAACAGAGAACTGCACTAAATTCACAAAGTGGACAAGAAAGTATTTAAGGAGCCACATTAGATTGCTAAGAAAAAGTTAATGTACTTTTTAACTGTAAGCAAACAAGCCAAAATTCAGCTTCTGAAATGCTAGGACTGGGGCTGAGTTATGATTTCTTCTGCATTTGAGGGTTTTCACAGAATTACAGAATCTTCATGGTTGGAAAGGACCTTTAAGATCATTGAGGCCAACCAAACAACCTACAATCTGCCACTAGAGCATGCCCTGAAGTGCCACGTCTAGATGTTTCTTAAACACCTCTAGGGATGGTGACTCAACCACCTCCCTGGGCAGGCTGTTCCAGTGCCTGACCACTCTTTCAGTAAAGTAATTCCTTCTTTTCCCCTACACCTCTTCTTTAGTTGGCATGGACTAAAGAGTGTCTGACCACTATGTGAGGTCACACAAGCATCTCATAAAATGCTCGTCTTTGCCTTTTTCATTCTCTGGGAAGCAGCAGATGAAAGATTTGGAGGAGTTTAGGATGCCTGCCTGTGAACCTGGAGGGGAACTTATGATCCACGTGTCCTTGTGTCTGGAGGAGCTGTTTCTCAGAGCCCTGGCAAAAGTACCAGTGCTGGGACTTGCACATACTCTTGTTCCAGCATGAGTGTTTATGGACCTTCATCACTGAACCAATGCTCAAAATGTTTCTGCTCTGCCTTTACCAAAGAATTACAAGAATGTTGCCAGGGTTTGTGATTTCCACATGCCTACAATAATGTTTGTGATGTTTTGCCTCTTAATTTGGCTATAGAAGTACATTTTCTCCTGGCCTGACACTATGGTGACCATGTGCTCCTGCTCCTCAATGTCTACAATAGGAAAAAGCAGTCCCTTCGGTATTCTTTTTTTAGACAGCAAGACATGGATTTTCATTGTGAGAATTACTTACTTCTACCTTACAGGATCACAGTTTGCAGATTTAATTTTATTTTGTGTCATTTTAACTTTGAGCTCAGCAGTCCTCTGAGGTTTCTGGTAAAATGTATCAAGGCGACAACAGGCCATATTGCGAGCAGGTGGTTTTTATTTGTTGCTTTGTTTAAATTACTTTTACAAGCTTACTGACTTCCGATGGAAAGTGGTTTGCCTCTCAGCATTAATGTGGCTAAACAGATAATTAGAGCCTCAGTCTTGGGCCTGTTTGACCTTCTTAGACCCTGAACAAACCGCTGGGGATAAGAATATCTTAGAGATCCCTGAATGGGAAAATAGGAAATCTCTGAGGCCAGCATGTCCTGAGCATCCTCCTCAGGCTCTGCAAAGCTTTTTAAATGCCATATGAACACTTAATATGTAAGTAAAATGGGAAATATTCTCAACTAGGGGACCTTGAACACAAATTGCACTATTAATTGACCAAACTCATTGCCTAAAATGCCTTCTCCCTTAAATATTGTCAACTATTACTTCATATCTGGATCTGGAAGAGTGCTGAAGTAACTACTTTTTGAACGGTACCTGTCAACCAGCCTTCCCACAAGGACAGCTTATCTGCCACAGCGGAGGGAGAAGTCAGCGGTTTGCAGTTTATCAGCAGGATATGGCTGATAAACCCGTGGTATAGCTCTACAGTTGTGGACCCTCAAAGGAACCCTTGCCAAAAAGCATTGGCTGCCAGGCTGCCTAGGACAGCTTCCACCTAAGCCAGACCAGTGGTACAGACCTCTGGTGACTTTTAACATTAACAAATGTCACCCACTAAAGCAGCTTCACAATTGAAAAGCTAAATCGCAACTTTGCTAAGGCTTTTCCTTAGGCCAATTCACAAGCACTATGCTTGTGCAGATGATAATGAGGATGATGTTTGTTGTTGTTACTTTTATTATTAGTGAAGTACAGGTTGCAGCATTTCCCACACACTGCAAGCCGTCTTCACTTAGGGGACAACTCTCTATTAAAACAGATGTCGTTAGTGTAAGTGAACCCAAGAGGAAGATGTTTAAGGGGATGGTTGACTTAACAGTTCTGCAGCATTGGTGCTGTTGCATGACTTTGGGTTGGGTCATTGAGACAGCGTTGGAGAAGCTGCTCTGTCATTCTTAGGGTTCTGAAACAACAGATCCAGTAAAGATGTGTCAGTGTGAAGAAATTGGCCAACGAGTATTCAGAGTGGTTTGTTTTACGGGAAAAACATCATATTAGATAGTTGCCTTTGCAGATCACTGTACCACACCTGTCTGGAGGCAGCAGCCAAACCAAGTAATGCAGCACAAGCCATCAGCTGCTTCTCAAAGTTATTTTCCATGCGAGTTGACCATACTTGTGTACAAGTGCTGTGGCCATATTTTTACTATTTTTTTGTTTGCTATTTGAATATTTAGGCACATAATTACATATTTTAAAATATTTTAACTTTTGTTTGCTAATTGCTGAGATGTGTTTCAGTACATTTAAAAAAAAAAAAAAAACCCCAATACTTTGGCAATTTGGGGGGATGCAATTGCTCAGTTTACCTATATAGAAACACCTCTGGTTGTCAGTCACCCAGGCAAATAGTAGGCATAAACCCATTCCTTGATTTCTTCCATAAGTCAAACCCCGTCAGTCTGTGAGGAGGACAGAATCCTTTCTACCAGCAAGGCTCCCTGTAGCTGTTTATCCAGAAATCTCCTTCCTGTTGTAGAGACATTTTCCTCAAACAATAGCAAAGGTGTAAATCAGGCATACTGCTTTGGGGGTCTCATTCAGAGCACAGAAGGATCTCTCCTGGTGCACCAGGGCCCCCAATAATTCTTCTAGGATCCGAGGAAATTGTTTGTTAAGGAGGTTGCTCCAGAGCTTGTGTTGGGACATGCGGCCACGTTTGTGTCATGGTAACACTTAAAATGGAAACTTTTTTCTCCTCTGAAAAGCGGACTTGTGAAAAAAAAAAAAAAAGATTGCAGAAATCTCAGTGGTGAAGGCAATATAAGCACTTTACTGGGCTCTACATAGCAAAGGTTTGAAGCCAGGGAATGTCTAGGCACGGCTCAGCCCTGTTCCCTTTCAGGAAGTTAGCCTCATACGTCTGATGCTCTCCTCAGATTGCTATGAGCAACCTCCCTCAAAATGGCATCGCTGCAATCTGCTTTAATATATCAGCTGAAGTCACAAGGCCTGTCGTGTCCCGTCCAGGATCTGACCAGGATTTGACTGTACTCTTCCTACCAGCCAGCTGTATTTCAGGAACACATATGACTTGGGCTGGCAGCCTGGAGCAGCCCAGTAATGAGGGGCTGAAGGCCAAAGACAGAGTTATCCAATACTGCCTCAGTAAAGCAGTGGGATGGGAAAGTTTGTCCAAAGGCAGAAGAGGAGGAGATTTGGGGATAGCGAGAGAAGAATGGACTGGCGTAAATCCCAGCAGCATGTGGTTCTGCTGCAGCCACGGTGCAAACAAGCAGGATAAAGTGGGGACAGCAGCTGAAGCAGGTGTAGGAGTGAAATCTGAGCTCCCCGAGTCAGGCTGCCCTTACGCCACGGAGCAAATATAGGAGTGCGGAGAGGGCTGCTTCTCAGGCGGTACGGACAGAAGGGTGCACAGGAGCTCACACCCAAGCCCAGCCGGGCACACAGTTACTGGTGTGTGCTCCTGGAGCCCAGCCATGGTAGCGCTTGTGGAACTGCTGGAGCACTCTCAGGCAGATTTGTGACTGTGCAGCCCTGCAATACGGGATCACCATGGCCAGTAACAGGCCACCAGCTTTATCATGAGTTTGCAAGGCCTCAAGCTCTGACTGAAGTTTTCTTGACCTGTTTTACTTGGTTTAGCCATGGCAGCAATTGCTGTCATTGACCAAGTGTCTGTATCTAATGTGTTTTACTTTATCTTGGTGTGGTAGACCAATAGATTTATATAGACAACAGTAAATAGAGATGTTTACAACCCTTAACATGCTGTAGTTGTGTAGAGTAATACAGGGCTGGTGCGGTGGTGGAGGCGTTGAGAAGTGGAGACATGGGATGCAGCGTAGAGGTGTGCAGGGTGGGATGGGTGGTAAGTAATGGGGCACAGGCTGGCACTGGAGACCCCGCAGCCATAAACAACTCTGTAATGGTCAGTTAAAAGAACCTGCAGACCTGGAGGTGAACAAATCTGTTTTTAGGAGTAACAAAGATAGCCAAAAAGTAGTATCTAATATACATAAATGGGGCCATATATAGTAAATTCGGGTGTTACCTGGTCCTGCAGGCCAGTCAAGACAAAGGTCTAATTGTGTGGTAGCAAACATATATACATGACCCTAAGTAGAAGGAAGATTGCTATTACTGTAACTTTTGCCATATATATAAATATCCGACCTGCTTTTTTTTTTGTAATAATTATATTTAGACTAATGATTAATGAATAATTAGATCTAGACTCAAAACTGGAAGAGGGAAGATTTTGATTAGATATCAGGAAGAATTTTTTCACTCTGGGGGTGGTGAGGCCCTAGAACAGGTTCCCCAGAGGAGCTGTTGAGGCCCCATCCCTGGAAGTGTTCAAGGCCAGGCTGGATGGGGCTTTGAGCAGCCTGGTCTAGCGGGAGGTGTCCCTGCCCATGGCAGGAGGGTGGAACTAGATGGTCTTTAAGGTCCCTTCCAACTCGAACCATTCTATGATTCCTGCATTAAACTGTGAAGATTTGCATTGTACTAACAATATATTCTTGCCTTAACTTACATATATAAGGAAAGCTGCTTTTTTGCCCATAAGCAAGATTTTGAATGTAACAAAACTGAACACACATTTTCTTTATTTGTATAGCTCTTCCAGTGCCCCAGGAAGAGAGGCACAATCTTGAGTGGGGGAGCCGCCTGGGTACCCTCCCGAGATACAGCTGAGCGGGCTACTCAGCAAATGCATGGCAGAGGGGAACCAAGTACCTATGTCATCTCAGTTCATCCAGGACATGTTTTCAGTATGTGACTACATCCTTGTTTCCCACAGAGTTTGAGCTTGAGATTTCGTAATTTAACATATGATCTAATAATGTGCTTTTGACACTACCATAAAACCATTGTCCTTAGTATTATTTTTTCAGTTCTATTCAGTGTTCTGAAGTAAACCTCTAGATTCAACACAAGATTACTCATGAGTTCGTATTTAAATGCTAATTTTTGTTTAAAGATAAACAATAGTAATTACTAATAGTTGCATGTATACAGTTCTTACCCAGCAAGTGCATAGCACTTTACAAATATTGATGGAGTCAGTCTTGTAGTGCCAAGAAAATGTAAGTAAGCATAAATTTGGGCACTCAGCATGAAACAAATCTGGTGATACATGCATGTAATGAAAGCGTATAATGGTTTATGCTGATTTCCTAACCCCGTTGACTCACTGTGTAACCAAAACCCAGTTAAAGGCACTGGGGAGTGGCTGTGTAGGACAAGGGGCAAGGACCGTACAGCCTGGAAGCGTTTGCTGGGGCGGGACACTGTAAACACAAGGCAGAAAGCTTGAATTGGTATTTATTCCCTCACTTTATCTCTTTTTTATGGTTGTCAAATTCCTGAAAGGGACAAGTTACTTTGAATGTGTCATTGAGCAGGTTGGGCTCAACATCTGTTCATATTAAAACGGCATCTGCTTTGAGATGGGAAATTCGAAGGAGAAAACGTAAGAGGAATGCTGGAGTAGCAAGTATTGCCTCAGCAAAGCCAGTCTCTGGCTTTGTTTGACAACCACCGCACATATTTCCTTATACAAATTAATCAAATCGATTTTAAGCACTGTTACATTGTTTGCCCTTGTAACTCTCATTGGAAAGTTTTTTCAGAAACCCACTAGTTTGTTCTAATGTGAGTAAAAATCAGCTTGGGTACCTTGATACCTACCGTGTGCTTTAATTTGAAGAGCACGCTTCCTTTCATGTGCTTCCTTAACTCAAAATTTACTTTAAAGTCCCACTCTCACTCATGGTCCTGCACTGGGAGCTGCCCTTATGGAGCACCCGGCATTGTTGCTGTTTCCAGTGTTTTACGTCATTCGTGTGTTGTTTTCTTCACTCATTGCCAGTGCCCTAAAGTAATCAGTATAAGTCATTTGCTCCAAGCACAACAATTTTAGTACAGTGAATTGCATTTGCTGTCACTTTCCTATGTGCGTTTAAGATGTTTTCCTTAATTATTCCATTCGTACATTTCTGCAGGATTTTGAATTAGCCACTCGGTGTGCAGGATTGGATTGACCGCCCAGAATTCCGTGTTCACTTGTCCTGCCCTGCATTACAGGATTTTTTTTTTTCCATTGGCAATGTTCATGGATTCTTAGCAGAAGGAATGGAGATCAAATTAACAAAGCTGTATGCTTCCTTTGCTGACATTAAGTAAATCCTGTACATTTTGAGTCATTTCAGCCATCCAATCCATTTTAAGCCATTTTCAAACCACTGTCAGACAGCCAGGAGAATCTACTGCTGAGCTCTGCTATTCTTAAGAAGAAAATGTTGCACTTGCATTTGGAGTAGCTTATTAATTTTGCTTCCTAAGTAAAGCTAAAGATCAAATATAAAATGTGATTGAAAAACAAGCCAAGAGTTTCCAGTGCTACCTGACATAAATCACAACCTGCCACCAGCCAGTGACCAACTCCATCCCACTAGGCAGGTAAGTCCTACGCTTAACAGACTCCAATGCATGCCTCATGCAATTCTGTTGGTTTTTAACATCTTCCATTATTAACATCTTCCAATATAACTCCAGTACTAGAATGATTTTATTCTATTTGTTAAGCAAGAATGCATGTTGTGTGGTAGACAGTTTTACCATGCAGCTAAGTGGCCCCTTCTTAGGCTGTTGATATAGTCATGACAAATTGTTCTGAATAAAATACACTGCAAGTCAGTAACTCATCTAGTAACAAATTGCTTTTAGCTGCAGTCACTGAACTTTGTTGTGGAAAAATAAGAAAAATTGCTAGAAAGAATTGGCTAAAATATTCAGGAATTTGTATTTGAAAAATACTGAAAATAAAAAAAAAAATTAAGTCAGTTGTGATTTTATCAAGATTTTCTGCCTGAGTGCAATTAAAGACAAACCATTTTGAGGAAAAGAGGTTTGTTATAGCAAATAATATAGTTTGTTTATAGGTTTGTTACAGCAGTGGAAAACACTCTGTCCTATGCAGCATTTCTCCCCAGAACAGCAAGACACTAGCCACCAGTTTGGCTGCTTTATTTTCAGCCCACCACTGCAGGGCACTTTAGTAATCTGTTGTGTGAGGTAGAGGTCAAAATCTCCAAGCTCTTTGCTATAGAATAAAAGCTAATGCCTCCAAGTTCTTATGTTTTTATTCTTTCACTGACTGCTGTTTTCCAGCACGTTCTGTCCTAACTGACCAGCTGCTGAGTCTCATCTTTGAACATATTGAGGATGAAGCCGTACAACTTTTTTTATTGAGCTTATTAGAAAGCAAGGTTATGTTTGTGGAGCAGGTCCAACGTAATAGCTTTAATGAGCATATGAAGTTGGCAGCTTGTAGCGTTCATGTTGAGTCAAAAGTCGTTCTGTAGATAAATTTGCTTTAAACTTACATACTGCTGGGATATCATCACCTTTTGGGATCAAATGTCTACTGAGAAGCCCTATTGACATAGACATTAAATTACATTGTTGTAGCTTCGGTTGACCAATAGTCACTGATAACTTGGACTGCTTTTAGCACAGGCAGCAGGCTTTCCAGGAGCTGCTTTTGTGCCTGGTCTGGGGCCTTCTGCATTTTCAACGACGTTTGCTTTGTGCGGAGTAAGTACAGTGAGCCATCCCACTTCCAAGTGTCTGTTCAATGTCTTACAAAACATTGTGCATCCTTGCTTTGCAGTGCTGCCTTAGACCATGATGTGTCAGAAGCCTTGTCCCCATCACTTTTGGTCAGGGAGAGGTCAGCTCCGGTTCAGGGAGCACCGATGGGCAGGTAAAAGCCTCAGCTGCAAAAATGGCAACAGTTTTTCCTCCTGTGATTGATAGGGCCTTGCACCATCATAATAATTGAAGCTCTGAGTTTCCATTCAGAGGCTCTGAAGAAATTCTGACTTTACCTGGTTTTGGCCAGATTTGTTACTGTTCTGACAGTTGCTGGAAGTGGTCCAAGGTGAGCAGTTGGACTAACATTTTGACTCAGAATGCTGAGCTCTTCATGGCCATTCAAGTAGCACTGCACCACCTTTCCCCACCTTAATAAAACACCCACAGGCCTCTGGCTGGTTTTCCTGATCAGTGTTAGAAGTTTCCCATTGTGTCAAGTAAAAAGACAAATAAAGGATGGGTAGAACAAGGAAGCCTCCAGCTGTGAGTTAAGACTATGGCTACTGAGTGATCCTATGTTTGAATGGTACTTCTTTGTATTGCTAGTGAGCTTGGTTGTCATGAAAATTAGATTCTTCAGCAGGAGTAGCGTGAGCATCTGTTATGATTTCAAAATGTATTACTGTTTTCTAACTAGAGAAAAATAACAAATTTCAGTGAAAAATAATAGAGAAATATTGTATAATTTTATGTTCTAGCATGCCACAAAGGTACAAGGAAATGCCATCTGTGTTTGTAGAAAGAAAAGTAGATATTCTTTTTAAAACTTGTTTGATTTAGTAACTTCAAAGTCATTAACCTTTCTTAAATGATCAGTTATGAATTACGAGCCCTCATTTTGTCTCACACACACAAACAGATTTGACCCTGCAGCTTCTGTTCTACAAGGAACAGAAAAAAATAATGAAGAAGTCTCTTCTGGAAAGAGTATACCTGGAGCATCTTTATCTTGTTGATTATCAGTCCTTACTGCTAGCCAGCCTGCAGTGGTCAGTGGACGAGGGGAATGAATGAGGCGGTCAAGAGAACCAGGAAGTTTGGGTGATAAAAACCATCTTCCCAGAAATAAGTAGAGCTGCAGTGACAGACCAAACCAATGGTTCCTGCTGATGTGGAAAGGGGTACTGGTAGCATGACCCATCACTGCTGACTGCCTCTGTTGATACTTAAGTTCACTCATGGTAAATCAGCTGCCAGGGCAGTACCATAGAGGTTTGCAGCAGAGTTTGTCTGTTGCCAAACTGGGAAACCCAGGGCAGGAGGCTCAGGGTCAGCTGTGATAGAAGACAAACCCAATACTCATGCGGGAATAATACATAAAAATCCCTGGTAACAAGTTGTGTGGAAACAGGGGCCCATTTGCCCAAATGAGCAAGGAAGGAAATATCTGCTCCTTAGGCTACTGGAGGTGCTAGTGGAATATTCTCTTATTTTGGGAGATTTGCTTCCATAGTTCATGAGAGTTGTTAGCTCATGAGAAAAGAGTTTAGCCATAACCTAAGGGACGGTTGCATGTTTGTGGGATGTTCTTTTGAAAAGCTGAAAGAGAAATGATGTCTCTTACGACAAGAGATTGACTTTTGCCTTTGCATCACTAGGTACTCTGGGGAGAAACGCCTGCTATTTTACAATACTGGGGAGAGCAAAGGATTACCTCTGGGAGGGGGATAAAAGCCAGGTAAGGTCTGAACAACTCAAAAGGATGCAGCCAAGGAAACAGATCCTCCCACTTGCTGCCCAAAGAAAACCATGGTGGACTGCGCTGTAAGCAAGGAAACATGCTTGTCTCTGATTTTATTAGGGATAATTGTATGGAGTCCATATTCTGATATGCATAGGTTAAACTGTATTTTAATAACATTTCCCAGAAATATGGTAGCAACAAATTTAAATAAGACAATGCATCTTTCATAGAAATAAAGTTATCTAAGATTGTGACAAAAGACCAATAATCATGAGGAATGGTCAAAATAAGGTTCTCCTGATCCATTGGTCCTGTAATTGGGCAGACAGAAATTGTAGTCCCATTAACAATGGGTTCTTTATGCACTGTGAGGGCAGACGGTGAAAGGCCAACACTTCAGTCATCTGAACAACCCATTCTGTTAGTCATTTTGGCCGTCTGCTTCCTCCTCAGTTAAGGCTGCTCAGAGACCTGAGCACCACCTCTCTGCTTCAGGTACCGTGGCTGAGATGAATTCTGCCCTCACAAAACCTCTGTAGCTTTTAGAAATTTGTCAGGTTCTCTGAGAGAAGTGACGTTCTTTCCCTTGTGATTGTAAGTGCTATGGAAAATCAGAAACTGAGGTTTCAGAAGATAAATAGCCAGGAATATATGAATTCTTCAAGATCTCAGTGGTCCGATTAAACCATTTTCTTTATGAAGACTCAGCTCATGAAAAACTGAGTATACTAATAAAACTGTGAGTCATCGTGCCTTTCTTATTGATTCTTGTTATCTTTCTGTATCCGAGGCAACAATAAACATGATTTATATGCACTGTGTTTAATTTCCCATGGTGTTCTAATCTGGTGTTGGTGTGGGGGAAAAGTCAATGAAGACGGATGGTAAGCAGCATGCAAACTGGGAGGCAGGCAGCAGATGTGGCCAGAAACTGGCGGGTGTGTCATACTGCAGAGATAAATAACACTTTTATATTTCTAAAGCTGATGCTATTTAGAGTATATTAAAAGAAAAGGAATTACGTGACTGGTACGGCAGGAAGATGTTCCTGTCTGTACCCACAAAAAATGCCCATTTAAATCCCCATGTGCAGATGAATCATAGTAAGGTGCTTTGCTTCCCTCCACAGCACTGCCGAGCAGGCACAAGGTTCTGTGAGGGTGTCTTCTGTAATGTCCAGATAATCTAATCTATATTGGTCTTGCCTGCTACAGCAGTTCTCCTCACTCGGCCACATGGACCATATGACACACACAGTATCATGGGAACTTCCAGTGTCTTCATGTGCATATCCTGGGTCGCACAGGTGTTTGATGGATGACGCCTGGAAATAGGCTGTAGGCTCCCTGCTGGCATCGTTGGCAAAAAATTAATTCAATCTTCTAAAGTATAGGCAGGCTAGAGGAAAATTACTACAGGCTATTTTCTGGTTCCTTATTTTCAGATACATTGTTGGGATTTTTTGTTTTGAAACAACATTGAAATTGGCTCTGCTAATATCCTCTATGTGATTGTGTTCCTGTCGAAAAGGCACTATGTAACTAAATGCCATTTATCTTTGCACAAGGGACAATTAAGCCTACAGCTTCTGACAGAGCCGTAACCCTTGTGGCTCCATGTGGACCTCTGGAGGTACGTGACATGGAAGAGGCATCGCTGGCCAACTGGGAGAATTTGAATGAAGACGAGATGCCAGACCAGTTGATTGAAACAGGACTCAGCGCTGAGCACTGCTACCAGGAAAGTGCTTAAGAGTGAAAGTGCAAATACCTAGTGACTTCTGTTCCTCATGAGATTACTTACCATGGTTCAAGAAGCCAAGAGCATTGATTTAAAAACATGTTGGTCATGGACATAGAAAACTCGGAAGCAAAGTAGCTACACTTCTGGAATATTGTTTGCCTCTGTAGAGAAAACCTCAGAGAAAGAAAAATGCCTTTCCGAGGAGCAGCTATTTGTAGGGCCATGGCAGCCACCAGAGAGGGACATCCCAGGAAGCCCAGCTCTTTTGCCGGGTGTTGTTTTTGGAATAAGAAAAAGGTCACATTCTAAGGCAACAATAGTTTAAGTCTTTGTGAACAGCCCCTTCTTTATGTTTCATTTTGTGGTCTCACCAGTAAATTATATTACTTTTTCTTCCAGGGAAAGGCAGCCCCACAGTTAGAGAAAAGCCTTTTGGGATCTGTTCCCCATCTCCGCTATCCCTCCCTTCTCCAGTGAACACAGAGATCCTTAACCTACTTTGCCGTTATTATGAGGCTCAGAGCCTGTGCCTGCTCCCTTTGAGGACAACTGGAATGCTGCCACTGACTTCAAAAAGAGCATGGGCAGGCTTCTCGTTAGTTAACATTCGTAAAGTGCTTGGAGGTACTTAGGCAACAGATGTTACATAAATGCGATTAATATTGTAACTTCGCCATCAGTTCTGCAATGCTACACTGCAACTTGGTCAGCAGGCATCTTATTTCACACTTAAGCGCCGCGCGTTTGCAGGATTAGGGTTTGGTTAAATGCAGATAAGGAATCTTTCCAAATGAAATGAAACTATTCCTCTACATAAATGAAGCTTCTACCTTAGTCTCCTAAATAGGGAAAACTCTTGTTTTTGTGTCTCTGTGTGAAAACTCTTTCAGAAGTATATATTAACACAAGCTCTTTATTTCTGGTACAATTATAAAACATAGCTGTTTAGATGTCGTATGCTTGAATCACCACAGATGTCCAGGGGAGAGCAATATAATAATAGATACAGAAGGCAAATACTATTTAATACTGATCAGTCAACCATTCATGCTAGCTTTTTCCAGTTAATTGTCAAAATTTAGTTTTATCTGCCAGTGATACAGAAAAGTCCACTAACACTGATGAGCTATGTAGGTTACGTTAATACTTTGGTATAGTTTTTTCATTGCACATCCTATGAAAACAAAGTTATTTCTTTATCATTTTACAGAGTTTACCCTGATGTTTCAAAATCTATGGGCATTTTAAAGCTATTTCAAACAGGAACCTTCAAATCAACTTTGGGCAGCATTGCTGAACTCTACCAGCTTGAGGCCAGTACAGCCAGAGATTTGGAAAAGATGGTAGATTCTTGGACAGACGGTCAGATGAATGCGAGTCCTTGCAATCACCTACTGATATGTAACGGCAGCCAGTGCAGGGAGCGAAAGGTGGATGGAATGTGCTCGCCTGAGAAGGATCGGTGGCAGAGAGCTGGTAGAAGGAGGCGGATTGTGTATAAATCACAGCTCGTTGCGGCAGCAATGGCAACGGGCCGGACAGTGAAATCCAGTGGCTGGAAGGGAGTAACAAGCACAAATCCCTGCGCTGTGTAGACAAGTCCCCTACCTGACACACGCTTTATGTCGTATGAGCAGAGCCATCATCCATTATGAAAGCTCTAATATGCATTAACTGATTGATTTCATTAAGTTCCATGAACCATTGACTTGTTTTCAAAAATTCAATCCGCAAGATAAAATCCAATATCAAAAGTCTTTTGAGAGGTTTTCTAATAAGATGTAAAAATCCCCTTTTGCATCACGCCCTGCAATGCTCCATCTACATGCTTGATGCATTTCTGTTGCTCAGAGACTAAAATGAATATTATATAGTAGCTCCTTTGTGTATTGTAATCACTTTGTTGTCATGTGCTGCAAGGATTAATCAATTTGGTTAACCTTAATAAAAATAATGTAAATTATTAACGTGGCTATGTATCTACTAGTTTACTTGGTGGAATTTACAGATCATCCATGGAAAATACACTTGAAGAGCAAAGTAATGTTGCAAAAATGAACATGAGTTCAATGACAAAATAAAAAAATAGAGAGTACAAAGGAAACCTACTGTGTATTTGAAGGGGAAAACAAAATGCACCTTATCAAATCAAATATTCAGCACTTGTATTCCCACATTTCTTTCATGTCAAGTACAAGAAGAAAACAATTCTTGATATCGACACGTGTTCTACTGATCTTCAGCTGCTGGAGAACCTGAGGTACGTGGATAGTTAGGGCAAATACTTGCAAGCAGTGCAACTGATCTGAGCTTTTCATTTCTTAGACGCATAATGTCAGGCACTTGGAGTGTGATGTGAAGAAGTATTTAGTTCATTATTCCAGTCATGGCCTAGTAAATGTAATGCCAGTTCGCGCATCTATTGATACATTCGGTGTCTGAACGCTCTGAGTCACAGCATTTCCACAGAAGAGGAGGTTCCACTGTTATTCTCTATAACTGCTGCTTTGCAGGCACTTTCAAGATTAGCATTTTCAAGACTGCTGTTCCCTGCTCTACAAGTATGACCTTTCATTCTCTAAAATTATTTGCCAACATTAACATGTGGGATGCTTCTTTGCACTCTGCCCACCAAGTGATACAGATCTTTTCCTATAAATGTTAAGCTTGCATTCTTAATTTCCATTCCATCAGCCTTTGTGCTGCGCAGGGATATTAAAGCTAACTCTAAATGAGCTCACTACAAGCTCATGTTGCTGAACTGCTCCATGCTCCCAGCTGTCTCCAGGCTTGACCAGTTCCCTTCAGCCACGTACCAGCTCCGCAGTGCATACCATTCCTCAGCCAGTGCAACGACTGGCGAGGAGCAGATCTATGCAGAGAAGCGGCATTTGGCTGCAACTTGGGGGTCACAGCCCCAGAAGTGGCACGCGAGTGCCGTTCGCTGGGTTGGCTGAGCTGGCTGAGCCACAGAGAGGATGGGAAGCTTCTCGCTAAACTTCACTGCACTATGTGGACATAATCTTTCTCCTTTCTCTAAAGGTTATGAGCAACTATTTTATATGGTTTTCCAGGTGATTGATTAAAAATTTAGTTTAATGTGTAGCTGCTTAAATAATTTCAATTCTGTAGTGGAATTAAATCGGCAAACTGAGTAATAAGGATGGGTATTTCCTCTACCCCACCTCTATTCAAATTCAGCCAACTCAGTAGTTTATGTCTGTAAAAGCTTTACACTGAAGTTTGGAAAGAAATGTTGTATATAAGTTCTTTGTTAAAATTTGTTGATTAAGTGATAAGGTCAATGACAGGTGGTGCCTGATGTATAACGCACTGAACCCAAAGATCCTTCAGACTGGGCTTCCATTTTGCAGGGAGAAGACAGGGAAAGCAGTTCCCTCGGTTCCGGATCTCTAGGGAGGGCTGCATCCATTCTTCCTATGTGCCTCTAGCCTCTGTCGTTTGTAGATGTCTATATTCTTGGTTCACAAGGCTGGAGAGAACCATTTTGTCGCAGTAGTGTGAGCTCCTGCACAGAGCGCCACAGGCTTGCCCAGCATTAGCTGGTGTCTGAACTACAGCACAGATATCCCATCTTGATGTTAAAAATGACAGAAGTGACCAAGGGACTGCGACCTTTAAACGCTCTCAAGTGTTAAAAAATTGTTCCTTGTTTATAGTCAGACTATATCTAGTGTCAGTGTCGTTTACAGGTAATGTATTTCTCCCCTGTGCTTTTAGCAGAGCCGTTAAGGCAGACCCGGTCCTACCTAAAAGCTACCAGTCACAGTCAGTCCTTGTGCAGCTCCACTGAAACAAATCCTGTTTGCCTCAGAGAGGCTGCTAGATGTAATCTGCCTTTAAAATACTTCTACAATCGCATCTGGACCATCCACTTAATTAATTTTTTGCTTTAGTTCTTCAAATGAGCCTTGTTCCCAATTCGGTAGCTTCTTTTTCTCTTCAGTGCTTCTCAAGAGTGGACAATTGTTGACTAGGAAGTGGTGTGCACCGTAGAACAAGGTCACTGATTTCATACTTGAAAAACTACATGCAACTGTCATTTAACAACTTGATTGTTTTTCTTCAAATGATTATCCTCATGAACAGAAGCAAGAAAAGCAGAATATAAGCCAGCACAGAGACAAATACAGCGGATTATTGCACGATACGGAAAGCTGTAGTTCTGTTTTGTGCTTTCTCAGAACACTCAGGAAATATTTTGTTATATTTGGTATTCACACCCTCTTCATTCAAAGAGGATCTAATCTAATCAAATAAATGTGGTAGCAGTGAGAGTCCTTACATCAAGCACAGGAAGTTTTGTGGTCAAACAAGAAACACAAAAAGCTGCCCAGAACTTCATCTAGATGTCACCTAACTAACATGATGGGAACGATTTATTAATGAGAATTTCTACCCATACAGACTGTCATTTGTCTTAATTTTAATAACGATCTTAAATATATGTAAAGTTCGCCCAAATGATGAATATCCTCCCGCTCCTGCGGCCCCTCCCACTGCCAAACAACAGCTCCAGCTTGCGGAGAGAATCCCCCGTGCTACGGCCACGGTGGGCAGAGTCTGGTGTGACCACCACAGAAGACAGTAAATCTTGGGGCTTTCTTCTGGGTTTGGCCACTTCTCCCACAGGTGAACTAAACTGTTAGTATCCATGCTCAGGTTTTGTTTCTTTGAGCTCTTAAATGCACTTGACCTGCATCATTCTTGCTCTAGTACTAGTGATCTCATTAATGATGTGCCTACCAAGATTTTTTTTATGTGGACCTTTTTTGTTCATTCTTTGCTCATTTCAAACTTAGCTGCAGTCGTGAATAAATCCGCACAGCCATGAGCAAGCTTGGAACGATACTTAGCAAACATTGGGGTTTGTGTGGATATCAGTGGATATATAGACATATGTGGATATATGTTCCACATATATGTCACATCATGCCTTGTCTGACAGTCATACGGGTGCACTATACGTAAGTGACCAACAGTCTGTTGTTATTCACATTATGCGGTTTATTGCTGAATAGTTTACTATTTCTTAGTTTATTTTTAATCAGTTTACTCTTAAACAGTTAAGCAAGGATATACATATGTGGACACCGAGAGAAGATTGACTCTGGGCTGTGAAAAGGAGCCAGCATTTTCAATTACGTGGTCAGTTCACTATTTCTGCCCTCCAGCAGAAAGCTAGCATCCAGGCCCCAAAAGTAAGACACTAGCATTTCACTGCTAATGTTGGGCTGGCTATAGATTTAAACTGTTACAGTCCTAATGACTTCACCACAGTAACTTAATGAAGCAATTGAACACGACAGGCAGTGCATTGTAGGGGGATTATTGCATGCCTTTAGTAAAGCATAAAATAAAGAGCAAAAAGATTTCAGCTACCAAGAAACCTTTGAAAACAATCTCCCATCCACCTTGTTGAAACAAAAGAAACTAAGGGAATTTTAAGAAAGAGGAAAGAAAATAGATCAGTCTTGCATTTAACAGTCTGAGGAAATTTATCACCATTCAGAAAAATCTGCCCAGAATTCTGTATTTATTCCTCCTAACACTTCGCATGGCGATTTTTACCCTGGAACTACAAAATGATGCAAGCAATGGGTTAACACTAGGACCCTTCTCTGTGTACTCTGACCAAGAGAAGGAATCATTAGGGAACTGTCCTCAAGGTGTCCTTTCCAGGAGGTTTGTCTCCTTTTCTGGAGACAAGTGCAAAGAAATAGTATTCCCAGCTAGGATTTAGGGGGATGGAGCCCAGTTTACTTGAGCCAAACCCTATATTATCGTCAAGACTTTGCCAGACCAAAATAATGATATGAAATGGAGCAGGTAAGTTTGTACTGACTAAAAACTTGGGTCTAGATCAGATTAGATACTACAGAAATACCCAAACTGATTATGTCACTAAAATTTAGAGGAGAGCTGTAATTCTGGCATGATAATAACAAGCATTTTACCTGCACAAGCCAGTGCTTCTCACAAGCACTCTACTGACAGGGGCTGCCGGCACAGTTGTCCTGGGAATGCCTTCCAAGTTAAGCCTCACCTCCAGGCTTTCTGACCTAAACATAGTATGTGAGACAAGGACTTGAAAAGGTTAGGGCAGTCGGAGCCAAACCAGGAGAATAGGAAGCTGCTCTCCTTTTAGAGCTTTTGAGATCAGTATGCTGCAGACTGCATGGCGAAATAATAAAGATTTTGATTAAATCCGTTTCAATCTGGAGCAACGAAACAAAGAATAACGTGGAGGGTACTGTGTTTCAGCCTGCGTTTGCAGAAGGGTTTGGCTTTCTTTTGATCCCTGCTTTTCTACTTGAGTTCTACTACAAGGTCTCACTGGGCTCTATTCGGTCTTCAGCATCTGAAGGGAACTGATTTGACCCTGCTGGATGGATAACTGGCCAGTGTCAAGTGTAGGCAGTAGTTAGGTACCGATATATTCATTTAACACAGGCTTTTTACTGAAATTGTATTGTATTGTATTGTATTGTATTTTGAGGGCTATTAAAAAAACCAAACCATGAACTTCATCTTCAGCTTTCCCCCCACGTAATCCTTGGATTTACCACTGGTATCGAATATATCAAATATCCCCCCTCCCGTCTTGCATCTGGTGTCAGTGATAAACTGTGTCTTCACAGTGGCACGTGCTGTCCATTAAAGAACAGCAGATCAAAAGATGATGTTCCTCGACCTACCTGGAGTTAGCAAGTGGTCAAAATGAAGAAGATGCTGTTTCTGTTTAGTTGACTGACACCTGAACAACCACTGATATATGAGTCCATGAAGGAGAAAGAGAGCTGTGAAGTGCCTGATGCACTCCTCATCCCAGTTCAAATGCCTAAATGCCATGGAGACATTTCTGCCACTCCGGCACCAGAGTGAGGGCTGACATTCCCTTTGTTTCCCTTTCCTGCTATCTCTCTGCTGTGCTCTCTTCCTTGAGCTGAGGATAATCACATTAGGAACATACTGTGCTTTCTATGTTTAGATCTCTAATTAGTTTACTCAATAGGGTAAGTGTAATTATCCTCGTTTCGAACCATCATAAGACGATGAAACAATTTGCTCAACATCTCACCCCAAATAATTTTTATATATGCCTTTGTATCTATGAAAATCCTACTAATGTACTCCTTTTAGGAACATCTCGTTGCAACTACTTCCACACGCTGGCTGCGCCCCACGTCTCACTTCCAAGCATTTATCTCCAAGGGAACTCCAGACCAGAGTTCTGCCCCGCTGGCACCCGGCAGCTCTCTGCAGAGGGCGAGCGGCAGAGCCACGCAGCAGGCGCAGCCAAGCAATCAGCCCCGCGGGGCTCCTCACCCTCCGCGAGGTACGCGATGACAGCTTTGAAATGTTCCCTGCTTACTTCGATAACCTGGGGGGGGGGGGTCGGGGGGAACCCACCAGATGTATTTTGACATTAAATTTCTCCCAGTCAGTGGTTTGTAAGCACACCGCTTCTCAGAGCAAACATAAAGTGATGCATATAAGAGGTTAAGTAATTTAAAAAGACAAGCTGTGGCTGATGACTCCCAACCCAGTTTTCTGCCCCGTGACCACTCTTTGTTATAACGAAGGACTGAAAAGTCGCACTCAATAAGCCACAGTCATTCAGAAAGCTCATGTTTCTTTTTCTGTCAGCTCTATTTTATTCCATTTTTTTCTAAAGAAGAGAAAGTTTAAAGGAACCCAGAAAAAAGTTTTTGGCAATTACCTCCGCAGTGGCACATGTGTTCTCTTCAGTGTGGCCATTATGTTGGAGCACGCAAAACCTCAGCTTTTATTTGTCGAGACTGACTTTTAAGAAGCCTTTTCACCAGTGCTTACAATTTGGTCTGTGTGTCCTCTTTTGTCGCCATTGTCAACTCGCAGTGTGGGCTATAAACCCAAGCTTCCTTATCTGGTGCCAACTGTCATCTGTCACCACTCTCTCCTTATCTGCTACCTCTGTCAGTGCCCTGCATTAAATGAGGCCATGCCACGTTAGCATCGGGATTAGACCTAATGCACTGAGTTCTGTCTGCCCTGTTTATTTTTACCAACTTATTTAGATTTCCAGTCTGGGCACCCGAGCTGCAGAAATGCTGGTGTTCCAATAAGCAGATGGAGAGCCTGGCGATTTTCTCTCGCACTCGCCTGTGTGTTCTTAGAGATCACAGAGGAGACAGAAAAGCCCTACAGCACAGGAAGCTCGGCAAAGGTTACTTCCATACCACTGCCATGTGTGTGTCCAGGGGCTGGAAGGACCAGGGGACACAAGGAAGGACAATTGCCCGCCTGTGATGGGAAGCACCTGGAGCAGATTCAGCCAATGCTCTGCAGCTATTGACCGGAGAATTGTACTCCTACTATTTCCTAAACGAGCTGTATCTTTATTAGATACTGGGAGAGCAGATAAACGGATTTATAAATTCCTCTTCTAACATGTAATGGTGATTAGATAAAAAAACTGGTGGAGCAAAATCCAAACTAGGTTGGATGCCAAAGCACAAAGAGCAGTGACACAGACGTGAGATCTGCTGTGTGGTTCCCAGGTAGGGAAGAAAGTAAAGGAACTCACTGCAGAGAGAGAAAGCTCTTTAACGCCACTGCAGAATTGTCCTTACTCTTCACAAGGGTGCAGGTCCAATCCATTTTTAGACACAACCAACCTCTTACTAAGTATTTCAGGTAGGAATACATTGCACTGATGGAAAATATTTTCCTTCACAGTCAAAACTGAGTTCTTCTCAGTTTCCTCCTTTCATGTCCATTCTATGATTCCATTCTTTCAATCCATTCTACGATTCTGTGTCTTTTCTTATTACTGCTCAAAATTTTTCAGCATCATGGGTGTTTACACCTTTTCTCATACTTAGAATAGAACAGAATAGACTATTTCAGTTGGAAAGGACCTACAACGATCATCTAGCCCAGATGCCTGACCACTTCAGGGCTGAACAAAAGTTAAAGCATATTGTTAAGGGCATTGTCCAAATGCCTCTCAAACACGGCCAGGCTTGGGGCATCGACCACCTCTCTAGGAAGCCTGTTCCAGTGTTTGACCACCCTCTCGGTAAAGAAATGCTTCCTGATGTCCAGCCTAAACCTCCCCTGGTGAACCATTCCCACATGTCCTACCACTGGATACCAGGGAGAAGAGATCTTATTTGCTTGTTAAATCCCTCAGTACCCTTTTGACCTTCCTTAAATTCCACAGCATGACTTTTTGATTTATAAGCTCTCTAGTCAGAAAGTAATAAAAGCATCAGGCTTACAATTAAGAAAATAAAGCTAGAAAGGTTAAGAAGAAAATGGAAATTAAGCAAGCCTCCCGAGCAAAAAGCTGTGGAATGCTTCCAGAGGATGTTATAGATAGTACAATTTTATACGTATCCAAGAAGCAATTAGAGTCATGAAAGAAAAACACTTCAGGTGCTCTGAAACAGAAAGATGTCACCTCTCAGCAAGTCAGTTAGTTCCAGATGACTGAAGGATGGGTGGTGAACTGGGGAAGAGTCACCACAGGCTTTCCTTGCGCGTCCGCTCCTTCCCAAGCATCTTGTGTCAGCACTTTCAAGGCAAGGCTAATGAACCAGACGGACCTCTGACCTGATCCAATACATCAGTTCTTACGGATTTTCATTATCCATTTGGGATAGGTGGATTGCTTGTTTGGTTGATTTAATTTATCTACTGTATCACACAGAAACTGTGCCAAGAAAACAAATTGCTATATTCATCATAATGTTGCTGGGACAGAGGTCAAACGGTGCAGAGTAGCACTTCTGGGCTGATAAGGGTACAGCTTGACAGCCTCGGAAAGGAGTTTCGGAAAGAGGGGCTCAAGGTGTGTGCTTGTGCGGGTAAGAGATAAGGAGTGGGCAAGTTGCACAAAATAAGATGCGTCACTCGGATTTTGCTCTTTACACAACATATGTAAGTGAAACTCCCGTGACAGATGATAGATACATCTCTGAGCGCCTTCAGTGAGAAGCTGCGTGAACGAGGAAATCAAGTAGCACTGCATTTATGGGGGCCACATGAGGCCTGGGGACGACGAGGCGCGGGCGGCAGAGCTGGGAGGTGATGCTGGCGAGGAGCTGGAAGCAGCAAACATAATTCAGCTCCGTCAGCGCCGGTGCCAGCAGGATGCCCTGCCTACCAAAGCCCAGGACAGTGCTCCTTATGAGCAAAACATCAGCCCCCTGCAGTGCAACATTGCTTTAAGCTGCAGAGGAGTCGTGTTTTCCCTGCATGAAGTTCATCCGGATGAGCTCCAGGTCATTGGCTGAGGTTTCACTAATGGAAACTTGCGCTTTTGGACCATTACAGTCTCAGGATCATATTTTCCTATGCAGAGATTCTCCCTTCCCCACTTTCTTCTTTTTCTGTTTCACTCAACGGTGGTGCTCGGCTTGTATCGTTCTTGGCACAAGGGAATTGAGGGTAAGCGCCCCGAGCTTAGCGACTGTGCTTGGGTCAGAAGAAGGTGAGAGAGTTGATGGAGACTCATGGACACAAACCAGAATGGCTTTCAGCTCTCTGTTTTCTTATCACTTCATAGAAAACTACATTTATTTAGTCCAGGAAAGTGAAATTCAATATTGGAATTAATATTTTTTTCATTTGCCTCAGCAGAGTAATTAAAAAAATCAGACTACTGAAGTTTCAAAAATAAATGACATTTTACAACACCTGATTGTTCCTGTAAGCTTAAATGCAGTGATTTATTTAGAAATATTAAGCCCAAACACTTGATATACACCACGTGAAACTGGGAGAAAAATTGTCCGAACCAGTCAACCTTTGGCTTGATTCATCACCACCTGGCAAAATGGACCTCTGTCACAAGCAAGGCATTGCAATTGACAGTCCTTACCAGTCAGACGTAGCCTCTGACTATACTTCCCCATAAACAGATCTAGAAATTGCAGCCCAAATAATTATTAAATTCTTGGAGTTCATTCATTTCATTCTTTTCGATTGGTTTTCTCTATGCGTCTACCAACATAACAAAAGTAGGATTCGCAGATCCATTACTTACTCTTCCCTTGATCATTTAATGTGTTCTGTGATTGCCTAACTTGGGCTAGGATGGTGCCAAGCATCTGTGTTTTTCCATTCAGTTCAGGCTATTTTTTGTATTTGGGGAAGGGAGACAAATCTTCCCTCTGTACCTATCAGCTTCAGTGCCCCGATGCACTTCACTCCTGCTTTTCTCTACTTCCCTTTCCAACCTACAAAATACTTGGGCCGGGTACACTCCTCCAAAGGGGTTCATACATGCTGAGGACAGTTTTCAAGGGCTCATGAATAAAAGAACCTTGTTCATTTATTTGTTTTCCTCTTATTAAACCAAAGCCAGATTGCGTCAAATTCTGTATTCAATTGTATTATAATCATCTTTCTTAGTACATGTGTCAGCAGTAGTCAGCAACTTACAAACATATGCTTATATAAATAGCGTTATGCTCGAGATATTTACAGTGGTTTTGGGTGTTAGTCAAGTATCGATGTCCTTGTGTGTGTCTGTACATGCAGGATCAGGGCCAAAACTTCCCGGGAAGTCATTTCTAGACAGGAACATGATATGCTTTGTTTCACACTGTGACAGATCTTGTAGTAATACTAAAGTCTTCAGGAAGGATTCTCACAAGAGTGTGACTCAAACCGGCCTCGGCTGTCAGCATGAGTAAGGGATCAAATGCTCAGACAAAAAAAGAAGTATCCAAGCAAGAAGCCAAAGCAGTGCAACTGTTCTCTGGTACAGGAAGTGGCCGACGAGCAAAACCCAGCCGCAAACTGGCTGACATAAAGATGGTGGTTGCCAATTAAAAGGAAAAATAAAGATAATGAAGAATGGTAGATGGAGGACTAGTTAAGGAGTTTACATAACCTGACTTTGCCTTAAACCAGATGATCAGAGATAAACTAGTAAACCCGAATAACTCATGAAGAACATATCTGATGCGTTCAGTCTTTGCAGAGATCAGAAATGCCTCGTTTTGAGCTTGGGTGTTTCTACAAGAGCATAACTGTGATTTGCCAGGTAATATCCATATAAAATATTTTGTACGGTAAAAACTATTGAAAATAGATATTTGCACAAAGCAGGACTTCCTTAAAACATTTAAAAGTTTTTAGTCAATACTTTTAATTTTCTATTTTCAATCCCAACTTTAGAATTATTTACCAAACTTTGCATTCTACTTCTATTTTTTTTGGTGAAAGGTTTTGGTAGCAGGTTTTCTACGTTATTTTGCCTTGATAATTGAAAATTCTGTTTCTCTCTGAAGTGTCATATGCCGCCTTTTGTGCTTTTGTATTAGATAAATGAAAAATATTTTTAATTGAATCAGCGTAGCCATATGAAGTCACAAGCTCCTTATGTTATCAATGTACTTGCATAGTTATATATTTATATTAGAGGTACATTTTTCTACAGAAATCTCAAACAGAAGTTGGTCTGAAATTGGACAAACGTTGGTCTGTGTGTATGCTGTAACCTCGGGGATGTGCTGGTTCTTCCATTTAAGTGTGTTACAGCTGGCCTTCTGATGCTGGACCTACTGCTTCGGCTCAGTGACCACGGAGGACTTATTTCACATGCACTTCATAGCCGTGTGCCGACACTCTGTGGGTACGTCTGGGATTTCACGTGATATTCACTCTGCCTCTTTCCCACTGAGATTACCCTTCTATGCATTCTTCTCGGCAGGTCGCTACCTTAGCCTCCTCTCACCAGGTGAAACAAGCAGAGTTCCCTTAACCCTTCCTTGTAGGCCATATGCTCTACTCCCTCTGGCACCCCCCCTCCACTCTCTCAACATCCATCCTAACTGGACAACGCCCTCAACACACCTTATTGGTGACAAAAGTGAACAACCACCGAATACACTAAATTAACTCTTTGTCTACAGAAAAACGTAGCTACTGTTCCAGGAGATTTGATCAGCCCTTGCACATCTCTAAGGGAGTCTGAGTTTTTGTGTTGGCGCTTTGGTTCTGTTACTGCTCTTTGATATAGAACAGTTGTTGGTTATGTTTACCGTCATCCTTGAGGATGTTTGGTCAGGACCATCTTTTCTGATGTTTTCTGCTCTCCATAATCACTGAGATGTTATGCAGAACTATGGTTCTGCCCAATCAGGGGCTTCATAGAATCACAGAATCACGGAATCGCCTAGGTTGGAAGGGACCTTTCAGATCATCGGGTCCAACCATCAACGTAACTCTGACAAAAACCATCACTGAACTGTATCTCTGAGCACTAAGTCTACCCGTCTTTTAAATACCTCCAGGGATGGTGACTCCACCACTTCCCTGGGCAGCCTCTTCCAATGCTTAGTAACCCTTTCAGTGTAAAATTTTTTCCCAATATCCAGTCTAAACCTCCCCTGGTGCAACTTCAGGCCATTTCCTCTTGTCCTATCGCCTGTTATTTGGGAGAAGAGACCGACCCCCACCTCTCTACAGCCTCCTTTCAGGTGATTGTAGAGAGCGATAAGGTCTCCCCTCAGCCTCCTTTTCTCCAGGCTGAACAACCCCAGCTCCCTCACCCGCTCCTCATAAGACTTGTTCTCCACACCCATCACCAGCTTCATCACATCTTTCATGGGCAGCCAACCCTCCTCAGCATCTCCTCCTACTTGTGGTCTTCAAACTGCCACAATTTATGCCATTGTTAAACCAATTCAGTACGAGTAGCGTTCTGGAAAAGATGTAGTTGTTTACCAGAGCTCACCCAGGGCAACGGCATCTCAAAAACATTGTTATAACGTATTTTCATTTAAATAGGTATAACCACACTCCAGCGAATTTAACTCCCTGAATTCAAAACACGTCAATTTCTGGCTTTGCCAGGCATTTCCTTCTGGTTTGTACCATCTCTCTGTCATCACAGCTGTTCCTCCATGTCACTTTACACTGATTTGAGCTATGTAAAGAATTCCTAACACTCAGTAAGGTCTACATATTCAGCCTGATAATACAATATTGCTTTCTCATGTAATGAACGATTACTGGACCTAATGAAGGGTTCTCCAGATGACTGGGGTTACAGGGTCTGTGAACTCTGGTTACAGCTTTTCCCACAACTGGAGGAATTAGGGTGTTTTTTCAAATTCAGATTCTCTCTCACCACCAATTACAGGTGAACTCATGCTGCAGCTGCTCCTTCAGCCACGGTATTTATAGCTTCCCTTTCCACACCCTGGCCATCCAGTTTCATTGAAACTTTCAGGAATTCAGGGTGGAATTAAGGAGCTGTATTTAGGCACTTGGGTTTAGATGGGCAGGATCTCCCTCTGGAGGCTTTCAACCGCAACTGCTTCTCTCCCTTGGTTCACAGGGACCCGTGGGAGAAGAGCTTTCGTAGAGCCAAAATGCTGTTGCAAATCACAGAATCACAGAATCTTCAGAGTTGGAAGGGACCTCTAGAGATCATCTAGTCCAACTCCCCTGCTAAAGCAGGACTGCCTAGAGCACATCAGCTACCTCACCCCGGACTGGGTTTCTGATGTGCCTTACAACCCCAATCCTTCTGCCAAACGTGGCTGCAATTTGCCAGCAGCTTCAAAAACTCATGGGCTGACACCCCTACCCTCCCCCTCCC
>VXBH01008590.1:824033-858146 GCA_013400035.1 Rynchops niger | reverse complement strand
ATGAGTCTTAAGAAGAAGATAAAGAACCAGAGGAAACTCTAAATCAACCCATAATGAAGCTTCCAATGCAAATGTTTGAAAAGCATAGAAGAAATCCAGAATTAACTACTTGGGTCTTTTGACGCGTTCAGGATTAGCGCCACACGTATTACAGAATTACATACGTACTTCATTATCATAGCTCCCCATCTGACCTGTTGAGTCACTCTTTTTTCAAATATCCGTGGCATACAATGAAGTACTTCTGGGCATAGGAAGAAAGATACATAGGCTACCAGGTTTTCCCAACAAAATATTCTGGATGTTATAAAAGGTTTACAGTTGTTAGCTTAAAAATAATAAACATGCCTTTTTTCTAACTGGAGTAATCTGTATCAAGAACTTAGAATCAACCTTTATTCTAGAGACAATGTTGGATTAAATGAGTTTCACTTAGCATCTTCCACTCTTCTTGTACTCCTTTTTTTATTTATTTTCACATCCGAGTAACTAATTTTGTCTGAGTCTTTTGAACTCGGGTTGATCAGGTATCGCACTAATATGCTGGCCGCTGTTACACTTTTAAAGGACATCAGCAGACTGAAATCCAGTGAGTTGCAAAAGTTGTTTGAAAAGTTATACCATAATATCGATACCTGTGAATAAATAAAAGGCTCCCATCGAATTTCAGCCAGTTTAGCTGGTATAAAATTCCCGACTGAAGAAGAATTCAGACTGCAATCCCTTTTGAAATTCTAATGGTCAACAAATTCAATATCTCATAATCAAAAAGCATCCTTAATAAATTGAAGATAATATATTTTTCAAATAACATAATAGATTTTTCTTGGACTTTAAAGTTATATTATTAGATAAAAAAATATGCTAAAAGTCAACCCCTCATCTGAAGGGGAGACTGTAACGCAAGTCCGCGCATAGCCATAAATGTAAGAAGAACTAAAGCTTGAATAGTAAGAATAATTCTCAGACGCGTGTTATTGGAACTTAAAGTGTTTGTGTACTGTGTCAGCGACTTTGGAATGAAGTAAAAGGAAAGGCAAGCAAAAAATACTTCTGCTCCCATCCTAGCTCAATGCAGAATTCCCGTCTATCCCTAAGAGGCGCTGCTGCATAAGGTCGGTGGGCTGCCCGTGCGCGCCCCGCTGCCCGCTGCAGCCGAGGCCAAGCGCCTGCCGGGCACGGATTCGGGGGGGACTTACGCGGGAAGGTGTATGTATTATCTCTCCATATATGTGTGTGTCTGAAGTCATATTGCTCTTTCAAGCAGCAAAGAAGTCCTCCATCTTAAAAAATACATTTTACCGCATGGCTCCTGTACCTTCCCTGAGAAACGTCCTATATTTTCATTCAGTTACAGAAGGTTTAGTGCTGGACTTGCCGATCTCAGAAATTGTTCTGAAGGTTCTGATGATACAGACAGCAAATTCTTTGTGTCTGAGACTGGTAATTTACATTAAAAGGAATTTTAGGCCTATACAATCGATTCCGTTTTCACGAGAGGATCTAAGGACAGAGCCCCAGTGCTGTTACGCTATGGTACACGCGCATGTGGGGCAATATTTCACTCCTGTATTTGTAAAGATGGAGTTTCAGGAAGGGGCGCAGCTAAGTCAGAAAAACACATAAATATTGTTAGAATTGTTTATACAGGTAGGGTAACTGTTACCAGCTGGTGAAACTTGTTCTAATTTGGCAAGGAGGTTTCCCAGCAGAGTTCACAGCAAGCGGGATGTGGACTGGGATGGAGCAGAGTAGGAATCTTGGAGAGGGTTTGCAAGCGAGGAGGGTGAATGCACCTGTAAAACTCATTTTCAGTTCAAGAGTAGGATAACCACAACTTTGTTTCCTTTTCGCTACATTTCAAGACCCTTCTCTTTAATCTGTTTTTAGCAGACCAGCTGTTGCTTTTGAAAAGAAATAATTAAATCAATAGCAGGTAGAAAAAGAAGAGGGACCTAATCTTGAACTATTTGTTACTTAGGAGAAAAGAAAGAATCCTATCCATCACTGACTTCATGTAACAGGGTAAAGCGTGCATATCCTGCAGCCCTGAACAGAGGATTAAGTCAGTATTTTCAAAACCCTGTCACTGAAGAAAGCTGCTGGCCCCACTGTATTTTACGTCTTCTTTTTTTTTTTTTCTTTCCAGTTGGGATTAACATCATTAGAAGATAAATAACATTCCTAAACAACTTTTTTCAAATTAAAAATCACCTGATTTCCACAGAGATGTCATTTGGTGACTAAGAGAACTGCTCAAGAGAACTAGCTGAGCGTAAATGGGAGGCAGGAATGGTGCTCATACCATAAAATCTATTAGGAGGGCATTCTGAGGCTTTGATGCTTGTGTCATAGCTGAGTATTTCTGAAGCCATTGATTGTAGCAATCAAAAGGAGACCCCAGCCCGAAGACAAACTTTTTACAATGAGGGTTGTGAAACACTGGAGGAGGTTGCCCAGAGAGGTGGTAGATGCCCCATCCCTGGAGACATTCAAGGTGAGGTTGGACGGGGCTCTGAGCAACCTGATCTAGTTGAAGATGCCCCTGCTCATGGCAGGGGGGTTGGACTAGGTGACCTTTAAATGTCCCTTCCCACCCAAACTAGTCTATGATTCTATGATTCCACAAGCGCTACCTATACCAGGTATCGGTACTACTACTGCATTGCTTTCTTTTTTGCCCATGTTCTTCTCTGTGATTTCTGCATGTATAACAGCTTTATTCTTGATCAAAACCCTGGCATTATTGCATATGCACACGACTGGACAGTACATCCATGGTATATTCTCTTCCAGTCTCTACAGGATGGGTGCCAGCACTGACTCCACATAGCTCCAGGGTGCAGCCAGCCATGCGTTCCAAGATGTTTTTTAAGAAGAGGAAGGGAAACACAGAGACAAGTAGTACTTCACTCCTTGAAGAACTGGGGAGAAAAATCTATGGCTGTAAGTACTGATCTAAGCAAGAAACTATGCATCTTTTTAAAAAGTGTATGATGTGTAAAAATATGACAGCCTAAATTAAATCAATTTACAGTTTGTCACAATTGCTCTGTATGCCATTTTCCTGTTAAAAGCTAACTTAACAGCTGTGTCTTTTGAAACTGTTTTTGATCCATTATTTTTTAAAAAAGCACAAACCATAAGAAAGAAAAAGGAGATAAAATGCATTTGTGAAGGCTCTTGTAGCTATAGGCTCTTTGCATCATTTGCTCCAGGAAGAAAGCAAGCAAAATAACACAGGAGAAAGCAGTAGTTGCAACCACAACAACATCTACTGCTTCCCACTCCTTGCACATTATTTAACAAATAAATTAGAGGAGGGATGTTCTTTTGTGATTGGTTGAACTGTAAAGCAAAACACTTTCCAAAGAGGTGAGTTTAAGGGTATGGTGTTAAACACAGCAAAGCCATTCCAATGGCAAGCTGCTGCTTCAATGCAGTCCCCCTCCCCTTCCCCACCCTTTGCCTTACCCTTCTGCTGATGCTTGCCTGATCCTATCACAGTTAAAAAAAAATCCAAACTAATAGAAAACATGCTACCAAAAGCTACAAAAAAAATACATGTCAATACATTTTTGTTAGTTCAAGTCCCTCAGTTCACGCACTAGGTGGTCAGACAAGCGGCAGTGGAAGGGAGGGGCTGGGAACAGGTGGTTGCAGCGTGGGGATGGGAGCAGCAGTTGTTGCTTCGGCTTATGTGGATCACCCCATTGAAACCTACCCCTTTCTACCTTCTGTTTCCCATTCATGACTGCTTTTTGCATAGCTTTTCTCTTGTGGATGAAGAGTCTTTTAAGCTTTGTCTCCATGAGTAAGGTCCTCCTCAGTCAGTGCAAGCCACCTTTTCCCCAGGTAAATTAAGTACTGCTTTAAGCCTTGCAGACCATAGATGTTCTTTCATGCCTTTAGCTTCCTTCATCAGCTTCACACATTTCTGATTTTTTTTACATTTCTCATAAACAATTCTTCTATTTTTAATTTTTGTCTTCCCTGAACTAGGATGGGATATTAGTCATGGTTGTGTTTTCTCTCAAGTGAGGAATCATAACTTTCTGGCCATTTAATAAATTCACCAAAAAGATCTTCCAGCTGTCTTTAAAGTATTTCTTAGTTCTTTATCCTTACCAAATTTGATTTATAATTTCTTCTTTGGGAAAGCTATTGTCTTTGAAATACTCCAAAAATGAGTCAGACATTAACTATTATAACATCTGGTTATACTGGGCTGTCTTCAATTGAAAGATTATTGGTGTTTCCAACTCCATTTTTTCCTAGCTAACTATGAGCAGTCAGTATTGGGACTGGTGGTGTTGAACATCTTTGTCAGTGACATGGACAGTGACACTGGGTGCACCCTCAGCAATCTTGCCAATGACGCCAAGCTGTGTGATGCAGTTGACACACTGGAGGGAAGGGATGCCATCTAGAGGGACCTGAGCAGACTTCAGAGGTGGGCCCATGTGAACCTCATGAAGCTCAACAAGGCCAAGTGCAAGGTCCTGCAGGTGGGTTGGGGCAATCCCAAGCACAAATACAGGCTAGGTGGAGAATGGATTGAGAGCAGCCCTGAGGAGAAAGTCTTGGGGGTTTTGGTGGATGAGAAGCTCAACGTGAGCTGTCAGTGTGCACTCACAACCCAGAAAGCCAACCGCATCCTGGGCTGCATCAAAAGAAGCGTGGCCAGCAGGTGAAGAGAGGTGATTCTGCCCCTCTACTCTGCTCTCATGAGACCCCACCTGGAGTCCTGCATTCAACTCTGTGGCCCCCAACATAAGAAGGGCATGGACCTGTTGGAGTAGGTCCAAAGAAGGGCCATGAAGATGATCACAGGGCTAGAGCACCTCTCCTAGGAAGACAGGCTGAGAGAGTTGGGAGAAGAGTTTTTCAGCCTGGAGAAGAGAAGGCTCTGGGGACACCTTATTGCAGCCTTCTAGTACCTAAAGGGGACCTACAAGAAAGATGGGGAGGGACTCTTTATCAGGGAATGTAGCGAAAGGATGAGGGGGAACAGTTTTAAACTGAAAAAGGGGAGATTTCGATTAGATATTAGGAAGAAAATCTTTACTGTGAGAGTGATGAGACACCGGAACAGGTTGCCCAGGGAAGTTGTGGAGGCCCCATCCCTGGAGGTGTCCAAGGCCAGGCTGGATGGGGCTCTGAGCAGCCTGGTCTAGTGGGAGGTGTCTGTCGCCATGGCAGGGGGTTGGAACCAGATGATCTTTAAAGTCCTCTCCAACTCAAACTGTTCTATGATTCTATGAAAGAGGCAAAGGCCATCGTGACCAGAGGTCAAGAAGATGTCGGGTATGACTATAACATTGTAAAGATACAGCAGCGTGGGATAACAAGGAGTTGAAAAATACTTCATCGTGTTGCCTGCTCTGTAGGTGATCAGGATACAAAGCTAAAATGCCGGGTGGTTTATACCGTCTTAGCATTCACATCCCATGCCTGTGAAAGCTCCAATTATCCCTGTGAGAGTGGGTTTTGTTATCCTTTTAAAATCCTGCTGTTCTTTTGGCCTCAGGTGGCTGAAAGTTCCTGACATTATTTAACATTGTGCAAAAAAAAAAAAAAGTCTATTATCAGTTTAAGAGTGATAGCTCAGTTTTGACAGTTTGTAAGGAGGAGAGAGTGGCAGAATCAAGATACATAATACAGTTGCTATAGAGGAGTTGAACAGGAAAATGGCTCAGGCTCCTCAGGTACATAAGGATTTATAATTGTCGACAAATAATGTAGGAACATAATACAAATATTCAGTGGAACTTTACCTATTCTTAATTTCAACAGCATTTAAGTTACAATAACACTGAAGGTGTTTGTTAGAAATTCTGCCTCATTTCCAATATGTCTCATATAACTGTTTGCCACTGTAGCAAATCAACAAGACACCATCAAACAGACCAAATGTAAGACTTTTCTGTATCTCTCTCTTCAGGAGTTGGAATGATGTGGCATATCCCTTCAGGAGGGTAAGGGTATACCAGCAGAGATGGCTTCAGAATTTGTTTTCACTCATCAGCATTAAGAGTCTGGGCGAGAACATTCTGAATAATAATCAGTTGATGATATGATGATTGTATCTGTGCGAGTACTTTGCTTTCTCATGACCTCTGTCTTTAACCGCATCCCAGCACAGCATTAGCAGTGTCTGTCTTTTGCGTTATTGTTCAAGTTCAGTCGTTCTTTCCATTTCTAGACTCACCACAGATTTAATAATTGACCAATTCCATGTAAAGGAGAAGTGCCTTCTGCTATAATTAAACAATCTCTCTGTGCTGCAAACATCATAATAAATCAATCAACATGCCAAAATTTGTTCAAATTACTATAATTCTTCTATCTCAAACTCTGATAATGGTCCTTTAAATACAAAGCCACAAACAATGGTTAAATAAGAAATAATCTAAAGGAATGGTAAAGGGAGGAAAAACATAATTTCTCTGGAAACATAGTGACCATATTGTATTCCATCCAAAATGTCTAGCAACAGCAAGGCAGTGACCGTATGTTAACCATCAAGCAAACCTCATAGCCTTTCTCTTTCACCTTCCCCTGGTATAAAATTTGGAGTAATAATCTTGCTGCATGTTGCAACTCCTACTTAACTTCCGCTGACTGTTTAAATTGCGTAAGGATCTAAAACACATAAGCTCTTCTGCCAGTCCCCAGCTTAAAAAAAAATAAAAATAAAAAATCAAGGGATGGCCAGCACTGAAATATTGTAGAAACTCTAGGTTGATCTTCATTATGTTTATATTTTTTTTCCTGTAGTCAGGGTGATTAGAAACTAGCCTTTAACTAAAACGATATCCAAGACTCCTCCTCTATCACTTCTAGAACTGGGCCTTAAGAAGACAAACAACAGTCCTAAAACTTGTGATAAAATCAGCAGAATTAGCACAGCATGTAAATCTAGCATATTAGGAACATTATGCAGTGAAGATGAAAAACTACAGTGCAAGAAGTAAAAGTAATGCTACACACAGTATGGCAGTTACTTCAAGATTAAACATTTTTTGGGTCACAGGCATTCTTGTCTGTGCTGATTCATCCACACATCACATCATGTCTGATTCTTTTTTCCCAATTAGATAAAACGCAATCCTATTATCTGATTGTTTTTCTGGCAAGGACACTGTGTTTTCCTCTTTCACTTCTTAAAAAGAGATGCAGATTCTTAAACAGCTGGGCATCCAACAGAAATGATCTCATTCTTTAAGTCTGTAGTGTCAAAACAAGACAGAAATAACCTTTGAGTGCAATGAATATTTTTTTACAAAATTAAGGTCCCACGCAGGAAATGGGACACAGAATTGTTTTTAAAATCTTTAATATGTATCTCTCAGAAGAAAGCTGAATTCACTTTTGGAAAAGAAGGATGAAGTGGACTTAGAATTTTCTCGTGGCTCTACCATAATTAAAGTTATTGTTGCCAGGCTAATTTATACTCACTAGAAGCCTCTGCTTTCCCCTTTGGCTGCACGAGGAATCTGACTGCAGGACGGAGTAAGTTTTTCCAGTAGCCCGGGTAATCCCTCTCTTCCTACCCATCGCTAAAACCATTCTTTACATTAGTGTGGTTTTCAGCTGCACTTTACATCTGAAAGCAAAGCTCTCAAGAGTTACTGAAATAAATTCCAAAATATTTTGACTAATGCTACAGGCAGAGCAATATATCACCATGCCAATAAGGGGTAAGGTCTAAAATAAAATGTCTTTGTAGTCCTAAGAAACTAGAATTTTAATATAAATCCTGAAGTATTGGGGTTTTTCTGGGCTCTTTGTGGCCCCACGAGTGCTGGAGTCCTCAGGAAGCGATGGAAGCGGAGGCCAGGTATGTGTGCAACTCCCAGAAAGGTCCTCAGCTCCTGCTTCCCGCACACCACCTCTTCATACCAAAGCAGTAGGTGATTTTCTGTGAGTGAGATAACTAACCTAGTTTGCTTCCCTCAAGATTTTTGGGTTCGGTGTTTTTTTGGTTTGGATTGGTTTGGTTTTTTTGCTGGTTCAGGAGTTTGAGTAAATTTTCTGTGTAAGCTGGAACAGAGGAAACCTCTGAGAAGGAAAGGAACAGTTGCAAAGGGAATAAATATCCTGCTCAGAATGGTTTGTCTTTCTCACATTTGCTTGAAAAGTAGTTATACTTCCATATATATTTTACACTTCTGTATACATGTGCCTGCGTACACTAGAATATAACTTATTGTAATAACAAACAGGATGCTCTGGTCTCTGGGAAGAGCTGCACGGGGCTTTAGAGCAACATCCTTCCTGTAGCAGGCGGCGAGAACAGCAGCCAGCCTAGTGTAAAGCTGAACTACAGGCAGTGGTCTTGGTTAACCTCATTCCAAGTCCCCCTGGAATCCCTGCAGCAAACAATATTTGACAAACTCCTGTATTGACAACCAGTGTTTGACAAACTCCTCTACAAAGGCTACTTAGTACCTGACTTTCTGCCTGAAGCTCCCTCTTTTCCCAGCACCCTGGCAGTTATCCCATCTATCAAAGAGGGGTTAAGTGCCTTTGCTCTTTTTCGAGGGAGAGGGAATTCGGGGAGGCAGGAATTTGAAGGCCGGTAGCTGTGTGAAGAGAGCCACTGTCACGTGGGACATGGGGAACCACATCCAGCAAATTGTATTTTCAATATCCCATGATCTCAAGTGTCAGAATACGGTGTTCCAGACGGACAGCAAACCAGCTGTCCTCCCTCAGCATTTCATGGCCAGGCTGTCTTGTGCGCTGCTGTCACCGGCTCAAGACAACTTGGAACTGAGCTCTATAAACACATATCTCTTACGCCCTCCTCACTCATTTCACAGTTCCCTCGAAGAGCTGACAAGGTTGCTTGAAAATAAATTAGCTTTTTCCCATAGATAGATGCTGATAATGTCAAAAATAATTGGAGCTGGTCTAAACCACCGAGACTTTTTTTTAATATTTTGCCCTAAATCAGGACAAAAAGTAGCATCTTTTTCTAAAATTAGAAATTCTAAAATATTTGAATTATAACTATAGAAGTTATAAAAAGGCATTGTAACATAGAAGTTTTTTCCTTAACACATTAACATTTTAAGAAGGCAGAACAGAACAATATTAACTTGAAATTTGTTTTTTTTTTTTTTTTAATTTTCCACTGAAAAGTAATTTTCTTTTCTTTTAACCTGACATTACTCCATGTTAGAGAGAGGGTATTGAAACAGAGCAATCTGTTTCAAACACCATCACCATGCAGCCACCACACAGGGCTCTTATCAGGCACCTTGTATCTCTGTGGTCTACACCTGAACAAATAGATATGCCCCGGCTTGAGCTACCACGACGGGAAATGCCCCCCTTTTTTGTTGACCAAGAATGAGTCACACAGATATGAAATGGGCCGAGCTATGACCAAAGGCTGAAAGGGCTTTAACAGACCAGGTCGAGCAGCCTCACGCTCTCACTCAAGACGCTCTATGAATGGAGACACACCAAACCTTTCGTCATGAGAGAAGCTATGCATATGATTTGCATATTCTGATTTGTTATGGTTTTCCATGAATCAATGCCTTGGAAAACATATGTTTGTTCTCCTAACCTCTTCTGTCAGGAATTCTCTGAAGAATGAAATATAAATGTGAGAAAATCTCAAACACTGCCTCATTTCCAGTTGGTTATTCCACCTTTTCTACATATTTTTTGGCATTGTTCTTTCTCAGCACGAGTCCCTAAGCCACTCCTTTGTACCATAGCCCACCTGTCCTGGAAACAGTGTCTGGTGACTGGCTTCATGAGCAGCTTCTAACTGACCCAAAGCTCCCACAGCGACACCTTTGGTGGACTGCAAATCCCACTTGGACACCAAACTACCATGAACTCTACAATCAAGAGAGGCTTGCTACAACACAGAAAAGTGTTTTTGCAAGCCAGCACTCAAACTTATTCGTAGGTTTTAGAGACAGAAAGGCCTTATTTCTGTTTTTTCTGACTTCTTACCTATCAGAAGCCTTTAAATGGAAAAGCAAAGTTTTCATAGTTCGTGAGAGTCCCTTTTGCTCAACAGTTCAGGATTCAAGCTCCTTCTGCAGTACCTTCAGCCTGGTCCTTGCCCCAGCCTTCCTTTTAAAATTTCAAGCTGCATCCGAATACATCTGAGCTGATCCCCTTACTGCTGTCCTGGGCTCAGGAGAAGAAGAAGAAGGAAGGAGAATTTTCTCACCCAAGCAATTACAAAAAGAGATGTTTTGGCTTTTCTTCTCTATTGTGTTTCCAAAGTAAATCTTCTCATCTCTTGATTGTCTGTTCATACACACCCTGGCAGGTCTACCTGACTGACACCATCTGTTATTCCTGTGCTTGGGGAAAGAAATTAGTCCCTTCAGTCTCTGTAGGGAACCATATAAAAACAAACACTGAAAAACCAGTTGCTGTTTCTAACATACTGCAAAAGCTTAAACCAGTGATTTTTATAACTTGAGTTGCTGCGGGCAAATGCCCAAATCCTTTTGCAAGTTGTTGCAAACATTTATTGACAATAAATATGTGACATGAGTATCCAGGATGTCTATGAGGAAGAGGTGTTAAAACAACATTTCTGTAGACAACTGTTTGTAATATATCCTTGGAAACTTGTAGCTGAAGTATGTTCACTACCTTGACATAATTTGTAGATATATTATTTCAAGGCCTGAACTTTAGGGGAAAAAAAATATTTCTAAAAACCAAGAATGCCTTAAATGTTTAAGCAATCAGAATAAGAATTGGGGAGGGGGGGTTATGAGGGTTATGACTGTTGAAATTAACACACACCCCCTTATAGGAGTCCTTCTCTACGCTTTGTCTTTTCATCGTTGCTTTATTGTGATGCTTTGGGTCAATTAGATATTTATCTGAACTGATAGAGAAGGGTAAATCCTTAAGGAAAAGGAGACTATTAGTTATTTGTAGCAGAATTAATCAGCTGGACTTCATGAGGAGACTTGCTGGGAAGCTTGAAAGGGTTTTTAATAAAATGGATACTGTAGTTCCTGGGAGCTAAAAAAAAAAAAATAATGAGTGCTTAAAGCTTGAAACTTTAGATCCTATTCATAAAAAGTCTGGAGGGTGGTAACCTACAACAGTGACTACTAATATTCCTACTTCCTTTGCTTTAAGGAGAAATATCTCCATAGCTGTGAAATCGGCAGCTTAGAAAATTCTTAAATTACATTCTATGTAGCTTTACTGGCTGCTTTATTCAAGCAAGAGTTGGCTGACACTGCCATAGCAGTGTCAGAGGCTTTTGCTTCATAAAACATCTCCCTGATTAGACTGTGGGCAGATATTTTGGCATTAAAGCTATTAGACTGTGGTTGATTTCATTGAGTTTAGGAATACATTTTCCTTAAGGATTTTATTTCTTCTTTCAGAGACGAAAATTAGAATTAAACACATACTCATCTTTGTTTAATCAAGGCATATTGTGAAGGACCTCGCACACAGCTCTTACTGTCACTGTGATCTTTTTCCTGCTTGCAGGGGACAATAACCCGGTGCTTCTGCAGTAGACATTGCCTTGAAAGAGACCTTCAACATTTTTCTGAAAGATCTGTTTGTATTTGATGCTGTCGGATTAAGTTTCTCTATTTCAAGATAGATTTTTTTGTGGGTGACTGGGGCTTTCCTGCCTTTGCTGTTAGTTTTTTTCCTAATACTTCCAAGTAGCAGGACGGGATCAACACCTTTCTGGAAGTTCTCCGGCAGTTTCCAAAAGTGCTAAGTCACAATTACACACGTAGTACCACACACCACAGCTTTTCGGCCAGCCATAGGGGAAGATAGAGAATTAATGTCTTTCTGTCTGAAGATGTTCTGATCACTGTCCTGAACCAAGTACCAATTTATATCCCAGAAAGTTAATATAAAACAGTAACCATCAGAGCGGTATCATATTTACCGTGAATTTATAGCAATATGTATTACCTAGCAAGGCACAGGGCAAACGGAATTCATGCCCCCGGTACCATACAGACATAGTATCATCGTGCTAAGTGATCTCCAGATGTAACATCTAAATGTAACCCAATTTTGCAGGTCATTATCATGGGCTGCTACAAAGGTGGTAGATGCCACACAGTCTTAAAAAAACACAAGCTACCAACAGACACGACGTTATCATTAGTAAGCAGTTTGGCTAAGAGATTTCTGTGAAGACTAAAAATGGTAAGTACTTTCTAGTCACAACTGACTCCAGTACTGTGGACAGTAAAGGTCAGAACTGAAGTATCTGGCAGACTCAGAGACTGACTGCATGTTGCCGTGACCTAATTCTATCCAACTTACTACAGAGACTTCTTTATCACAACCAGCAAAATGATTCAGTTACAATGGAAAAAAATCTGATGATTTCTACAATTTCTCTCTTGTACAGTAAGAAAGAAAATAACATCTCTAAGCTGACTACCATCACCACAGTGAACTTGTGTCACCACACAAATGCTATCCAGTGGCAGAAAACATTTCCTCACTCACCTTAAAGTGATTGCGATAAGATAAGTAAGTATTTTATACTCTGTTAGATGGTTGTCTGCTTATGTGTAAAGGAGATTTTGTGTCTTCAGGGTTGTCGGGATACATGTGCGCAGTTCAAATAATACCTTTTCCCTAGGCAAACCCAAAGCTGCCTCTAGACACAAACTATTGGAGCCAAATTGCAAGCATTGGCCTCCAGGCAGAAATGGAGGCAGGGATCACCTGCCACCTCCATCACTTTAGTGACAATTACATGCAGCAAGTAGGGAAACTGTAAAACAGTGAGATAAAAGAACACAGTATTTTAAAGACTAACACTGGAGATGCGATATCATAGCACGTGGCTATAAAGGCTTACTTTGGGAGCAGTTGGGTTCGCAGCCCCAGCTGCCTATTGAGGAGTATGCAAGGAGCTATTGCTTTAAACAGTGTGTGAGCTTTACTGCCATGGGCATGCCACGAATGTGTTCCACTTCCACACAGAAAAGCACAAACAACCTTGCTGGTTGCAAAACTATGGAGAAAAGTCACCACTAATGAGGCTTTGCTTTTTTTGCTTTTCTGTGAAAAAAAAAAAAAAAAAGTCAGCAGATCTTTTTCATTCACAGGTATGAAAGAAAGGGTAGGGGAAGATGCTGATTTCCAGGCTCTGCAAATGGTAACAGAAAATGTAGATCAGTGACAGGTAATTAATTTATTGTCATTCTGTTGTGAAATCACCATGTTAATTTCCCATCATGGTGGGTGGATTAGACACTGTACATTCAAGTGGCCTTAAGTGTAGAAATAAGCTGCCTTCAGAGGTCAATTAAACTGTCCCTGAAAGTGCCCATCGTCTTGGTACATGAGAACCCATTGATACAGCAAAGATGGGATGCAGTTGGGAGGGATGAATTTTAGAAGACATTTAGTTGAAACTAATGGAAGGTAGGTACAAAACCTAACTGGATAACAATATACTAAGAGTAATTATTAATGGACCACTGTCAAAATTGAGGGATGAATCAGGTGACATTTTTCTATCAAGCTTTGGGCTACAGGAACTTGGCTCAGGTCCATTTTCATTCAAAGTTTCATTTGCAACCTGGATGATGGACTAGAGAACATTCGTATTAAATTTGCAGACAGCATGAAACTGCAAGGGACAGACAGGATATTGGCTGACAGGATTAGAATTCCAAGTGATTTTGACACATTGGAAAAATATTCAGAAGAAGGTATGAGAGGGAATTCAGAGGAAGCGATGCAAAGCTGTACACTTAGGCTACGTTTCCGCAATAGTAAGTGTGAGATCTGTGCCTTGCTCAATCACCCACCATTACCACAAGCTCCGTAGCAGATGGCGATGTGTTTTACATCACAATTTGTAACCTATTACTGCATGAACAACACACCACTTTCAGCTCTGCCTCAAGCAGCAGCAGGCTGGGTATCACCATGGAATTGGTCAGAGAGCTGTGTGAAGAGGCATGGACCTAACCAAAGTACATCTCACACATCCAGGTGAGCACATTCCGAAATGGACAGTGCAATTCTATGGCAGTCAACGGTACCAAATCTGGTCTGCTGTAGTCCTGCCAACCCTCGCTTCCCAACTGCATTCCCATCCTTTTCTTTTTGCTAGCACTGCTTCTAATGCGACCACATGCTGAGACAGTTGAGGGGGCTGACAGCTGGCTCCACAAAGAAAGTCATTATTTTTCATCCAGACCGGCTCCTGGAGCCTGCTCACCACTTAATTGTATGAGCTTGCACAACACAAGGGATAGAAACATACAGCCGGTGTCGAGGGGGACAGCAGGACCACAGCAGTCCAGATGTGATCAGCTTCAGGCACCACAGCACTGTGAAAACAGAGATGAAACAACTAAAACTTCTCTGTGAAGAATTCACTCTAGCCATGCAGATAAAGGGATTCCCCCTCCAAAAATATCATGTCCCATGAGGAAAGAGATGTCTCATCGCTATGAGATGAAACTTCAAATATGGGGGGATTGCCTGTAGCAAGTGTGCTCGATCCCCTGAAGGCCAGAGGAACAGCACTTGAAAGGAAGAGGGGCAGATCTCAGGCTAACCTTAACAGGACTCTGCTTCTCTGCTGTATCCTGCATGGGATTCGCAGGAGCAAAGAGGAACAGATGGCACAAGGCAGAGAGCGAGAAGCCCAAATGGAGCCGCGGTCCCCACCTGTGCCTGCCACAGCTTGTTCACTCACCCGGGATAAACGTGAGGGGCAAATTGTGCAGAATGCCCTGACCAACTATTTTATGCAAAATCCTTGACTGCTGCTTGCTGTGCTGTGAAATTATGCATATGCTGGAGTGAAAGTAATAAACAATTGTTTTCTGCAAATCTTGCTCCCAGTCTGTTTTTTAATGGTGCTTGCCCTGCCTTGCATCCCAGACCCCCAGCCTACGCCAGAGCAGGCATAGGGCTGGCACAGCCTATATCCCAGAGGCTGTTATTTCATTGATTATTCCCAATGCCATCCTGATAGCCCCCCAAATTGTTATTGCGACTTTTTTTTGCTTGGGGAAAGAAAAATGCAAAGGCAACCCAAATCTGTTAAAGTGTAACAGAATTTGTTAAAATGTACCAAAGGGCTGAACTACAGAACAATAATTGCAGTTCTGAAGGGCAGAAGGTGTACGGGCAACTGCAGAGGTTTAAATCTCAGATTTAGTGCGTTGCAATGTGTGTCCTGCTGCAGCCTCCCCATCTAGGGACCCTTATGATCTGCTATTCCTCAACAGAAGGTATTTTTCAGCACTAGAAGCAATCTTGATCTTCTGGGGTCTCCTGGTTTGAGCAACACAGGACTAATTAATCTTCTACTGCTGGTGAAAACTGCACTTTTAGAAGACTCTGGTGTCTGAATTTGTGAAAAGATTTACTTTATAGCCAGCTACGGTATGCAGGTTTCAAGGTTTCAGTGTTTTCAAGTCAGCCAGGTGCAGGGATGAGGAGCGAGACCCGGGCACGTGACCCAAGCTGGCCAACAGGATTATTTCATACCATGAACACCACATTCAATATAAATTAGAAAGTTTGCTGTGAAGTTCTCCCTCTCTCCCTTAATGACTGTGATCCTGAGAACTTCTTGCCCTGGTGCCAGACCCCTGAGCCCTTCCCTTCCTCCCAAAGCCATAGCGCTCGCAGTGTCCCACGTTTGCTGTCCCCTGCTGGGAGTGCACAGCTTTCTACTGATAGAATGGGCTGAGTATAATCCCTGTATATTTTGTATTTGTATTGCGATCAATATTGGTTCTTCAGTGAAATTGATGTTAATTATCTAGTTTTATTCTATTAAATCCGTTTATACTTCAACCCCCGGGTTTCCTTGTTTTTTCCCCGATTCCCCTTCCTGGGTGTGGAGGGTTCATCAGGGGATAGAATAATTGTCTAAATTACAATAAATTGTTGTGGGTTTCTCAAACCATAACATGGGGAAATATATCCACTGCCATACTTAGGGCACAAATGCTGAGAGTGGAATGGCAGAGGAAGCTGCAGATATTCAGAACGGGACAGAGAATGCAAAGGCCTCTTGGCCACTGTCTCTAACTCTGCATCATCTGCTCTGACTTGAACAAGAGCATAGAAGACACAATCAGCTGGACAGAATCCATAAGGGAGCAATAGGAGCAATAGGAGCTCTACAAACATAAGGAAAGATTAGAAGAATAAGGGCTATTTATTCTGTGGAGGAAAGACAAAGGAAAGCCTCCCAATAGTCTTAAAAACTTTCTAATGGTGAGGAGTAGAGCACGGGAACAAACTAACTGCAGTGATTACGCTCACTCTAAGTCTTTAGGAGCTGCTCAGACAAGGCCCCATAAGGAACGATGGTGGTACAATCTCGGGATGAATTTGTGGGCTGTGCCACCTCTGCCTAAATTTTTAGGAGTTTATAATTAATGCACATCATTGCATTTGTATCCTAGAACATACAAACCAATGAAGAGATTCATTAGATATTGAAGAGGATTACAGGGATTTAGTTCAGAATATTGCTCTACTCAGAGTCCCCTCTTATTACAGGGAAAGGATTCTTGCTCAGAAATCAGAGGCCCAGACGACTCTGCAAGCCATACTACTGATGCCTTTCCTCTTCAGTCTTCAAGTAACTATTCAATTGCTCTTGTAATTACTTTTATTATAATTTATTTTAATTAATTTTACTCCCATAAAAATAATTATTCATAATTACCAAAACCAGAAGTATTTTATAACTTGTATTTGTATAAACAGAATACATTACCACCTATTTGGGCACTATCCTGTGGATTTAACACAGCTAAACCACACTAAGTTCTTCATCCAGCTCTTCTTAAGTCTTTCAGTATGTTGCACTAACAGAAATGCTTATGGAACCACCTGCTACCTTTTAAGACAGCATCAGAATGGTCCCAGTAATTATTCTTTCAATCAAATGCATTTTACTGAACTACCTGCACAGTCTGATTTGACTATGCAAAGTAATGATAAGAATGAAATAGAAGACCAGCACAGGAACTGCTTCGACAATCCCTGACCCCTCACTTAAATCCCTCTATGGAAATGTTCATTTTGCTAAGCTTCTCCTCTTTTTGCTGGTCCTTTAGGAGGTATTTGGTCCTTTTACTGGTGCACTTGTGTACCTGAATCACGCTGCCTGTTTCATTTCAACTGCCTGGGTGTGCTCACACAGTGCTACAAGGCGGAGGCAGCCCAGAAGCAGTGTGGGTTGCCTCCAAAAAGACAGGCTGAAATGGTTAGTGCTTTGCTACTGCTTATCCTCCAGTGCTGAATGACAATGCAGAATACAGGTTTTGACCACCCGATTCCAGATTTTGCGGTGGTAAAATGAATCCTGGGAAGACAGACATCCTGGCACACTGAAGGTTTATTCTGGATTCTATTAATATTTCCTATTCCCTGCTTCCAACCAGACACTCTTATTGCCTTTTGATCCAAAAGGTTAGCCAGTTTTCTGTGTTCTAGGTGGGTCATTCCAGGGAGAAGGGGGAGCTGATATTGGGGCAATTACTCTGTTTCTTTCCTTTATTTACAAACAGGTTCTCTTTCTCTAAATACAAGAAAAATCAAAATAATAGTACATAATTCTACAGCTCTCATCTCCAAATTTCTCCTGTCCAAACCATCATTAAAAATCTCTTTTACTTTCTCAGCTTTTTCTCAGGTCATAGTAGCAGACTTCTGTGGGTGTGCCCTATTCTGTATTTATTTATACAAGTGATGTTTCTGCCTCCTTTTGTAAAGACAAGCAAAAAAGAACAAAGCAATACCGAACAGATTCCTCTGCTGACACATGCTTTCTTTTGGGTGGAGCCTGCTGTTGGTTTCAGTTGCTTTTTTTTTCCATTAAATTGTTTAGTAACTTCTTAGAGTTAGTCTTAAATGAGGAATCCTAAAATGCTCTGTACATAACAACATACTCACCCTTGCTGATTGTGCATGAATCCTGATTTTTTCTGTAGTACAAGAATTCAGGCCAAGTGGAGAAGAATAACATAAAGCAATCCTTTCATCTGAACTTTGCAGACGTTTCAAAGATGCTTAAACTAGCTTTGTAGACTGTACTTCCCTTGGTCTTTGTCTTCTTTTCTGTTTATTTATACTATTTTAACCCCTCCAGCAACACTCAATAAATAATCATTTCCTTTCTGTTAAAATCTACCATTGCATAATGATTATTCCAATGCATGTTTACTACTGGTTTAGCTGAAAATCACCATCATCACCAGCCTGAGGAAGCTTAATTCAAGAAGTTGTGATTAAGAATTTAACTCACAGAAATTAGGAAAATGAAAGCAAACATGGCCTCAGCACAGCTATGTAGTACACACAATCCTGCATGAAGTGAAAGTCAAGGAATTTACTATTTATATCCCCCATTGCATATAGAATCAAAATACTCTTAACGTAACAACATTTTTTGATAAACATATAACAGAAGGACCCAATAGATGTGTATTTCCCATGATACGGAGTCAGTAAGTCTGATTCAGCCAGAGGCTGATTTCCAGTTTGCAAGCTCAATAGACTCCCAGTCCTAGCGGAAGAAAGACTAACTGCATGCTTTTCTAACAGAAAACTCGTCAGAAAGAAGAGACAAGATCTCAGGATTTTTGAGATCTTTAAAAATTTACGTGTCCTGCTCATTCAAAAGACAGAAGATTTCTTAGTACTAATTGGGCAAAATTGTTCTTTCCTTTTGTCAGATTGAAAATAAAAGTACTTTGAGAGATTTTATACTAGGAGGACTGTGGCCTGCAATGTCTTGGCTAGCAGGTGACAAGAGAAGCTTAGAAGATGAGTTTCCAGACAGATATTCAGTCCTGCTATAGTCCACCTTTAATATGCTACTCATGCAGGCATCCATCCATCAATGCAGTTTTACTACTGCCTCCCCACAGTCATACCAGTAAGTACATTTTCTTCCTTTGAACCAACGCACTTTGCTGTATGCGTATGTCTCATCTGAAAAGCTTTAAATCACCGTGGGACCTCCTTAACCAGACAGACCCTAACACATAGCCTTTCTTTACATCTTTGTTGGCACGTTCCTCATGAGACATACAATAAATCCACTCAAATGAAAGAACAGGTCATCCCACTGTACCACTGAATCATTGCATACCGCCCATTCCTGTGCTTCAGATGCAAGTGCTGTGTTTTGCCACTCCATTACATTTTAGCTATTTTCCTTTTATAAAGTGAGTCCAAAGCATCAGCAAATCAGAATTCTCCACTTGTTCTGATGATAGGTTTTATAACTTCTTGCATAAATAAAAGTTTTGTTATAAAATGAGATCGTTACAGGATTGCTATATCAGGTCACTGAAGAGCTCACACAGCAGCTGTTATACAATGTCAACCAGTAAAAGTGAACTACCAGTAACAAACCATGACAATGGCAACGATGCCTAGCTACCTCACAGCTGTTTGGAGTTTTCCACAAAAACAGCACTTTTCATGCAAATAGGAAGTCAGAAACTGCTAATAATAATTTATGAAAATGACATATTACTTTGCAACAAACCAACATTACCTTAATGCACAAAGTCTAGTCTAGTTTGGACTAGATAATTATCCCCACTGTACTTCTGGAAAGGCAGAATTGTACAAAGGAGAAGTGCACTAGCTCAGGCACATGGTCAAATAGTGGCACAACTGAGACCTCAGTGCTTGTGGGAACATTTTATTATTGCTGTAAAATAATGATAATTTGTAGTAACAAAAGACAAAACCTTTCTTCTGCAAACTCCTAGAATATTGCTTTCATTCTCATTCCCAGTTTTTTCCAGGCAGTGATTGTAGTTTTTAGCAGAGCTGAGCTAGCATCACACAGCACCAGGGAAAACCAGAGGATTATAACAAATAATGCACATAGGCTGTCATGGGGAACTTAGAATGAGGATAGAGAGAGGTTAAGCACCAGCAAGAGGTCATTTTATGTAAATAGAAGTGGAGAGCACTGAGTTTAGTCAGCTGATTATTTCTCTCATATTAAATTTTGCTTGAACATTTGGCTGTGGGATACAAAAATGCTAATGTGACTCTGTGGATATTCTTGAAAGCATAATAAATTTGAAGAGTAGATAGATAATCTCATAGAAATAAATACTTTGGACCATGCTAAAATGGCACTTACGACAATACCTCTTAGACATTAGAGATATTACAATAATTGGTTCCATGTAAAACAGATAGCTAAAGACATTGGATTAGTTCCCAGGAGTGTGCTAGAGTACATCATTGAAGATGGGTTCTTTAATTGAATGCATATAGGAATAGATATAACAGCTTGAACCGTACACAGTATGTCACAAACCTTAACAATTATGGCTACATTTCATTTTGTACACCATCCCATCCCCACAGAAGAGTTTGTTTCAAATTTAAAGGTACAGAATACAATCTATTTTCTTAAGTGGACTTTTATATTCTTTGGGGAAGGAAACACATCAACCTGCTTTATACTGAAAAGAACTTAGCACAGTCCTGGAGCAATATAAATAATAAATCTCTGTCTTACACATTTATAAAGAATCCATCAGTTTGATACATATTTAACATACATGCACTTTAAATTTCATTATATATGTATGTGAACATTAACTCCACTTTCTGGGTTTCCATAAATTGTAGCCTATAACTGGTTTATAAAAACGAGCTAAGTATTTTTATTTTCATTTTCCATTTTTTTAGTACATTTATAGAAGCTGAAAAACTATTTGCAGTTATGTGTATCCTTGTCGTACTTGGGGAAAGAGGTATCTCTTCATTTTTCTTCAAGGAGCTGCCAATATCTAGACTGTTTTTTTTATTAAGTGCAGGAAATTAAGAATTTCCATTGGTAGAGTGTACCTACCCTGTTCTGATTTTGCAGTTGTACGTGCAGAAAAGTAAATACAGAGCTACTCAAGCCAAAGGGACCACAGACCACTGTGATCAAATAATCAGACATCCTGCATTGAAGAACTTCCTCCACATTTATATTTTTTTTCCAAAAAGATAGGTATCATAAAGCAAATCATCTCTACCTTTGGCCAAAAACAACTGTGCACTGTATTGGCTCTCTTATGAGAGCTATCATAAGACAATACCTTTGGAAATAAAGTGACGCATTGTCTGTTAGTGTCAAGATAATGAAAATATGTGAATGGAAATCACATGACTTCCTTGGAATGTTATGTTAAATTTCTTGATTGACTCTCATAAATTGCTTTCAAATTACTGCACTAATTCTTTTCCCTTAGTTAGAGGGTTACTCAACAAGTTTTCCAACATTTAAAAAACGCTTCAGAAAAAGTCTGAGCTGCTTTCAAAATGGCATGTGTGCTTCGAAGCATATACTGGAATTCATTATAAGTTTTTACAGATTCTATTATTCTCTTGCAGGACACAATTAGACTGTAAAGCCATAAATCTCAAATTCAGTTGCTTGCAGTTTGCACCAGAGTAGCCCCACTTCAGAGGTGTTCAGAAACCACATGCTCCATTCACAACTGTGGAAACTGTGGTGGCTCTGTTTTTTAAAGTTAAATTCAGACTGTGTTCCATTATTTAGAGATACTGTTAACCTAAAGCTAAATGAACCACACAGAAATAATGATCAAATCTTGCTTTTTTAATTCATGAAGATAATCTAATTCAGATAAGTGAGACTGGCCGTGTGGATAACAAAGCAAAAAAGACTTAGATTTGGATCTGTAAGTTTAATAAAAATACCGCTCGGGTATTTTTAATTTAGGCTAGGAAAAGCTAACAGTCAATTAATAAGCTGAGCTCAGCGAGCCTGAATCTCCTGGGCAGCCCCCCAGCTGGTCCCAGGAGGGAGTGGATTGCATCAGCGCTCAATCCGGTGAAGATACTCTCCATGACACACCATTCATGCACATGGCAAGTATGGGGCAAATTCTCATGCTCGACTTACTCTGACCCACGTGGACGGTCTAGTTGTGTGGAGCCAGATTTTCTTCATGTACTGCTACTTGGGATCCTAATGCGGAGGAATTAAGGTGCTGCCTTTTGGATCTTTACTTGCATCACAATAAGCAACTGAACTGCATACAAGCACTACTGCATTTGAATTCTTAATGGCAAGTCAGTTGTTTGTATTTATTTTTTTTATTTCCTTCATACAATAATGTAAATGTTAATGTTAACATAAATGAAATATTTTTAAAATTATTATTTTTAAGCAAGTAAACTTACTAGGTACTACACACCAAGCAACACGCTGGCATGTGATTTGTTTCTCTTAATTGATAATGGTCATAGCTTTTTGTGCCAAATAATGACAAGTTCATTACCTGCAGCACAGGATATTACATCTCCTTGGATTCTAAGTGTCTTTATTTTCTTCATGGACTATTTAAACCATTTTTTGAGGCAGCAATCTCTTTTTTGTTATTTTAAGGTGCGTGATGATTGTGTCCCTTTTTCATCCTACCTAGACTTTCACAATGGATTGTTTTCTCTTTTTTCCTCTGGGTACTGATGATACTTTTAGCCACTGAGAACTATGTACTCACTACCACTTTTCACTACCTTTTAGCTATTAGATAGCGACACCAAAAGAAAGACTGGCAGATACCTTAAGAGAGTTAGTGCAACTCTGCTCAAACACAAATAAAGCTGACGTAAAAGGACTGAACTTTGTGGCATCCACAAGTCTGTACATTTCTGATGAAGTTCGTCACTGTCTGCCACTAATCCTACAAAGCTTGGTAGGGATCAGCTGCTGCTAACACCAATGAAAGAGGGTCTTAGTTATAACACTCTTGCTTTTTTGTACATATTGAAGACGTTGTAAGCCTTATTCACATTGTCTGTTACTTACCAAACATCAACAGCATATATAATTCAATGCTTCAAACAAATTTCTATTTTTTTTCCCCAGTTATTTCCATTAATCACAATTTTTTTTTATTTACAATTCATGTTTATGATTTAATTCTCTAGCCACAATAAATGCCTCAGAAATAAACATTCGATTTCTTTTGGCCTTCTCTTTACTGGCAAAATAATGATTGAATTGATAAAGTTCAAAGCTAGAATGTTTTGCCTGTAGTGGATTTCTTATTACCATTATAAACGTTATCTTCAAAGAGTTAAAGTTAGTTAGTTATCCCAATCCTCCCTGTTTAATGAAATTATTTTGTTTCCTTAAACTGTGTTTAATAAGTAATAAGGGAGACTGGAAAATTAATATACATCTTGCTGTATTGATTTAGTTTTAGTTCATTCTGTTTTCTCTCTGAAGTCTATAAGCCTTCAGGTCCTATCTAATCTATTCATTTCTGACATGTGCATCTTTCTACTGCCTAAGCACCTCTGCTCTTCTTGGAACAGCCTCAGAGATGATTTAAATCCTTATGCTTTGCTTTTTCAGCTGTTTACGATTTCCCACATAATTTTATTATGTACTTCAAAACATTAGAATTGTACTCTAAGAAACTCCATTATCATATCAAGTCTAACTTAACATTGAACAGTATTATCCAAGTAGAGTCCCTGCACCCATTGTCCTGCAGCTGCAGGAACTCTGCCAGACCCTCCCATGAATTCTAAAAGTGCCTGGCAACAATTCCGTAGTCAGGACTGCATTTTAAAATTGATAGCTACTAGTGTTGGAGGGTAATGACTTAGTAATAGGTTGTGTATAAATAGGTAAGATGCAAGCAAGGTTAAGACTGTAGTGCTAAGTGCAATGAGAGCAGACTGCATAATTATTTAGACAACAGCATAGGAAATATAAGGGTGTGCTTAAAACCCACAAAATGCTAAATTCAATCCTACAGAGTGTAGGGCCACTCTGACTGAAGCAGCTAGATTTAGCAAACTGAGGTGCCAGCTGTAGCATTAGTCAACATATTTAACATGAGCCCAACAGTGTGGGAGAGATCCACATTCAAAAACAGGCTCCTAAACATGATGCCAAGAGGGAAAGGATGAAGAACCAATTTCTGTATATCAGTCTCACCCTTCTACAGGTATCAGACATAAAGAGATGGGTAAGCACATCAGCAGTTAAACTGAACTACATGAGAACAGGGATTGTATTGACCAACATACTTTTTGTTTCATTTTTCTCAAAGGAAATTTAAAATGTCTTCTTAGATTCATTTTCTTTTTAAATTGGAATCAGAGTTTCACTTTAAGAAGTTAAATATCAAGAAAGGGAGGTTACACTCATAAAACTGGTGCAGAAGACACAGCTGTTTTTAAAGTCCAATGATTACAACATTCTTACAGTCATTCTCAAAGTCATCTGTCTTAAGGGATTTTAAAACACAGGGTACATTTAGCAGTGTATATTAGTGTACATTAATACAATGTCCTATCTCCCAAAGTGCACTTACCCATTTTCTGGAAGACTTCAAGAATTCAAGACCTATGGCAGATTGCACTCCAGGACCCACACTGTATTTTTGTACCTTTAACTTACCACTACAGATGAGAAAAGCTGTCCCTCTCAACAGAGATGCACCATGCTCTGTTTTTCAGTGGGGCTGTTCTCAGTCTTGCCTGCTGATTGTGTTCAGTTGCATCAATTACTTAAACGTTTTCTGAAAAAGAGGGACAATGTCTCAAGTCTAGAAGGCAGAGAACTCACTTAAGCCATTGATTGGAATTGCTGACTCCCGTATCTCAAGAAAAACTCCTTGAAGTAAAAGAAAAATTTCCAAGCTCTCCAGATGTTGACTGGCTATTAACAGAAACTTAAGACAGACATATTCACAATCCTAAATCCACTGCCCACCAGTCAAGAAGTGCTTCCGGATTGATAATTCCATAAAATCAGACCCACAATTGAATCAAAGTTTTGTAACTAAAACCCTGATACACAAAGCACAGCCTGACGTGGAAGATGCAATGGCTGCACCTGTACTGCCTGTAAAATCATCCTCAGAGACAGCACCAAGGTCAAACCAACCAACTCTAATTAATCCATTGAGAAAATATCCCTACATCAAACATCAGACACTTACACCCACATTCATCTCAGCCCAAGGTTGCCAGCCACTCAAAACCTGCCTTCTGTACTGTGTGCTTTAGAAAAGCCTGGCTGTTGTGGTGTGCTGCCTCAATTCCCTTCCCCCAAGCAGGAGCAACTGAGATAGACAATGATCACACTCTTGAATCATCTCTACCTCTATCTGTTGCCAGTAGACAAGAACAAAAGAGCACACAAGTAAAAATATGTAATTAATTAGAGATTTAACATTCTCTGTAGTGCAAGGGGAATGTACTGCATGGTCTAGAGCCATTCTGCCTTCTGAGTCTTCTCCAGTCTGCCACCCTCCAGCACAGAGATGGATTGGCAATATATCCTAGAGATGAGATGAAGTTTTCCTTTGTCCTACCAAACTGTATGGACAGCTCAGCTCTAAGTTTTAAGCAAACGTTGCAAATGCAGTTCATCAGCTGCTCCTGCGTTAGCATGACTCCCCCTGTAGGATGGACAAGACAGGATACTCTACTCCTTCCTCTTCGCTCTGTTTCCATCCTGACCACTTCCTCTTCTTTTTTCACCTCCTGACCCTTCTGAAAGACCAATTCCTTGTTATCACACCATTCAGTGCTACTGGCTGTTACTCCTCAAACTCTGTTACAAGTTCTGTGAGGTCCTTCAGATCACACGAGTCCATTTCCAAGAAGGATCTGAGCAGTCAGGCTGGAACTGCATGTGGGAGCCTGAGGCTTGGGCTGCCATGCAGTCCTTGGGAAATTGGCCAAGGCAGAGGAGGCAGGCTTGGTATAAGCCTCAAGTTGATGTCTCACACTCCACAGTCTCGTGGTCTCACGGTATAATGAACCAGGTGTCTTCGCCATTCTGACAATGTGATGCCTGGTAAAGCATCTCCTTGCTGGGACACGGTAGAAGCACAGAGAGTAGGCCATATTGGCAATGGTGCAGACAGCACTAATCCATAAGGACAATCTAACTGTAATTTTTGTCCACTCCCAGCCTTCACTCTCAGTTCCCCTTTCTCCAGCAGTTAACTCTTGGGCTGAAGTTTGTAGGCCATTAAGATACCTCCAACTAATTTATTCCACATTTCAGTATACCAAGTACTAGAAGATAACATTAAGAAAAAACCAAAGATGGATAGAAATGTATTAAAAGTGTGAGTAACCTCAAAAGATAGCCAAAAAAGGTTTGTGGCAGTCAGACTCAGAAGTGAGAATCGGGGTTTTCCACTGATAAAGGTCAGCAGTCAACTTGACTGTGCATAACCAGCAGACATTTGTGTTATGTTGCTTTCTTAAGACAACTTGCCTAGATAAAATGGTATTTCCTCGTGAATTATAAAAGAAAGAGCTCTGCTGCGAGACTAGGGTGCTTCTTGCACTGGATTCATCCTACAAAAGTGTTCACCTCCAGCTGTCCTAGTATTTTTTACAAATTTGTGAAAACTATGTAAGATTTCCTCTGTAATAGCCTGGGCACATCTTAGCAATCCCCAAGAAAAATTTAGAGTTTTGTCTGTTGACAACAGGCTCAACAGGAGTCAGCAGTGAGCCCTGACAGCCAAGAGGGCAAACTGAATCCTGGGGTGCATCAAACACAGCAAAACCAGCTGGTCAAGAGGTGATTATCGCGCTGTATTCAGCATTCATGTGTCCTCACCTTGACTACTGTGTGCAGTTTTAGGCCCCACAATTTAAGAGGAATGTGAAGGACCTTAAATGTGCCCGGAGGAGGGCAACAAAGCTGGTGAAAGGGCTGGAAGGGATGTCCTCTGAGGAGCAGCTGACGACTGTGGGTTTGTCTAGTTTGGAGAAAAGGAGGCTGAGAGGCAACCTTATTGCTCCCTCCAGCTTCCTGAGGAGGGGAAGCCGACAGGGAGGTGCCGATCTTTTTTCCCTGGTATCCAGTGGTGGAACACATGGAAATGGTTCAAAGCTGCAACAGAGGAGGTTCAGACTGGATATTAGGAAGCATTTCTTTACTGCGAGGGTGGTCAAACACTGGAACAGGCTTCCTAGAGACGTGGTCAATGCCCCAAGCCTGTCCATAAAGTCTTCCCTCCTTTAAGAGGCATTTGGACAATGTCCTTAATAACATGCTTTGACTTTTGGTCAGCCCTGAATTGGTCAGGCACTTGGACTAGATGATCATTGTAGATCCAACTAAAATATTCTATTCTGTTCTATTCATATAGCCATAGTGCTGTGCGATACAAACTATGTCTTCTCAGTATAACTTGAGGGAATGACCTCCACAGAATTCCTGCCCAAGAGCCTCCTGAGGCACAAGTTAGCCCAATTATACAGATTCTGCAGGCTCTTTCCCTACTATTCAGAGCTGCTATAAGCACTTCCCCAGGCAGATGCAGGTCCTTTGTAGGTCTGAAACAACAAACTAGACAAGTGTCAGGAGCGCCTGCAGAGCAGGACCTTGCCCAGGGAGAATTCAAGAGCAGAACCATGACCTCCGAAAGGAGTTCCTTTCTGCACTGCCTAAGGCTTGCTATGTCCTCCATCACCGCGCAGTTGTCCCGCAGAGTAAACTAACATTTCCTACCACTTTCCATAGTAGCATCATCAGCTGCAGGCCAGCAAGCAATGCAGCAAAGGATGGCCCCTGAAAGGCATCCAAGGCAGCTAGCTCATCACTGCCAGATAGTCCCATTCAAGGCAGGTGATCTGGCATAAGTTTGGATAGGTGAGGTGAGGACTTTACCATACAAGACAAGAAGGCTTCAGGCTAGAAGACTTATTCTTGTTTCTAAATGTATTTTCCACTTTAAAGGTCATCATATTTTATTTAACAGACATTCATGAAGTACATGATCACATACGCTTCACTCTTGGTTGAAAGCCTGATTCTGGGAGATTAGTTATGCTCTTTTGTTAATTTCTACTTAAATTCATTGCAATGTAGCCAAGCTTCATTGTAATGGGGAAACTTTGAATTTCTATGCTTATTTTCCATGTTAAAACATGATGAACTTCAGTCTTAGTTCCCTTTTTTGGCAGTCTTTTTTTCTGCATCCTGTTCAGGTCGTAGCCAGATGAAATTGCATTTAATTTCTCAGGGTTTCATAGTATTCTAAGTTGTCTTGTTGAATAGAGACCACTTTCTAGTTTCCAAATTCCAGTGGGGCAATGGAGCACTGTCATTTTCTGAACTGACTTTCAGGATTCTCTCCTTGACAGCAAGTTTATGGGAGAAATAAAAGTGCTTTGTGTTTGACAACAATACAGGCTTTTCTCTTTTTTTCTCTTTCTAAAAAACCTTGAACCCAAGAACATTCCTCTTGTCTCTTCACTTTGTGCCCATGGGAACTAATGTCTCTTCATTCCTAAACACAATTCAGTTGTCTTTCATGTAAGTCCCGTCACCTGAAATTTTGCTGATTCTGGGACCAAATTGTAATTCTGTAATTTCTCAGAAAATAAATCACTTTATCCCAAGTTACACATCAGGGAGCTGATGCAACAGAGCAGTGTTTTGAATATGGTCTAGTGAGTGCAAAAGTGGCCCACAGGCTGCTGATCTTGATGATTTTCACTGGTGAACTAGAGCTGTAGGATCAGAGAAAGATCAAAAAGGCATGTTTATGGAAAGGCAGTCTACCTCCATTGTGCTATCTTCTTGGGCACAGTTGAGCTGCTGACAGGAAGGATGTGGTTCAGGGTGACATGAGGCTTGAGAAGTGACCTTCCATGATGTACTTGTTCTTGTGAATATTTTGATTGCAGTCGTGTTTCCCTCTCCTGATGTTACCTGAAAGGTTGTGGCAGTTAGGGACAATGACAAAGGGTGAAGTAGCGGGCCATCCAGGGGAAACACAACCTGTACAGCATGGATATTAGAAGAACCATTCTGGGACTATAGCAAGATAACTTTGGCAGTCAGTATCCCTGAGGGTTTCCCATCTCTAGTGTGTTCTAGAGATGGCCCAGGGGCCTGCAGCTTGATCCATAGAACACAATCCAGCCTGAGGCGCCGTGCGAGGGGCAGCACTTGAAGGCATCTTGAAAGAGCTGCGTAGACATATTCAGTTTAACTCACTGAAGCGAACAGTGGATTCCAAAAACCCGAAACATTCTTATATAACAGATGGGAGCACACACACTCATGCAGAGCACACCTTACAAGTACTGTGACCATAGGATATTATTACCAAATTCAAATTAAAAAAAAATGGTGCAGTTCTGGCAAAACTCCCATCACACTGAAGGGTGTACCACAGAATCACACACAGTGTACCGACTCAGTCCTGTTCATTTTCACCCTTGAAGTAACATACTCCCCCTGCTACTGGTTAAAATAATATCTTTTGAGAGTTTTGAGGGAAACAGCACACAATACTAACGCTCTTCTCTATGTTTTCTTTCTTGCCTTTGTCTACATGCTACTACTTCAGTCGCAGGTGTTGTTGTTACTATTAATACTAGAGAAAATAGTTCTTTGTAACTTCTCTACAGAAGTCTGAGAGCGCAACGCAAGGGAACACGATTACATGGTAAGAATGGGACAAGGATGTGGCTGTAACAGATTCCCAAGTAGGCACTTCCAAAGGCAAAAGAACCTTAAAAATATACTTTTCTAAACTAACAGAATTTAATTTAATTTAATCTTTTAAAATTTGCCCTTATTTGTAGAATTTGCCCCTATTTGTAGAAATAAATCTCTAGAAATATACATATAACAGCAAGTACATTTTCAAATAGGAGTTATTTTCAACTGAATAATGCCATGATTTCATTCTTAAACAGCAGACACACTTGCTAATCTAAAGCTGCTACAAGCTGTAATCGGTATCATTAAAACATGAGTTCGATCTTCAAAATCATAGAAGAGACTTATAAATAACCTAATATTTGCTCTTTGGGGGGTTTGTACCTTTAGAAATCACATGAAACCTTTCTCCAGAACTGTGGAAACTAATTTTCAAAAGTGGAATCTCTTTCAAAAGTGTTTATCTGAACACTGAACAGCAGGGATTGAAACTTTAAGAAAAATATTGTAAGACTTGGAACAAAACAACAGGATCCAGTAACAAGGCATATCACGCAGTGTCTTACTGATCTGCTGTGACTTGTATGTGCTCCATAAATTTCTGAGTTCAACATCTACTTGCCTGAAAATTGTCATCCGTTAATTAGCAGCTGACAGACTGCATTTATTTGCATGCTCATTTTTTAAGCTTAAAGATAAACAATGAGGGTAATGAGATTTTCTATGAACCTCCTTCTTGTGTTCCCTCAGATCACCTTCAATAGAATTAACAGATACATCTCAGAATCCTTGTAAATACTGAATATGTACAAAAAAGGCCAAGAAAAAAATACTTCCGCAAACTATCTGGAGGTATCAAAGAAAGAAATTCTGCGAAAAAAAATATTAAAGAAAGATAGAGCAAATACTATGAAACAATCTGTTATTGAGCTAGTCGGTGAAGGGCAATAATATGACTGCTGTGACAAAAAAAAATTCCTTACACATTTTCAGTTCTATCCCAGGCAGCTGCTTGAGGGATCATCAAATATGCTAACCAGCTCATCATGTTCTCTCCCTGCTATTTTCACAATTCCTTCAGCATCTGATCCATGAGGTCTACCTCCAACTCTGAACTGATACATTTCAAGGACACAAGGTCTTGTGCGCTTTCTCTCATGCTGACCCTCATTCTTGTAATAATTCCCCCTTAAACATCCCAATCTATCTCACACTCCTCCTTGAAATCTTAAGAAACATTCGGACAACAGTGTGCAAAGTTCACAGGCTTTCATATAGACCAATAACGGTCCAGTATTTCCTTATATTCACGCAATTGCCTTTCCATTAACTAGTTTTAGATGCTCAGATCTCCAGAGGCTGACTTATTGTTGTGTGTTTGTATAGCACCTGGTCCTTGGTTTGGGTTCTTACTTACTGGCAGTAATGCAAACAAAGGCTCAACCCCCCCCCAAAAGAGAATAAAACTCTTTTTTATTTAATTTTAAGATCTATCTTACGATTTTGAAGGTCTGACATGTTTTTAACAACATTGACTGAGGAAACTATTAATACTAGTTTAGAGTCAGCGTAGGAAGAACTGTTTGTACAAATCAAGTACTCTGATTTTCATATCTTCTGCAAGGGAAAGAGATCTAAACCCTAAATTTCACACTGCATTATAGAGTTGCAGTTTATCCTTATCCTCAAGACTAGAAGCTTTTCAGCACAGCTGGGATCTTCCTTTTGTTATTTATTTCTCTTTAGTAGAAGACCCCCTAACTGTGTGACTGGGTCAGAGACGACAGTGACTTTTTATGTAGTATTAATTGCAGGAAAGGAAGACAGACAGAGGAGAAGGAGCAATGGTGAGCAAGGAAGCAGGAAAAACCTAGAAATAAAACAGTAGTACCAGATCCCACATAAACAATCTGCATTTACAGCTGTCTCATTATCAAGCTATTCCACTGCAATACTTATTCACAGATTCAAAGAATGGGGCTGGATGCCGAAATTAAGTGTCAATCATAAATACCTAGAGGCCAGAGTGGACAGGAAGATGAACCAGTATGATACCAGGCCCAGAAAGTATAATGACGCTCTTGAATCTAACAGCGAGGGAGTAAAGAACCAGGATAATAATTTACTGAGGTGTTAGAACTATAAAAATGATGGAAGGGCTGAGAAAATATCCTTTCAGTGAGAGACGCAGGGCTCACACACACTAATAAAAGTGTTACTGCAGAGTAACGAGTTGCCACATGTCAGTTGACCCACAGTCACCATCTGTGTACTCAATCTTGGTTTGTGGCCAATGCAAAGCAATTCAAATTAGCTTTGCCCTCTTTTAAAGAGGGGAGCTGATCAGCTTAGTTTATCAAGAAACAAAACTGAGAAATTATTTCATTACAGTGTACAAGAATGCTCATAGGGAAAAAAGTCCGAGTACTGAATAGCTCCTTAACCCTACTGAAAAAAAATTGTAACAAGCGATAGGTGGAAGACACAGTAATCACGACTAGCCATTACAATAAAAGACTAACAGAAGCAGTCGACTCTCCAAACTGTTGAGTCTTTATATAAAAAGACTAGATGTCTCCTAGAAAGTTCACCCAAGCACAAATCTTTGGCTTCAGTAAAAGGACAGCTGAGTGAAATGCACAGTCTGTCAAGCAAAAAGGCCTAGCCATTTCCTTAGGATGGCAAATTTTTGGGTTTATTAAGTTACAGATCAGAAGATATCATTGCAATCATCTAATCTAACCTGATGTGTAAACACGGTCTACAGAATTTAAAAATTCACTGCATGATGATACTGTCTTACTTGTATATACTCCAATATCAAACTGAAGATGCAACCACCAGATAGTACATTGATATGGTGCAGATTTGGACTACACCTGATAGAAGAGCTGTGTCAAAAAGTAAAAATCTAGTATTATGTGCCTTTTGGACCCCAAGTTTTTCATCCCCTTCAAAATTTCTAAATAAATATGCCACATTGGAAGATATGATAGATAGTTTAAGAATGCTATTTTGGGTAAGAGTGTGCTAAGTATTGCTCTAAAGGTGTAACCATCAGCTGACACTAAACCAAAGGTGAAACATCACACACGTTTTTAGCAAGAATGAATATTTATACTCAACCTGGTCACAAATATACTCATTTATTATGTGACATACCAACACAGACAAGAAGTTTAATGCATTAGCACTGGAACAATTTATACCTGTACATGCCCCATTGACTGCAACATGCACAAGTCTTAAGGAGGAGAAGGGTTTATAACACAAAATTATGGAGACAGAAGTAAAAAGCAAAATAATAGTGGTGATTTTTATAAGATAAAATAACAATTAGAATGGAAAAACTACTAAGAATAAGAACAAGACATGCAAATAGTCATTGCTTATTAATCTGCTTTGCTACAACCAGTAAAATAAATATGCTTGACAAGCTTCATCATTTATGTTAAGGGAGAACTTTGTATAACTGTAACAAGGATTGCAAAGGGCAGTAACATCTGGGTAGGCCTGCAGTTATTTATCTGGACATTTTACAAAGTGCAGCAAAAGAGTACCTGCTTACTCATCTGAATTCCCTGGAGAGTTTTAAATCACAGTAATAAAGAATCACTTACAGAAAGCTAGTAACTGTATCACCAGAGGGGAGTCAAAGAGCCACGGGAGAGTTTCCGGGGCCAAAATACAAGACTTCCAAAGCTTTCTGCACTAACAGGTTGGAAGTCCTAAGGGCTTTGAGGCCAAGGGGAACCACTGCTGGGGATCGCATCCCCCTCTTCCCAAGGCAAGTCAGCACCGTGCCGCTCGGTGACACCTCGCCAGTCTCCCTTCTGCTGCGAGTCACCAATGCCACTGCTGGGGCCAAGGTTTGCGCTTTCCGCCTCGATTAATCCTTTTGGCTTTATATTAAGGGACAAAGCGACTCCTCCTCTGATAACCACGCTTCCTCTTGGAGTACAGAAAAAGCTTTCTAAGAATTCAGATATAAACGTTACTTAGCCTAGCAGTAATTTTGCACAGACCTCTTGGGAAACGACTGCATTTCTTGACTTCAGGTACCTCGAAACTAGGCAGCAAACTCATAAAAGAGATTAGGCTGTTGAAATATAGACTGTGAACTGTGAGGGAAGAGGCTGTCCCTGTCACTGCCGGGCAGCCACGGCGGGGAAGGCACGGAGACCTGGGGGCTCCCACCCGTCCCTCCTCGCACCAGGCTGGCATCGCACCTCACCTTCCCCTGCCCTTGGGTTCTTGTTGTTGAACACGATCTTTTAACACGGCTGGATTTGTCCTGCCTGTCCCTGGGATTACCCAGCCGGTGCCTGCCGTTAGACCCGCGCTGTTGTCGACCCCCCCCGCCCCCGCGTCTGCCTTCTCCTCTCTCCCTGCCGGGCGGGCAGGAGGGGGCCGCCATCTTCTCAGGGCGGGGGGCGAGTGCCGTGGCTGCAGGTCTTCTCCGGGCGTGCGGAGAGAGTGAAGGGGGGTGTCCATGTGGCCGCGCCTCGTCCCGCCTCCGCCCTGTATGTGTGTGTGTGTGTGAGGGAGGGAGAAAGCGAGAGGGAGGGCGGGGTGTGGAGGCAGCTCCCGCCGCCGCCGCCCCCGCCCCCCCCGCTCGCCGCTGGGCGTGT
>VXBH01008590.1:805936-822605 GCA_013400035.1 Rynchops niger | reverse complement strand
CGAAGAGGTGAGCCCCGGGAGGGGAGGGGAGGCGCGGCCCCCTCCGGCCTGGCTGCCCGCCGCCGCGGCGGCAGCAGAGAACAAGGCGCTACCGGCGCTGGCTCCTGCCGCTCCCTCTCCCCGCCCAGCCCCGAGGAGCGCCCTCGGCTGCCGCTGAGAGGAAATGGGGCTCGCCCGGCTGGAGAGAGGAAAGAAGCTGGGGGGGGAAGGGCTGAGGCGCTGCTGCCCCCCGACCCGCGGGGCTCCTGCTCCGCCTTCCCGCTCGGCGGGGCAGGGGCGCCAGTCGCCCCCCGCTCCTCTCAGCCCAGGGGGCGGCGGAGCCCGAGCCCTCCTTTCTCTCNTGCTCTCCAGCCTCCCCCTTCCTTCACAACCACACCTGCAGCGCCGCGGCCCCGCCGCCCCTCCTTCCCGGCCCGCCAGTTGCCTGTGGGGCTTGGGCCCCGGCGGCACGGGAGGCTGGAGTGTGCTTTCCACCGTGTGTGTGTATGTCAGCCTCCCGGCACAGGTGGGATTTAATCTCCTTTCCAGTCCCCGCATGTAGAAATTTAAACACCGTCCCCCCCACAGCCCCGGGCATGTGTTTTAGGGTTGCCCTCCCTCGGGAGCCGCTCCTTCGGGGCGCTGAGGCGATGCCGGCCCGTCCCCGGGGGGTGTGGGAGACGGAGCCCCCGCTTCTTTGCCTCCCCTTGGGCAGCCCAGGCTGCGGATACTTGATGTGAGCCGCTTTTGTCTCGCCAAGAGCGCTGTTTGGTTTTCTGTCTTTAAAGATACTCGAAACGTGCCGTAGAACCTGACGGTCAGAGCCCTCCCTACCACGGAGGGTGGCTGCCGGCGCTGGGGAGAGAGAGAGACTCTTTTTTCCCTCCTGTTTCAAATCAGAGGGAAATCTGGGACAGGTCTGAACACAGTGAGAGCACATTCCACATCCCAGTCATATACGCACAATGAAATGAGAAGCGTCTGTGTATCTTGATTCCTCTAGCAGCTTCTCTGAAGTAACTTGTGGAAGGGAGGTGGGGGGGAATCTTGCTTGTGATGCAGATTAATTTGCTCCATCTACCTGTTACATCAGTTCTTACAGTGAGTGTTTAGTTGATTTGCTTTGCACTAAGCACGTATTTTAAAAAGAGCCTCTTCAGCAAAAAGAATCTTGTCAGTAGTTGATGTCCCTTCTTACAAAAGAACTGCCACTAGCAATGGATTATTAACGTGTCTTAAGTGAACAAAACCCAGGTTAGGTGTTTAAACACCCTTTTCAAGATTTTCCTGTTTTGCCAGTTCCCAAAACCACTAAAGCAAGGAGTTGAATTCAAAATAATCTGCACAGAAGGAATTACTGTTTTGTTCCTGAGGTAATTTTCTTCCCTGCAAGCTTGCACTTAAATGCCTGGATTTAATTATACCTTACTAACCTGATAGTCTTAAGATCAACAATTCTGTATCAAAGACACTTTTTTCTTAAAGAATATTTATAATAGTGAATCATTTTAGTTGTAAGGTAGAGCTGCCTAATAATTGATCAACACAAAACTGAAGTTAGTGTAAGCATTTGGGTCAAAAGCAGCTTTGCTAAATTTTGAGATTTTTTATTATAAATCTCACAAAAATTGGTTATTCTCTGAGCCTTGATTTCTAAAGCAGTACGGTTGCAAAAATGTTATATCATTTCTCAGAAAAAATGTGCAAAATAGTTTTTGTTTTTCATTTTCACACTGATGATACAAAATTTAGATATGATGTCGTGAAATTTGGAACATATATCTTAAGGTCTTTTAAAGATTCAACTCAGTAAGCTGCATCTTGAAAACCTTTTTTTTTATGTTAAGAGAATGATATTAGTTTAAAAATGTTATTATGGTGGATTCCTTTCTTATTTAATCTGTCTGCATGGCATTTGTTTTTGTGGCATATCTCTGATACACTACTGTTTGGATTTTAAAGAAACTCAATCAGTATGTTAAATCTGTCTTTGTGTCTTTGCATATTTCAGATATTAGACACTGTCTGCTAGCTTAGGTACAAAAATGATCTTTTGTGATAATGATGAGAAAGAATGTACGTAGTGTCTTACAGAGCTAAGTAAAGTTTGCAAGGCAGGAGATGAGAGATTGCACTGGCTGTAGCTGTTCTTAATAGTATTGATCTATCTAGCACTTTTGGCAAAATATCAGCAGTTGCTGCCTCAGTGCTGCTGTCCTAAAGCACATGTTGAAATTACTCCTGCTTTTTTTTCTTTATGATTTAGCAAGAGCACCATATAAATTTTTATGGTTTCAAAACTGTGAAATCTTTTTTCAGACTTAAACTTCTTTGGTTTGGAAATATGCAGGTCCTTTATCATGACGTGTGCCTGGTTTTTCAGGTTAAATGTGATCCTTTGATAAAAAGCAGTCTCTATGTTGTGTAATAGAGAAGTCAGTGCTCAGCACCTTTTTCTAAAAGGCTAGCCAAGAATTTGTTCATCAGCTTGTTATGAACTAAGACTTAGTAAAGTCTAAAAATGCACAGGTAATAGAAAGAACCTTTGTCCGTTTCCAGTATCACAAGTACTGTGAAGCATCACTTTCCAGTGTGCGCTGCTGTGTTGCAGTAAACAGTATGGTTCTGAAAACTAGGAAGTCTGGTTGTGTATGGTTTAGGGAATGTATTACTCAAAACAGTTAACAGGTAAGTTGAAACCCTGCTGACTGCTGGCTTTGTATATGCATTGATTTTAACAAGTGACTGTAAGTGCTAGTTTATTAACTGAAGACAGTTAAGTTATCATTTTCCAGGATGTTGTATACATGTATTAAATCAAATTAGCTGGTTAATACTGATATTTGAGGATGTCTCTTAACTGCTTTTCCCAGCAAGTCTGGTTCTGGAATGGACTATGCAACTGCCTGTATGAAGACAGCTTGAGTCTCCCAAGCCTCCCTTGGAAGCACAGGGGGAGGCACTGCAAAAGCAGAGGAGGTGGGGGCTACTGGGACTTGATAGCTTGAGCTCAGCTCTGCGCAAACACAGATATCTGTTTCCAAATCCCAATGGGAAGTCTTTTGTGCTTATCATTAACACTGCTGGCTACCAGTTTTGTAATTCTGTCTTGGTTAATTAGCAGGTATCTAATAGTGTCTTAAAAGTTTAGTTAATGAGGCCTTGCTTTCGCTGATGGAGTGGAAAAGGCTTGTTAAGTGAGGAAATCAATAAGATGTTGGAGAATTATAAGTGTATAATTCGCCGATATGTCTCTGTGGGCAATGGTATTGCCTTAAATTGGTGGGTTTTGAACTTGGATTAACTGACTTCTGTCAGTTGCAGAATATGATTGATTTTTACTATCAGTGCAAAATACTTTGAGTTTTACTGTTTTATGTGATTGCATGCACTGATTACAGACCTCAGATCATGGCCTTTGAGACCACCAGAAGCGCCTGCATTGCAGTTTGGGAACTGGTGCCTGTTCAAACACTTGGAGAGAAAATCTGATCCTTTGCTCTCGGTATTGAAAAAGGGATTAGGAAAGGCATGCTTGTGGAACACAACGTGATTTCAAAGGAAAAGGAATCATATAATTTCTGCATTGTTCTCAGATTAGGATGCTGCTTTGCAAAATGTTGGGAATCTTTAGCTTCTGCTAAAACGAAATTACAAGTGAGCAGTATATCCCACAGGCGCCCTTACAGGTTACTGTTTAATCTTTGCATGTATGATAGTCACTAAGATTGAACAAGTTTTAATTGATAGGGTGCAGAGCATAGTCACATGATTGGGGGAGGGGTTGCTTGAAATCAGTAATCCAGTCTGACAAATGCAGTCTTTTTAGTTGACTTTTTTCTATTAAGTGTCCCAGGTTCTAAAATATGTGGTGCCATTCTTAAGCTCTGAATGCTTAAAAATCTGATTTTAGTACTGCTGTTACTTAGAACATACACTTCTCTTTTACGTCCTATAAGTTAAATAAAATAGTCCCTAAACTGTAATGGAGCCTGTAGAGTGGTCCTAATAGCTGTGATCATTTTAGATTTTTAGAAATTATTTTATAGAGTGATTTAATTAATAGAATCCAAATGTGCCACTCTTTTTTTTTTTTTTTTTTTGGCACAGACAAGTTTTACAATAAAGATTGGAACTGAAGCCCCTAAATATCCTACCTACTTATTTTTATTCTACCTGTTTATCGTGGTCCAGCGCTTCTGAAACAAGAAATAAGGGTCAGGGGGCTGTTGTGCTGGCTACTAATGTTAACAGAGAGTAGCAGACAGTTCGTGTGCCAAAGACATTTCCATCTAAGTCAGGACTTGAGGTGCAAAGTTTATCCCGCCTACTTAAACTTCACTGCATGCTCAGATTTCCCTATAAAGAGAGGCAAAAGGAAACATTGAGACAACTTTAATAGGTTACTGGAACACCCTCCCAGCAAAGTAGCACTTTGCTACTGGGATGAATGTGTTGTAGGAAGTAGACAGGACAAACGTGTGGTGGAAAGATGTAAAACATACAACAAAAAGAAACAGTATAGTGGTACCAAAGTTGGTCTTAGTTGCCCGGATAGAAATAGATTTTATTGTCTGGGATCTATTTAAAAGCTGCTTTCCAGGAATTTCTGTAAAATCTGTAAAATTAATGTTAAAGCTGTAACTTGTAATTTCAGGTCTCTGATTGCCTTTGTTCTACAGGTCCTGTTCCATGATTATTGCACCTCAATGATTCTGTTAGTTTACAATTTAAAAGATTTTTCTGTGTGTAATTTCCACTCCTAGGAATGTAGCATGTCATTTCGTTATCAAGTCCTTTTCTTCCTCACTGTCACTTGTAACACAAGTTTTTTGTATCAGAAATGGTAGCAATTTCTTGCCACCTAAGGCAGTCCCGCAGTTTTCAGCTGGCTTGGAGAGGTGTAAGGGATCGATGCTTATTAAATTTCATTCCCTCTTTTATGTTAAAGTTCTGTAATTCTCTCTGCTCCATTTTGGTTCTGCAAAGCTAACCGAGACAAGAGGTGATAACAGTTTGGTAGGGTGGGCAAATGTGAGACTGGATACATGCATACACATGCGTGTTTCTAAAATTTATACTTTCCTCATCATGTATATTTTGCTTGTTAAGTCTTTAGGACTGGAGTTCTGTCTTCCTATACTACGTGATTGTGGCTTGCTTTTGAAAGCTATGTGAAGAAGGTGGTTTTGTATAATTTTAGAAGCAGTAGGAAATGTCATATATTGTACTGCTTTTTGCAAAATTTACTACTATTATTTATATATTTCCTTTTAATAAAATATATCTTCATGCCCACTATGATGTGCTCTTTGGTAGAACCTATTTGCACACTTTTCTTACCTCATTACTAAATACAGTTCCATAAATACATGAAGTTTAAAACCTTTTTTTGTTCCACTTCTTCTTCCTTTCTGGAATCGTGATTCTCTGTCATCAGCATCCAAAGAGGTTTCTGGAAAAGTCATTATGACACAAACGGGAGGATGATTTCAAAAGGAGTGTGGGAATTTTTTTCTTTTTGTGAGAAATACAGAGGATGTCAATTGCAGAAATACAGGAGCTAAACTGTAGGTCTTCAGCTGGAGCTTTGTGCGTATTTTAAAATACCTCAATTTAAAAATTTAAAAAACCTTAAACCTTTAAAGTACAGACAATGTGCAGTCAGTTAAAACAATTTCAGGTCGTGTAAGTAGATTGCTGTGTACCTTACTTTGGTGCGTTTGATGATACATCTGCTTCCTGTTATCAAATGCCCTCATTCCCCATAGGAAGATCAATGGAAAATATGTACATTTCTGAAATATTTTACTAACTGCAGGTTTTGTCTTTTGATNTGGAAGTTTGTTCTTTTTTTTTTTTTTTTTTTTTTTTTTTTTTTTTTTTTGCCCTAGTGCCACTGCCTTTCTCAGAATCATCGTATCTGGATTTAATGTACTTCATGCTGATGCTAAGAGAGTAGACGTGGAAAGTAACTGGTTCTGCTTAGGTTTAACCCACCTTCACTTCCTCTTCTCATCTTCATGTCATTCTCCATGTACCATAATATACAGCAATGCTAGGTAAAGGTGAGGCCTTTGTTCTGAAAGGTATTTCAGAGTCACAGGACAAAAGCTTAATCCGTGTTCCAAAGCACTTATAGTTCACATGTAAGGTGGACATGGCTGATGAATATAGGTGGAGGAATAAAAAAAAAAAACTTGGTGCACCTGACTGGTGTACTGTGTGTGTAGCTGAACCACTGTGAAGTGGTTTATTTTTATTTATACGCATTTGAGTAGTGGTTCTCAAACATTTTAGTTCAACTCTTAAATATTTTCTTTTTTGATAATTTGCACCTTACCTATGTGTGTGTGTATATATGTATATATATATTGCATACAACCATTCCCTATGTAAACTTCTGCACCCCAGCTTCTGAGCCTCGCTCTTAACAACCAGCACGATCTGTTTGCCCCATTTCTCCAGAAACAACTTTTGGACCTGAAGCTCCAGAAAAGTTTGGCCTAGCAGTATTTAGGTTAGCTCTTCCCTCTCTTGTCTTGGGTATCAAGCTTCTCTATATATTCTTGATGTTTGCAGTCTCCTTACATCTCCTAATTTCTTGAAAATCCCTTGCTGCAGAGGTTATCGGTGCGTTGCCCCAACTCCATGGAGCTCCCAGCCTTACCCCCTTTGCAGCAGCCTTGGCCCAGCCCTGTCCATGGTACTAAGCCAAGGCTAGGGCTCAGATGGGTTTCATGCTAAGCTGGGGTGTCTCTCATGGATGGGCTAGTGGCAAGAGTCTTCACTTGCCCTCAGTCCTCACTGGCTCTAGCTAAATGTTATATTCTTCGTGAAGTTCCTAGAGAGGGAAGAAGAGACATTCTCTGAGTGAAATCTTTCTGCAACTTCTCCAGCTCTGGGGGTATCTTCCATCCTCACTCCCCTTTCCATTCTATGTTCAGTGAGTTTGTAGATGCTATAAAACGTAAGTGTTGGTAAGAAAAGTTCCAACTAAGCACTGGTAGGAAAACATGAAGGCGTGATTCTAAAAAAAAACCAAATGGGTGTTCATGGCTGGGGTTAGTCTGATCAGAGTGAGATGGAATCATGAATATAAAGAGAGATCATTGATGTTGCCTACTAATAAGTATTAGAATCAAAGACCACTGTCTTACATTCGATACAAAGGAGAGTGCTGTTACAAGTATGGAGAGGGATTCATTGCATAGAAGACAAATCAAAAGGTTTAGTATCATGAGCAGATGTGACTGAGGAAGACTGTATTTGTTAAGGCCGGGATGTTGCAATAATGAAAATTAAATTATGAGATTGTGGATAAAAACCTTTAGCTTACAGTGAAAGGCTGTATTTTAGAGATACTATGCAGAAGGGATCTGCGTCATTGATGGTAGACAGGTTTCAGTTTAAGAGAACCTATTGGTTATGGTCTGGTAAAGCCAGCTGTCGGTTAACACTGCAAGTATGGAGGAAGAGTGCAAGAGGAATAAATAAGAGCTGTATTTCAACCAGATTCTGGTCAGGCATCTGTGACAAGCCAAGGTACTGACTTGTACAGAAGGAAACAGAAGCAGGAGAAACTAATTAAGAACTGATTTAAAGGCAGGAATCAAGTGCATGTTGCAGATGAGACTGGAAAAAAGTGAAGTGTTTGTTGAATGGTTGGGGCTCAATTCACTGTGTACTAAAAGCAAAACAAAGAAATTAAAAACAAAAGCAAGGCAAAACAAACAAAAGAATTATATTTAGGGAAAAAGTCATTAAGCTGAGAGCTAGTGAGGTCAGCAGAACTGAAGAGTGTATGTACTAAAGCAGGAAGAATGTTAATGAAGTATCCCAAGAAGGGGGAAAATGATGGGAAAAACTACAGACTTGAAACACCCCAAGAAGAATGCCACAAATGCCTGCCAGAAATGGGAAGACAAAGCTAGGTAGTCAGAGGAAAGTTTTGCATTAAAGAGTATGTGTAAAGATAAACTACAAAATTTCAAAAGTCAATTTTCTTTAGGAATTATGTCAGGCAGTAAAGAAAACAAAAACACTCTTGAAGCACATGGAGTTGTGAGGAGAAAAAGGGTAATACACAGTTGGAATGTTTTAGTATTAAAGATAATTTAGGTATTGACAAATCTAAATGAGTGCTCCACTGCAGTTTTTGAGCTCAAAGTGTAGGAGAAGGTAGAATGGATAGCAGCAATAGCGATACAAGTAAGCAAAGCGATAAACAAAACTATGGGCTTAAAGCAGACAGTTTGTTGGGGCTGGTTAACATGTTTTCCAGGATTCTGAAAAAAATAGGATGGTAACTAGCAAATGCTCCTAACAAAACCTCTGAAGACTAGGATGATATCCGATTTAAGCACAGGGGTTAAAAAAGCAGGGATGGAGAGACGAGGATAAGTATTTACAGCTAGTAAAAATGATTGCAGTGGATGCAGAACTGCAGACCATGACTGTTAAATTGAGGAGGAGAGATGCTCATACTCAGAGATTGCAAGTGTCCCTGGATGAGTGGCAGGCTAGCAAAGTAACCAGTTCCCCTTCCTGCTTCCAGAAGTGCTTGAAAAATACTGTAAACAAGTATTTACAGCAACTGCCACTGTGCGCAAGAAGACAGTTCTTTCATGTTTGCTTTCATTTTTTAAGTTTTAGCATTAGTCAGACGTGCAAGAACTTCACATCAGGAGAAATTGTGTGGCTCCTTGTTTCCTCTTGCATTGGTGCTGTCAGTTTCTTATGGAAAACCAGAATGACTGAATATCATACTTGTAAAGCTTTAAAGGGTGATTACACTCAGCTTTTGTGCAAAGTTGAAATCTCTGCTTTGGTCCATTTTAACTAAGACAGATTTTTTTTTTTTTTTTTTTTTCCTTAAATCCATCTGGAAAATGTAGATCAAGTTATGGGACAAACAGAAGTTTGGTGTTCATAACTTGATTTTGTTGCAAGCTGATGGTTAGATTGTTTCTCACTTTTTTCCTAGCCTTTTCCCCGAAACCATCTCACGTGTCTTAGCACCAAACTCAAGCGCTTCTGTATGCAAAATGCTTATGTGTGTAGTTGTTCTCAGTGCAGACAGATAAGCTGGAAGACTTTTTGGTATTAGATACGAGATTTTTCTGTGATCAAGATGACCACCAGTTTCTTCTATTTGGACTAACTCCAGACTTCTTTCATTAAGTTTATATCAGTGTAGGAATTAAGTGGAGGAGTAAATTTGGATAGGAAACAACAAAAAATGGGAACACAAGAAAAAGTAAGACTCAGAAAGTAATAGCTGAAATGTCTAAGAAGTAATATGAGGATCAGTCAAAAGGGAAGAGCAAGGAAATGGAATCTGAATTCGAGACAAACTGGGAGTCAAGAGAGTCATCCAGAGGCAGAAGTACTGTGATGGCCTGTGAGGAATGGAGGCTCAGGAACTGGCATATAGGCAGAAACATTAAGGAGGGGAAAAGGAAATGTATCAAAAGTCTAATGAAGTTCAGAGGAATCATAATTTACAGGAACTGCAAAGGAAGGGGGAGTGCGGCAGTGTTTATGCAGGAAGTAGGATGAAAACACAGAGTGTGGAGGGAGGGTTAATATAAAAGGATCAGTACAGTAAGGAGGTAGGCAGGGATATAGGGAAGGGATAGTGACAGAAGAAAGTGGATGAGGGTGATATCATAGCTACCTCCTATTCTATATTTTAGAAGAGTGGAAGAAGAGATCTGCATGTTATATATCCAGAAAATGGGTCATAGTACTAAGTATTATGCAGACTTTTCTAGCTGCTGTGTATGTTTCAATTTTATTAGAAAAGAGAAAATAATTTGCCTTATGGGGGAGAATTTATTGATGGAGGAACTGAGATACAGCGCTGTAACTGAATAGCTTTTTTTCTTATGAGCAATGCTGCTTTGCAGGAAATAAGCTTGGGTAGTGTGTTTCAGTACTTTTCATCTAGAGTAGCAGGCTTTGTTTTCAAGTGAGTAGGTGTTGGACAGAATTTGAAAAATTTGCTTCTTTCTATATGTGAACTCCATTTCACAAAAATATTTACTATGGAAGTGACATTATGCAGTGAAGTGTATTTCTTTGGAGTATATTCTTTAAGAGGTGGCTGTAAAAGTTAACATGAAAGAACCGATAGTATAAATTCTAGCATCTGACTCGTTAAACTGGGAAGAAATAGAGAATTGAGAACGAAGGCTGAACTGCTCCTCATTGTCTTGGAGTAGTATGGTGTATAGAAACATCTGCTGTTTGTGGACCCTTCAGCTATCCCTGATTAAAGATCAGATTATCAATGTAGTCTTAGTCTGAAATCTATAATTCTGTCTAGGCATTATGCTAAGTATGCCTGTAGATACATCAAAACAGCTGAAGTGATTAGAGCTGAACAAATTACTTCTACATTCCTGAAAGCTTTGTTCTACATTTAGAAGGCATATAGGAAGGGAAAAAAAATTAGTGAAGTGACGTGAACACTCATACGGATTATTTTCTCATGCTTTATGGTTTCAGTTCTTTGTTAGTGAAAGATTTCTTTCCTAGCAGATGCAATTTCAAGGAAACTTAGACTGTATTCTAGGGAAGTCAACTTAGAAACAAATGCATTTACTAATCATTTTAAGCCCTTTCAATCAAACAGGATTACTGTTTGGCTACAGCAATAGGAGTGTAAATTTCCTCAGCACTTGCAAGCATAGAGCCCCTGCTCTCTTGTCACATGCAAAACATGCAGGATAGAGTTTTGCAAAGCACATGTTTTTAATCATTTGAGGGTTTTTTTTCCAGAACTGTAGGTGTATGTTTCACAACAACGGAAAAAACACCAGCAGAGTCCTCCTACACTTTGAGCTCCATGTAGTCTAGATGCTAGCTGTGCTGAAGAGAGTAGCATTGAAGAAGCAATGAAGTAGTAAATCTTTTCTAAGCTGCCTTTTGTTTGGTTTCATTCATTCTTTTGCTTAGTTCATTCTCTTCTGTTGCTTAACTGCTCTGGTTGTGGATGACAAGCTTTTCATATAGGTATTTTCAGTTAGTCTTCGCTGTGCTAGGGATCGAGTGGTAGTGTTTGCCACTGCCTTCCCCGCCCCCAAGGCATATGGATGTGGTGATGGTGCTTGGTTACATACAGGTTCAGGCATTCGTCTCTTCAGTTTCAGTCAGTTGATTCAATAGCTGTTTCCTATTTCTTTTAAGAACATAGCAAAAATGCTGATAGGCCTGGACCTGCTTCTCTGTTCTAAACTGCTTCAATTTTAAAAACCTAATTTGTTCAGTATTTTGTCTTAGGTAGTGGCTGTGTATGAGATTATCTTCCTAATGCTAAGTGGTATAGAGAAGTACCGTTTACTCAGTTATATAGATATCTTCTACGTACATGAACTCCCTAATTATTTTGTCAAAGGTCACCCTGGGAGGAAAACTTTTAGTTTTACCTCAAATATGATGTAAATGGATGTTTTATATCTACTGTTTGGTACACTAATAACTGTGTGATTTAAGATTCACTTACACTTCTAGGAAGCTGTACTTCATTACACGAGTGCCTGAACTGTTAATTTTAGTTATACTTAAAGCTGTTGAAATTCCAGCAGAATTTAAGATCGTTTTCAAGACTGTAGTAGTGTCTTGAGATTTCTCTATTTGGGCGCCTAAAATGATTGACAGTATATGACAGTTTTGATGCATTCTTTCATTTAAAAACAAATTCCCAAAAGGAAATTCGTACAATATTATCTTTATGAATTTATACAACAAGAACTCATGCGTTTTACTGATAGCTACAGTGTCATAAAGCATCAACAAAATGAAATTAGTGCAATTTCTTTTTCCCATTTAACCAAAACAGGAAGATACTGACATCAAATGTTTGATTTCCATAAGTTGGCTAATCTTATATTTGCATTAGCTGCTGTTAATTATTTTAACTGGTTAACTACTAGTTAATTACTAAGTCTAGTTACTTTTTAATGGGGGGAAAAAAATGTGTTAATACAGAGAGACCATGCAGAGATTTTCAAAGGTGGTATACTGAATTATAGAGAGGTTGGAGAGAAAATCACAGGCTGAAGTCTGGAATTCACTATAGATTAGAAAAGACTTTACGGTGTTTCAAGAGAAAATGAGTTTTATCATTTGACACAGGGCTTTCATGTGAGAATTGGCCAATGAAATAGAAAGGTTAACATACAAAATGCATTAAATTGTAAGAGGAAATAACTCTTCACTGAAGAAAACTAAACTGTAGTAATTCATATGCTACTAGTATTATAGCTAGATGCCTTTCATAAATTTCTACCCTTATAATAGGTGATGACTGATATTTTGATTTACCTCTGCTTATCCTAATTTTGTCGGCTGGTTCAGTGTTTCCCTAGGAATACTTGGTACATTTGAGGTGATTTGTCTTTGTCTCTTTTGGAGTCCCCTCTAGTAACCTGCCATTCTTTGTTGTGGGAGTGTGGTGTCCTAAAAGTTCCAGGTGTATCATGAACTAGATAAAGTTTGTGTGCCTTTTATTCCCTTTCAGAACGGCTACCTCATATGTGTGTCTGCCAAAGATGTTTGTATTACAGATTTTACTGTTTATTTCTGTTTAAAAGTTCTCAGAGGCCTGTAAAGACTGAAGTTTGATTGTGCTATGTTGTTGTAGACTCTTCTTTTCTTGATTAATTTCTGATCCCTCAAATTATTGGATAAATAAAGAAGATAAATGAAGAAAAAGTCAAAGGAGTGCTGGATGGGGAGGGATAGGTCATTTTATGGCATCCAGTTGATCTGTGTGCTTACAGTAAGGGTTATCATATATAGGGAAAGCTTAGTTTGCCGTAATTTTGTAGATATTGCAACTGGGATGTCTACGTAGTTCAAGTAAAGGGTTTGAAGACTGCTAAAACCAAATTAGACCATTGATATGTGAACTTTTGAGTATCTGGAAAGTGTTTCATTTGTTGATTACTCCCATAAATAACTAAAATTTCTCTATTCAAAAAGCTTGTCATATGCAGAATAAAAGGGCATTATGTTCCGCAAAGACTAATTCTTGTTGGCTCTGATGGTGTATGAAAGGATTTAATACTAGGGAAAAGAGTACTGAATTGAGAAATCTGCAGAATGAAAATCCCGTCAGCGTAGCTCATCGTAAATGCTGTTGAGCGATCCAGGGTGAGGATCAGCCTCTTCCGACAGCTGGGCTCCGAACCATGAAGGGCTTTGATGGATGCTGACAGCAGACAGAAATACAAAAACATGAAGCTAGAGAAAAGTCTCTTGCAGGCTGAGGACCAGTGAATTTTGACATGGGTAAAGGGATGGTAAAGTTTACTTGGCTGTTCAGGACAGTTGTCACTGGAACTTTATGTTGTTATCTATGTTACTTTGTTTTACAAAATGATATATCTTAGGATGTTGAAGCATGTAATGCTAAACACATGGCTAAGGATATCAGGAACTAGCTAGTGCAACTGGAAAATTAAACAACAATTAAATAATAAATAAGGGAGTTTTATTTACACACCCTTTGTTTAAAAATGAGCCACTGTAAAGAGTAAGTGCGTCAAGTCTATTACATTGCTTATGAGATCTGTATTTAAAGTCCAGTTGTCTTGCCTTTGAAAGCAGATAGCTGCAATGTTGGTGGTGAAATTATGAAAAGAGAAGGAAAATTTATTTCTTAGTATAAAAATTGGGTAATGCAGGAGGTGGATGTGTTCTGGAGAAATAGTTGGCATGAGCAGCTTCCATTCTTTTCTCTTAAGCAAGAGGCTTTATTAAACAAAAATGCTTGGTGTCTGCCCCCTGCTTAAGTATCTGTTGCATTTCCAATTTTACGTAGCAAGGAAAGCATGTGGAAGTAAATGATTAATACACAGAAACAGCATCTTTTTTGTTTAGTGTGCAACCCTATCATGTAGTGACTTGTAATAACAATGTAACATCTTGTAGGCTCTGAACCTCTGATTGGGATTTCTCATTACTGATAGAAGTGGTTTGTTATAGAATTCTGATTTTTAGGCATCACTTCTTTGTGTTAATAAAAAATAATATTGTACAAAGTCATTATGCTCAAGTGTGTTTTTATATACAACATACAGTAGTGTCAAATTTTCCCATCTTTTACCTTTGCAACAGAATTACCTTTTACTTACAAGTATTAATTTCCCAACGCAGTGCTATTAGTTCTTTCCACCATGTGTACCCTTAGCTATATGCGCAATAGTTTAGAGCCGAAATGTTTACTACATTTTTCTGCCAGATAGACCAGTGCTCATTCAAACAGACTGCCTTGGCATTGGGCCCACAAGAACCACATACCCAGATGCTGGAGAAATAATGCTTTTGTGGAAAGGGAATTTTTAGAGACAATTCTGCCATAAATCCTGTCTTTTTTATTGCATGTCTGTCTCTGTACCTTCACAGGTGTAAGTAGACAGGTCTCACACCTAAGAGCTTATTTAGACAAATGAACTGTCATAGCTGCTGTAGGATATAATGTTCTGGAACATTTCTTCACTTGCACACTCCAAATAAAGTAATTACCCTAAATTAAAGTTTTAAAAATTATTCTTCTAGAATATGTTCAGAGGCTAGAATGCCTTGCCCTAGACTACGCCTGTGAGGTTTTTTCCCCACTCTTTGTATCAGTCCCTCCCTGAATGTGCCAGCTGATCAGTGGAAAGAAACTGGAGAGGATTTAGAAAAGAAACTAATACATGGAGGGAGGAAAAGAAACTAATACATGGAAGGAGGAAATGACATAACAGTAGGAGAATGGAAAGAGGATTTTGGAGGGGGATAAGATAATTTAGGAAGTTTTTACCACCTTCTGTAACAGGGAAGTGGATTGAGACCAGCAGTGTAGACAGTTGTTCATTTCTAATAGGAAAAATAACAACTGAGATAGAATGTCTGTGGATGTCTCTGATCTTTTGAGTCAGAGAGGATTAATTACAGCAAGTATCAGATTGCCTGTAAAGATACAGCAGAAAAGCCAATGACTGTTCTTGCTGGGTATTCAGAACTTGCTGTAGTTACTCTTTAAACAAGACCAGTCCAGTAAGGCACAAGAGCTGGTTTTTGCTCTGCTGTTTCTATAGTAATTATTTGATCACTTCTCTTTTCCTTACTAACTGACCAAGTTTCTTCCTGCATCTTTTGTTTTTGGAAAGGACGTTCCTATTTGTGTTCAGAGTCTGCAGTAGCCTCTGGCATTATTACTTGTTCTGAAATACTGGAATGGGTGAAGTACAGGAAGATTTATGGCTATTGAGTAGCCTGATATTTTAATGACAATTACTGAAATTGAGAGTGAGATTAGGTTTTGTTTTAAAGATATAATGGTTAAGATAATTGTTTATATTGGATCTAAAGTCAATATGTTAATATTTTATTTGTCAGTTAATTTAGTTTATTAATAGTTTATTTGCCAGTGTCTTTGTCAGCTAGATGTGCAGTATGGGGAAGAACACATAGGTTCCTGTCTGCAGGATTATTTTTCAGATGACTCAAAGATTTATTTTGCAAAATTTTATTACTGCTTTAGCAGTACTTCCAAGCATTTGTTACTGCTTTAGTAGTACTTCCAAGCATTTTTTTTTGTTGTTGTTCCAATTGACTCTTTATTTCTTTTAAAAAAAGGAGGGGAAAAAAGGGAAAAAAATTGGTTGCCTCAAGACTTTTCACAAATTCAGATCCAGTTTGAATATTTTCAGCAAAAACCCCATCCAAATGACCAAAAATGTGAAATAGTTAATTTTAGCCTTTCTAAAATGAAACTGCAGTGGGTAAGAAGAAAGGAATGTATTAAGAGACTTTCAACTGTTTTAAATAAAAAAAAAAATAGAGCAAAGATGATGGCCTCCTGCTTCCCCTTCCTCCCTCACTACTTTCCACAGTAGGCTGTTGTGCGGTCATGAAGGCACTCGTACCAAGCTGTGAGAAGTCGAGTTTACTTTCCCTTTACTGGATTTAGCAAACGGGCTTCTCTGTTTCTCTTCAGAATAGCCTGGTGGGCTATCTAGTGTTTCTGGTTGAGAGTGTGTCAGTCTTTTGTTTTTAAACTGATTGATGGAAACTCGGAGATTATCCTGGGGAGGGATGTGTATCTGCTTTTCTTTGCTTGCTGCCCTAAACATCTGCTGTTGTCCGCTACCGATATAGGGTATTGGGTTAAATGGAGTGTTGATGTGACCCAGTATGGCTATTTTTCTGTTCTACTACAGATAAACAATTATTTTCTGGGCCACAAAGAAATAAGGCACTGGTGTAAGGACACTTTCATAAGATAAAGACCCAGACTTCTGCTGCAAGTTTGGCACAAAAGATGTTTAATGAACATCTAACCACTAGAGCCTGGGGACTTTCCATTTATGCTGCTACTGCCCTGTTTTTTCCCCATACCCTTTGGTTCTGCAAAAGGTGCCAAAATCATCTTTGGGATGTTCAATTACTCAGTTTCTGCCTTCCTGCTTTTTTTCTTCCCCCAATTAAATATGACAAAAATAGAACAGTTTTTCCCCCCACTCCACTGAAAAGAGTAAATAATACATTAATATTTTGTGCCAGCCTGAAATGTATTAACTATATTTATTAATTTGAGCCAATACCCTTTCCAGAAGAAAGAAGTGTGTATATGGCACAGATCTATTTAGACAATATAGATTATATAGATTTTTGGGTTGATGCTAGTTTTGAG
>VXBH01008590.1:756037-805900 GCA_013400035.1 Rynchops niger | reverse complement strand
TTTTTTTTTTTTTTTTTTTTTTTTTAGGGAAGCAGCAATGAAGTGTTTGAACATTGTATTTCCCAGTGGGCTTAAATCTTTCTAAATGTGACACAGACTTGAACAGCTTAATTATTATTATTTTAAAGTGTCAGGGCAGATTGTGGCATATGAAGTGGGATGTAGAATAACATTTCAGGAAGTTTCAGTAACCTCAGACTGATTTCTTCCTGGTAAGATGTGTTGGTTCTAATTAGTTGGCACATTTTATTGTTCAGAGTAAAAAGCTTTGAAGCAGTTGAAATGGAAATTGGCCTTTGGCAAGTGAAACTGGACCTTGTTCCTACATGAGGAAAAAAGCGTTGCTACTAATCACTGGTAGTTGAGTCTTCTCTTTAGTGCTTATTTTAAAAGCTGGGTTTTTTTCTTCTGTTTATTTTGATATGTTTATCCCCCTCCCTAATATATCTTTTGCAGACATGTTTGTTGTTAAATTCTCTTCAGGCATATAGGACTTGAAAATATTTTGTGTAATTATTTGAATTGTTGCTTCTACACACTTTATGGGCCTCAGAAATGCATTTACTTCATTATTGTCATTTTGAAATTTTCAGCCTGTGCCACCCCAAATACTTAATGCTTTTATTACTGAATACCTTGTGAAAAATATATTATCAGTGTGTCCAAAGCTTATTTGTGATGGGTGCCAGAATGTTAGCCTTAACTTGCTAGGAAAAAACCACCATGAATCACATTTAAAAAAAAATATATATATATATATATTTTTCAGGTAATTTTAGGGTTGGGTTTTTTTGTGGTGTGTAGGATCAGGTGTGGTAACTGCACAGAGAGATAAAGTAATTGAAGATACAACATGAAAAATGAAAAAAAAACCACAGATTTTTCAAGTGTAGCAAAAAAACTTAGAAATCTTTTGTTATCATTTTCACTGTGTAGTCTTAGGTTGTAAGGTAAAACAGTTTTCAAACTAAATCATGTTTCTATGCCATTTTAAGAGAGATTAGCTATGCATTTTGAAGAATACTGATATGAGGACCAGGTTTGATAACAAATTTCCTAACATTCATGTATTTTAATCCAATATTGCCATTTATTTAGAAGCCTTGAAATTCATGGCGAGATAACAAGATCAATACCAAGCTGATCATAGCATATTTGTTCTAAACTTGTCAAACAAGTGATCTCTGTGATCTCTAGATGTTCTACAGCAACACCACATAGATTCTGATTTAAAATGTAATTTACCTTAAAAATGGTTTCACAAGATTAACGTTAGGAGTCACAGAAAAGTAAATGAACAGAAGACATAAATACTGTCTTCAGAAAAATATTCTACTGACCAGACCACGCTCAAGAAGGTCACTTTGGAGTTTATATTTCAATTCACACTGCATACAATAATGTAACTCCTTTTCTAATGTACTGTATAGAATTTGGGGTGTTTTGTTTTGTTTTGGTTTTTTTTTTTCCATAAATCAAATCTATATTTACTTTTTTTAACAAGAGGGAAGTCTGAGCACTCATCAGTAGAAACTGAGTTGGGACTATGAAAATGATTTATACGGCCTCTTTGAGTACACTGGGCTGAATAAACAGATGCCAAAATAAACAGTCTTGTGATAGAGTTTTTTGAGTCAAAACTAGAAGGATTACATGAGAGGACAAAATGATCCCACCATATGAATTACATGGTCACTTTTCTTCTGGTTCAGAAGTTTACCGGGCATTTTAGGTAAAGGAAAAAGTAATGCTAGAATGTGCAACGTCAGAAGACATTTTAAATTTAAAAGTGCACAAAGCAGTTGAATTCGGGTAGGGTAGCATTATGGCGTGTGTGTGTGTGCATTGGTGTAGTGTGTGTATACTTATGAAACAAATATAGGATTAGAAATTCAAAGTATAATAAAGCTACAGCTGTATTTAAATTGGTCTCTAAGTGCTAAGATTTGGACAAAGAAAAGGATGAGGAAATATGTACTAAAGACAAAGAGCCAACATTTTCAAGTTTTATGCTGAAGTGACTCCTTTGAAACACTAGTTGTGAATAAGCACCAATATCTTAGAATTAAACAAAGGCAAAGTCCCCCTTCCCATTTTTTGATCTATAAACAAGACTAAAATACAGTATTAAAGATGCAAAATTTTTCAGTATTTTGTCCAGTAGTCTGTAGGCTACTTAGCCACTCTTAAATGCAGCATTATCAAAAGATTTCACAAAGGAATGGAGGACAAGAAAAAACCTCCTAGAGGAGCAAGTCCTAGTTTCTTACCACAATTTGGTAAAACATAATAATATTTCATAAATTTATTCAGGTCTCTCTTAAAATGTCTAGATATCTGTCGTCCTTGATCTCCTGTTTGGAAAGCTTTCCAGAACTGAATTTATTTTTTCCAATTCCTAGTTGCAGATAGTTCAGGTACAGCTTTTACTCAGCTGTTCTTATCACAGAACCACAGAATGGTAGGTGTTGGAAGGGACCTTTGGAGATACCTAGTCCAACCCCCCTGCCAAAGCAGGGTCACCTAGACCAGGCTGGACAGAAACACATACAGGCAGGTTCTGAATATCTCCGGAGAAGGAGACTCCACCACCTCTCTGGGCAGCCTGTTCCAGTGCTCTGTCATCCTCAAAGTAAAGACATTTTTCCTCATGTTGAGACGGAACTTCTTGTGTTATGCTAACGTTATTTTTTATGCTATTTTATTATGATATTTTTATTTATGCTAACATTATTTTTTAGCTTAACTATTTCTTGGGGTTTATCCCTTTTTCCTCTTTGTTACCTTGTGTAGGACCCTTTCCATTCAGGAGAGAGAAGGCTACCTAGAGCCTGTCTGTCAGGGGAACTGAGCAAGCACAAAGTTTGGGCAATCAGTGCCATATTATCCAAACACAATCATATTGATCGTTAGTTGCCTAGATAACATCCCAAACATCCTTGGGTGACTGGGGTTCATTTCAGGAAGGCAGCCTGTACTTCCTACATTTTGTGCTTCTAAATTTTTAAAAATTATTTATTTAAGCATTTTGTGCTTTTTATTTATTTATATTTGGGTAATGGGCACATTCCAATTCCCTCTAGCTGTCTGCTCAAGCTAGCCAATTTTAAGTTTCCTACAGTTTATTCCCAGTAATCTAATTACAAAACTAGAGCAGTTCAAGAAAGACTTTTCATTCCATTCCATTCCATGCTTCACATACTGGTGGATGAAAGCAACGCCTACATTGCCTCCAGTTTTGTGTGAGTAATTTTTTCGTGTTTATCAGAGTCAAAAACCCAGTGGTTCAGAGAGACATGTAAGACATGTCGACCAACATTTTGGACCTGCACCTTTTTTGCATTCCAAAGAGTGTGTAGTATTCAGTGATCTTTTTGTTTGTTTCCTTGCCTTTGGTGGAAGGAGATCTCTTGTATCTTAATGTTTTTGTTTCTCACGGCGATACCACTTTGGCACCCTGTGGTGATTCTGCAGTCATCTGGTAAGCCAAACCCCTTTATTCTCCTTAATTTTTTCTGACTTCCTTCAATTTATATATGTATTTTCCCTTGAATACACAACTTCGCAGTCTTCACTGTTGAATTTCTTCCCATTTTCATTTATCACATCAATTAATTGAATCAACAATAAAACATGTTTTTGAAGAAAGAAACATAGTTTATTTCTGCGACAGTTTGTTCTTTTTGCTAATTATGATATTCTTTTAGGTTTTATATGCAAATAAAATTGCATGCAGTACTGACTGTCACAAACTTGTATTTTTCTTTTTTGACTGAGAGAGGGAAGAAATAACAAGCTGAGTCCATGTTGCCTTGATACAAGGGTAGGATGCGTTGCTATTAGGATAGTTTTTCTGCTTCAGTCATATTGGATCCCTGGATGTTTCAGCATCATTCTACGGGCTCAGTGTCCGCTATCACCATAAAAATGTGGTAGCAGTTTCCAGACAAACTGAACTCACAAAGCCTGTTCTGTTGTGGTGAATGAATATATGAAGAAATGTTGAGACTAATGTAATAATAAGAGTTAAAAACAAATGTAGCTGGTAGAGATAACAGCATAGTATAAGTGCTTGCTACACTCATGCAGCTACTGAATTCTCGTTCAGAAATGTCCCTGGAGGATTCTTCAGCAGGAACACCTGGGGATGTTGGTCCTCCTACTCATTCCTGTTTTTCCCATTGTCTTTTCCATTGGGTTGTGTTATATCAAGGGGCTGTCTGATAGCTGGAATTGGAAAATTTACCCAACTGGAAAATAACTTTCTTTTCCTCTCTCCTTGCATCATTTTAAACATAGATTGCTTCTCTCCAGTGATTTATGACACAAACCTGCAACCACTTGCGCTGGCAAAGCTGAGAAGGCAGTCAGGAGAAGGGAGGACCCAAGGAAGCCTGGCCTGCAGTCCTGTACATTTTCACCACCTTAGGGTTTTAGGTTTTGCTTGTTCTGTTGCCGTCAGTACTGTCTGTGGTTGTGTTTTGGTTTTTTTCCCTGTCACCCTTGTTTTGAATTTTTATGTGGACTGGCTGACTGAGATAGCTGGGTGTTTGAATTGTCATCACTGGTCTGTTAGGGCATTAGCTGTCATTTCTGGTGGACCCTGGCTATGCTGTGCCCTACAGCTTTGCTCTTCTACTGCCTAATCCCAGTGAAAGTGGGAGTTGCATGAGAGAAGTTCCTCACCAAAATGATTATTTTGGTTGAGGAAGAGGACTTGAAGATTTTCCCTTACTGAGAGTCTATGCTTTCTGAGGCAGTCATGGGCTAGAAGACTTTTCTGAATCAATAGGTCTATCTGGGTCCCTGACCACAGTAATTCAAGTAGTTCCTAATTCATCCAATGCGTTTATCCTTCCAACACTTCTTTTTAAGAAGTACTGTCATCCTTTTTTTTTTTTTTTTTTCTCCCCCTCCCCCAAACTAAGGTGCAGAGATTAAAATATTTATCAACTGCACACAAAAATCTGAGACTTAGCTGGGAACTGAATATATAACTTTTAAGTCTCTGGGCATCAGCCTTCTCTTCAGACTGTTATTTGTAATGCTTGTAGCTGGAGACATTCCTTTCGCTTCGTCTCCAAGAGGGTAATTGCCCTTTGATGCAGTCATCGATGAAATTATCATTCCTCTGTAGTCAGCTGATTGGATGGTGCTTTTCTGAGGTTATTTTTAGAAATCACTGAATACACAATGAGGGAGTTTACTTCGGGTACTCCCATCCAGACAGGTGACTAATCTAACCTTTGAGATCGCACTGTATACAGGGTTTTATAGTGGATGCACTTCAAATGGCTGAAGAGGGTGAACAGAGCCCTGTGTGACTTTTATGGGCTTTCTTAGAAGTCTTTTTTCCCTTCCTCTGTAATTCAGAGTTCCAGGTGAAAAGGCCTCTGCGCTTCTCCTGCTAATATGTTTCAGATGTGAACTATAAAGATGCTGGAGGGAAAAGTTCCAATGGATATAGCCATACCAGGGCACTATAACATTAAGGCAACATCTAAATCTGTTGGTTTCCGTGGAATGCTGCAAAGATTTTGCCCAGCTATGTGTGGTCTGAATGGATTCAGTTTAAGAATGCTCCCATAAATATGAGGGATAATATTTCTTTTTGCATTCAGTATGTTAAAATAATTGGATAGGGTCCTAGGAACTGATTTTTCCACATCATTTCTCTTGCACAAGTTATTAACAATAAAACAATGGTAGGTCAGATGTGTAGCTGCTGCGATTCACTGAAAACTTCTGAATGGAAACTGGAATTAATTTGGTCCTTTTTGTTTGCTTTTTTAGCATGTATCATGCTAAACAGCTCTTGGCATAATATAATTTGTAGTATTTGGTATTGTTCTTCAGTGAAGCCTAAAAGACATCACCATCTCTGGAACTCATACTTAAATGTTCTTGATGTTTCACAAAGGTTTTTTCTATTTTTTTTTTTTTTTTAATAAATTTTATAATCATAATTCTACTTCTCCATTCCAGAACAATTGTATGGTTTTGGGTCTGCCCATATTTCATTTTAGTAAGAAAATGGTTGTCTATTTCCACTTCTTTCTTTGAAACAAATTGGTTATAAGTGCTTGAGTATTCCAGACAGGATTTAAACTTGAATTTTGTGTTGTGTTGGTGAAAGCTTTGCCTAGTGATAAAATATGTGAAATACAGTTGAGAGATGTGCAATTTATTTTGTTAAGCATAGCAGTAAGTTCATATGGTTGGGAGTGCAATTAATTAACTAAATTATCCAGGAAAACTGAAATTAAATTCCATTTTTAATATCCTGCCTAGGGAAGTGATACTGCTTGTTTCTTTAGCAGTGTTAGAACTCACGATGGGTTGAAACTGTTTTAAGCTTCTTTAATAATTTAACATAGGAAGAAGATACTGTGTAAATAGTTTCATTTTAGATGGTGCCGGGTATGTGTGATGTTGGTCACCAGCAAAAGAGAGAAGCTGTATTTTTGTGGACAAAAGGACAGAATAGGTTGTATGGATGGACGTGGGAGCAGCTGGCAAGTAATTTATTAATTACAGAAATAAGGTTAAGTAACATAATAGTGTTATAATTACAGAAGGTTTCCAGGGCACAGGTTTACCAGAGGACAATCCAGCCTTTCACATTTAATTTTCCTCTTTTTTTTTTTTTTTCTTTTAGGCTCTGGATGTTGACCGAACTGTTCTCTATAAAATGAAGAAATCTGTCAAAGCCATAAACATATCTGGTTTGGGTAAGTACATAATAATTCGTGGTAGTTTATATTGGCAAAATTGGAGGTTTTAAACAGTCAGTCATCTTACTGAATCAGAAAGAGTTACATGGGTAACTCTGAGAAGGAAAAAATGTACATTTTAAAAAGGAGTCCTGAACTAGCTGCTTGATCATGAGCTCAGTAAGGATGAAATTTTGTTAGGTTGCTGAACATAGCCCACTATTACCAAGTGGGCAAGCCATGCTCTCCTCTTTCCACCTCATCTGGGCTACTTGCTCCTTCTGCCACCCCTGGTGTTAGATGAGATTTTTAGCTCATATAAGCTGCATATGCAGTGAAATCAACTTAACTGGGATTAACTGGCACCTGAAATGATAAGGCATATATGTGTAATTGAGAGCTGAGGGCATGGGAGGGGTGAAATTACTCTCTTTGGCGGCAGTAAGAAGCTACGTTGGCTCTGCTGCTTTGCGAAACCTCACCCTTCCTGGTGGCTTCCAGTTATGTATGTTGAGAACTTCATGACAAGAGAGCTGATGAGCTGCAATTTTTTATTGTCATGATGCACAAAGTCAGATATTTCTCCTACAATGCTGATAAAAACACCAAGAACTATTGCTGCGTGCATTTTTATGTGTGTGCCAATCTCATGGAGTTTTGTGTGTTTATCTTTGAGAAAATAACTGAAGCTTTTGTTTTTGTGGATCAGCAGCATTTTGTGAATAAGAAACAGCATTTGTTTTTGTGGATAAGAAACAGCATTTTTTGGCTTTTGTTCTCACTTTTCAGTTCATAGCAATTGGAGCTAACAAAACCTATATTATATGCAAAATAGATAGGCCTGGCGACTTTGGAGAGCCACCAATATCTGACGACTTGTGGGCATGTTGGTGTTCAGATATATGGTTATTACAAGAACTGCTGTTGTGGTATAATTCTTATCAGCTCATTGAAAGAAAGTTCTTTCTTGCCTAACATAATGAATCTGTTATCTTTGGATTGTGGAGGGTCCAGTTTAAGATTCATCTGGAGCTGTGTCATCTGTTACATATTTATTTGGCACCCTTTCTTCTGGGCTTTTGATGGGCTTATTTTTATTTTTTTTTTTTCATTTTGAGTGCTTGACTGTGCCTCATAATCAGTGTACTTGTTAGAGCATTGTAGCAAATCACTGCAGTTTTTGCATAAAATCAGTACCTTGCCTAATTTTAAATTCATGCTGCCCAATCTTGACAATAAAAGTTTGGAGGCATTTCTCTTCCACCAGCAGAAATATCGCTAACCCAGCCACTTGGCCAGCCCTTGGGGTGTCTTTTGACAAAACAAAAACTATGGCCCTGCACTAATAAGAACATAGTTATTTAATATAGGTTCCCTAAGTACTGAGTGGATGTGGGTTTGCTTTCTTTTTTAATGTGTGAATTTAGAAACCATTATGGAGGCTTAGATAGTGACTCCCATTGGTACCTAATATAGTTTCTTACTTAAAAATGCTTAAAACCCTCAAACAAACCTGGCTCAGGTTTCTTTCTTTGAGAGATTCCAAACCTTTTGTTTGTTCAGAAACTTTTAAAATCCATCAGGAAGAAACCATAGGGCAGGGAGAGTATTTTGGAGGGTTCCATGAAAAAACATCATTTTGTGTTCTTCAGAAGCACTTGCGGAGTACCAGCTCAGCTAATAGTATTGATGCAATAACTACCATCAGCGTTCTGGGGAACATCTCGGAACTGCTGGTGAGCTGCTGGTTTTGTTTAATCTAATACATAGACCCAGAAGAACAGTCGCTAGGATGCTGGGGAATAGAAAACTCTTGGGGGTGACGTATGGAATAGAAAGCTCTTGTTTCCTAAGGTAAAAAGTCAGCATGATTCAGCTGCTAATTGTATGTCTAACTACAACAATTAATGGTAGGAACCTTTTCACCTTGTTTTCATGCCGTGGCAGCCTCCTCTGTTTTGCTGTATGAATTGTGCCCTGACCTCCACCTTCGCCAGGGTTCAAATATGCTGAGCTGGATGCAGGAAGCAGTATGAGTGCAGAAAGTAATATGGAAATAATTCAACTTACTGGGTAGCTGCGTGAACTAGAGGAGTTGTGGCCTGCCGCATCCTGGCTTTTGCTGTCAGTGCCAGTTTGTTCAAAGCTTGTTCAGGTGTGTGTACATCACACAATTGTGTTAGTTGGACATCCTTACTTCATCCTACAGCTCAAGTAGCAGCAAGTTTAGTAAGTGCTTAGCCCCTGCTGTTGATGCTGAGGAAAAAGAAGTACAGTTCAGTGCTAGGACTTAGTTTTTAAATTGAATGACTATATGCAGCCTATCTTTTACAGGCTGCAAATTCAAGTGCTTATGGTAGAAACTTGTAGAATTAATGACATTTGTAACTTCAATTCTGCATGTACATTGTGACAGTCTTTAATTACATTATATTATACCACTACTCTACATGGGCTTAGTTTCTTATACTGGAAATTAAAGAAAATTTGTAGCTACTTGAGAAATAAAGTTCTTGAATGGCTGTCCAAATAGGAATGTGGATAGGCTCGTTTTAAAGTTGGAGTGTGCTAGGTTTATTGAACAGGTTGTATAATTAATTCATAGAAATTTGGAGAAAGGACATTGCATCAAGAATCCTTTGGATATTAAAAGTGTTGATGTATACAAACAGGCTTGAAATGAAACTGGATCATTGCCTGTTTGAACAGATTAATTCTCTTTAAGTAATATTCAGGGTTTACGCTGGTCTCATGTGTTCAATGACCAAGAAAAGGTCTTTGTTCTTATTAATGCATAATTTGTTTTCTAGGGTGTGGGGTTTTTTCCTGACTTCCTTTGAAGCATTAGAAATTGGCTACAGCTAGAATAAGAAATAGGCAACATTAATTTTTTGAGGTGCCAGCTTGGTGTGCCTTGTCCGTGTGCTCAAGCTTAACACAGTCTCTAAGCTTGGGTTCAGAAAGACTTTCCATTTTATTCCACAGATCAAATTGACAGGGATTTCTTATGCCTGTCTACACAAGCAAATAATCTGGTGTCCTAGGAGTTAATCAGTACGTCGACATAGTTAAGACTGAGGCCCCTCAGATTTCCTTTATATTTAAATCAGGGGACCTTGCTTTAGGCCTAGATTTCATCACATTCCCTGGGCTGAATAATCCCCCAACACATGCTTCCTGAAAGCTTTCTGAAGGGCAGAAGCATTAGATTTGTGTTAGATGACTTGCATTGGTGCAGCCCACACTGATTCAGAACCTGCTGTCTCAGATAAGCACCGGACCACTTCGGGGGCAGAGCTTCTGGTTTCCTTATTTCAGAAAGGAATCTAGTTGTCGTGAACCAAAACTGCTTTGAGAACTGAACTGGCCTGTGGTAAATGCGGATTGCTAAGATTTGCTTCAGATCCCCATTGCTGCTCTGAATCAGAGAGCTAATGTAGATACAGGTTTTGTCCTCATCTGTAATGTAGTTTGTAGTCCTGTTTCTTTCCTAAGATGACCTGAGAGTCTTATTTGGTCTCTTGCCTTCTGTTGTAGAGATTCAGGACTTTGCCAACACACTTGATCTCCTCTGCTTCTTTGTTCAGCAGACAATTAAACATAACAGCATGCAGTTAAAATTAAAGAGTACTAATAAAAGACTCTAAAAGTTCATTATAGGAGTTGAAAATTGATATGCCGTGTTCTTGTATGGTGCAGAAATACTGTGGGTCTTTCTAGTGTGGATATGTGTCAGATGATTGTCTTGTCTTTATGACATATTGTCCTTTGTACAGCATGTGCAGAGATACTCATAAACTAGAATTACTAAGATACGTCATACTTCTGGCATATCAGCAGTAAACTATAAATAATAAATGTTCATTGTATCAAGTAAACATTTTTAGCAAGAAATCTTCTGAAAAGTTTGTGGTGTTTTTTTTTTCTTTTGTTTTTTTTTTTTTTTTTTTTAAAAAGGGGGATTGTAATTTCAATAGCCTTTATCTACTGATGATATTTTTGTGTTTTTCTCTTTTTGAAGCTCATGTGGAAAATGAAGAACAGTATACACAAGCACTGGAGAAATTTGGAGGCAACTGTGTTTGCAGGGATGACCCAGATTTGGGAACAGCGTTTTTAAAATTTTCTGTGTTTACAAAAGAATTAACTGCACTCTTCAAAAATTTGGTAAGAATTACCTAAGAAAAACATGTTGAAATTTTAAGGGCGTTACAAATGCTGTATTTCTGAACTATAACAGCTCTTCATGTTGAAAACAACTTGTATTTTAGCAACCACTGTTCTTAAAAAATTTTTGGCTTAGGAAAATGTCTCATGCCCTGGCCTTTCCTCTTGCAAAATTCAAAACTCAAAAAAACCAAAAGACCCCAAACGTAAACAAAACCCCTTCTTCCAACAATTCTCATGTATAAAAGCTTCCCACAATAAAGTAGCTATGTATATAAAACTTTGCTTTAAAATTGTGAAACCAGCAGAACCCAACTTGGTTTACTCTGTGTTCACATTGCTTTTTACTTTACTTTTTCACACTTTTCATTTGGATTTATAAAGGGAGATTTTAGTGTCCCTGGAAGTGAGAGTCTCTTGCTTCTCAGGGAAGAGAGTCTGGAAAACAAAATCAAACATAATGCTATAATGACAGTAGTGTCCACTAGAGAACAATCCTCCAACTGAAGCCAGTAAGGCTTAAAAGCGCTCTTCAGTGAGACAAATGGGATGGAGCCAAATGGAAGAACGGGAGTTTTAATTATGAATGGAGAATTTTCAACCTCAATTTCACATTAATCGGAAGGCACAGAAAGGGCAGATTTTGACTACATCCTACCAACTAAAGCTTTCCCATGTCTGAGTAAGTCCCAAATTTACTTGAGACCACAGAACTTTAAACCAGGGGCTAGGAAGGGGAGATGACACAGATTCCTACAAACATTTAAAAGTCTGTGCCTGCTGAAATCAATGGGATGGAGACACATCAAATGCTTTTGTGAGTCTAGACCAAATGTCTGTAGTTTGCAGCCAGCTGGTCATAATCAGTTCTTTGGGGAATGTTTCCAGCTGATGGGATTTAGGGCAGCCTCATTCACTCCCTGATGATGTCCCCTCTTTTTACCAGTCATGATATTGATGAGAGAGAATCTAGCCCCACATGTATTTATGAACAGTGAAATGTATTTTGTATTGGTCATATTGATTTGAATATCTCTGGATGTACCAATATTATCTGAGGTTATGTATCAGAAGAGGCATCCTTATTGAGTGTGAGTCAGTCGGTTATCCTGAGTCTCCCATACAGAGGTCGACTGCTCAGATGGAAGGGGAAATAGAATCGGTCTTCTAATTGATGCCTTCTGTTGACTAAAAAACCCTCTCTATCATATGTTAATTGCAATATGGTGACTTCATTAGGCAAATGGGTCTGGGAAATGGGATGTTTAGGTGGTTTTAAAAGCAATCTACTAAAAGCTGCACCCCCTCCCCAGAAAAACCTTTTAACGTATTACATTTCAAGGAGACTTTTAAAAGCTAAAAAATGTTGCCATTTTACCAAAAATCTTAACTATTTGTTCTCTTAAAACAGTGATTACTATCTTTGCAAAATATTTCTGACAAGAATAACTTTTCTTCCACAAACTGGAAAGGAAAATAAAACCAAAATAAATATCTATAGGAAGTGGGATGTGTGTTTTTATTGTTTTCTTAGCCACATAAGTGTTTTGTGTGTCTTCTCCAAGGACTATTTCAAAATTTTTTTGGTGTATTCTGCTTTGTCACTAGCAACTATGTTATTTTTGCTTCAGTTTTTATAAGAAGAGGATATGTCATGAGAGAATAGCTAAGTCTTTAGTTCTTCTCAGTTTGTAGTTCTGATTTTCTCTGGTTTTGAAGCAAATACTTTTGCACGGATGTGAATGTAATTTGAGGGGTTTTTTTATGTTGCAAAAGCATAGGCACCTGCTCTCTTCTTTAATACTGTCTGGTGAAGGACAGGTCTCTGTAAGGTTCTGCTCTTTCCTTGTATGCATCATATTGTTGAGGTTTGAAGTTTTTTGTTTTCTGCTTAGCAAAGGAAAACTGAAGAAATAGAGGAACCTAATGGTCCTTGAATTTGGTGTCTAAGAAAATAGTTTCTTCTAGAAAAAAATACATATGAAAAAAACACGTAAACTTTGTTATCACTTGAAAATACCATATTTGTAAACAAGGATTCTAAAATTATAAAAGAATTCTAAAACAAAATTATAGTTTTATGTAACTTTGCCTATTAGAATTTAATACCACTAGAATAACTTGTTGGTAATTGATCACGTTGAAAATCTGTTCATAAGTTCACTGAGGGAGGTCTACTGCTCTAAGAGATTACAAGGGTATTGACTAGTGTAAAAAGTCCTATACAGTAATTGGAAATAATTTGGGGTCCTATTTTTTTTATAGGCATAGACATATATGAAACAAGCCCCATGCATTCTCACAGTGTGGTGAAGCATCCAACTTGGAATGTTTTAAGCATGTTGGCAGCAAAAACATCCCTTTCCTCTGGTGTTTCCTTGTAGCACCCGACATATCTTGGTTGTAAATAGTTTCATCAAAAACGTAGCCAGAGCCATACAACCTGCTGCTGTTAAAAAAACATTCCGAAAGATAGCTTTTTAAATAGCTCTTTCCCTGGAGTTTCATAGGGCACTGAATTTCCACAGATGTTAGCTGAAATGAGTGGAGTATGTGCAAGGAAGTGAGAGGACGTGTTCAGACTGGAGCAGATGCCAAAGCTATTAACACTGGCAAAGCTTTAGGGCTATTGTCAAGTTTTGCTTTGTTGTATATTTTGCTTTTGTTTCTAGAAGCTGATGTGTTCTGTCAGCTCTGGCCTGGGTGGCATTTAGAGCTGTAGCTCTAAAGTGCTTCTGTGAAAAGATTTTCCTTAACTTGTCTTTAGTAAGCTAAAGGAAAGCAGTTATAAAGTTCTTCGGCATTAACAGGGATTTTAGGTTCTTGTTTTCTCTATTATTTTTCAAGCTTTCCCAAAAGAGACTGATGTTTTTGTGGACTTGTCAAGGCATCAGTGTTTCAAAATATCTCATTAACACCTGACATTTTTTTTTTTCCTTGGAATCCAATTATTCAACTGTGAACTATTCAAGTTAAAGTTCAGGTCTTGGGTTTTTACATGTGTTTTGCTACGCTTCTTTTACGTGTGCACTTTTAAGAGTGCAGAAAACTCAAAAGAAACCCTTGAAGAACATTGGTTCTTCACATTTGAAGTGATTTACAAAACATATCTTTAAGAGAAGAAATAAAATTACATTTACTACATATCAGGTCCTTGTAACTACTCATTTTAGCATTTCTAACACATTTTTTGCATTGTTTGGATTGGTTTATTATTACTGTGCATTTTTTTTTCCTCCTGCTCAAATATCAAGCTACAAATGTTTCTTCAACGTTTTCTGCATTAGAAATGTTTTTAAGAAGACTGATCAATCAATATGTCTTTTTTGCTAGTGAACTATCAGAAACTACTAAAGGCATTTTCAGAGGTAACACAGTACTTTTTGTGGCATGTACAGCATCTCTTCTTGTACAGTGTTCAAGGCCAAGCTGGATGGGGCTTTGAGCAGCCTGGTCCAGTGGGAGGTGCCTGTGCCCATCGCAAGGGGGTTGGAACTAGATGATCTTTAAGGTCCCTTCCAACCCAAACCATTCTGTGATTCTTGATGGTAACCTTAGTGCTAATTCCCAATGGAATGGTAGCACTCACAGTTCCCGTGTAGGTTAGGTCTGTAATGGCACTTGCTTATAGTGTTAATTACTCTGTCTTCCTAATAAATTTAGTACCAAGTGATAAAGGTGTGAGTCTTAATATGAAAAATGTTACGATAAGGAAAGGCTCATTGCAATGTGTTTGAACTTTAAATATTTTTCCTTTAAATCCTATTAGATTGCTTCACCAAGAGGAAATAAAATCTGTAGTTGCCTGTCATCTTTGTCAGCACTCCTTCAAAAGGGATTTGATTTGTGAAGATGAAGTAGTTATTTAACAAATTCCATTTTCTGTATCTGTTGTTGTTCTACATGCTACTGTTCTTTCTTTTTCATTTCTTTAATTTTAAAGAACGTGATGATTGAGAGGACTGGAATCTGAAATTTCCACTCTGTGGAAGGTAACTGGGAGAAAAAGATTCCATGTGAGAAGTTTTTCTATTAATAATCCTTGGATTTTTAGCCAGGAAAAATGGAAGAACAACGATAATATTTTTCTGACCATATGCTCCTGGTTTACTTCAGTTTTTAAATGTAAGAAGGAAGGAGATTTGCTTAAATATAAAAGGTAACAAATAATAAAACTGAAGGAAATATATTTTCTGTATTGTATGATGAACTTCAGAAATTTATGCTCAGAATTTTCTTTCTGGGATAATAGGTCAGACTAAGGTTTTAAAAATATGTTCAGTGGCTGAACCTTCACAAGCACATTATGTTTAGAAGGACTCAGTTAAGTGTACATAAAAAGCTACAGATATATGTATTTGAGGTTGGAGTATTATATGTTAAACTTAATGATTTAAGTTGTGTTGTTTCTGTTTTTCACTGGTACACCCGAGGAAAGATTGGCTTAATAGTGAGAGGAAAAAAAATAAGAGTACTGTTTGATTTACGCTTGTAAAGATATAAACCAAGACGTAATAATTCCTCTGTAGTGGCATGGGTTCAGCTCCACCTGTAATCTTATCTTTATTTCTTTGCCAAAAAGATATTGATCCAACTGGAAGAAATTCAGAGGACAGTAACAAAAAAATGATAAGGGCTTGAATAGGTTGATTTATAAAGAAAGCTTAGAAGAATTGGAAATGTATGGTTTGTCTCACAAATAACCGTGATCATGGAAGAGGAAAATAAGAAATTACATGTAAATGGGATCTCACTGTAAAAATATTAGATGAAGTGTCCCAGAGAAAGTGGTGGAAGCCTACCACTTAGGCGGTTTAACCTAGGTTAGAAACTGTGCAGTTAGGAATTCTCCGTTGGCAAGGAAGATGGGCTGGAATAACCTCAAGTCTCTTTCTTCCTTTGCTTTTAAAATTCTTCACCTTATGCTTTTAAGAATACCTTTAAAAAGGTGTTTCCTGACATTTTGCATTTGCACTTTCTAATAGAAGAGTTGCCAGCCTGTGTCTGGGGTACAGGGGCTGTTCCCAAATGGTGGCAACGCTCAGTATCTTGTGTGAGGGCATTTTTCTAGGCAGGTGAGCCAGCAGCTCCACATGGGTACTTAGTCGTGTTCAGCTGCTGCTTTGCTGGAGTCATTTTTCCTATGGCCCCCATGGGTGGTGGGTGATGTCCCACCTCAGCCACCAGCCTGGTGGGATACTGTTTGTGCTGTGGGACGCACCACCGCGCTGCAGGTGTGGCACGGGCTGAGGACAGCGGAAGGGCGGTGTTTTGGCCTTCTGCGTGGGAAGGAGGCATAGTGCAAAGATGAAAGTTTGCACTACAAGTCTGTATGTTATGTGAATTTCTGAAGTCTTGGGGTTAGATGCTAAAAGCTCAAGGTTCAGACAAACAAACTGTTTCTCATCTATAGCGGATGTTCTGATTTCCATTTGCTCCCTGCTGTGTTGATTGACATTGTCCTACCTAAAGCTCACACCACTGGGAAAATTTGGAAAAGTATTCAACCCGCTGTCATAAAAAAATGAAAATAACTTAAACAGTGATTTGTCAGCAGGCAGTACTACTGTCACTTGTGCACACCCAACTTCATTGGTGCTTGAGAAGCCCCCAGCCACGTACATGGACTACATCTACAATTTAGTAATGGCGATAGGAGTCATATTGTAAGCTGTTTGACTGCCTTAATTTTAGTTTAAATTAAAAATGTTGTAAGGTCCACTCTTTTCATCTGTGTGTTAAGAAAAATTTTTAACTTTTTCTCCCTTGGATTTAGAAAACAACAAAACCTGTTGAAGTACTCTAGTACTTCACTATCTGAAGCTGTTCTGAAAAAGACTCATTAAAATGAACAGGAGGGCTGACAAATGAAAAACTTCAGTGTTTAGCCATTGGCTCTTACACTACTTGAAAATCTTCATTCCCCTTCGCAAATGTTGGCTTCCATGTTGCCTCTACCATTGCTTCTGGCAGTTACATGTTTGTTTATTTTTACATTCTCCCTCCTGCCATTTCTCCTTTTCCTCCTCTGAGCCTTCTCCAACTTAGGAAGGTTTAATTTATTACCCTGTCTCTGTCATCTTATCTTACTGGAAGCTGTCAGAGGAAAACCGCTAGTCTGCCAAAGCAGCAGCGTTGGAAGTGGAAACCAGGTCAACTATTTTATTTTCTTTCTTTTTTTAAAAACACATGAAACTTGCTAGTGTTCCTCTGACACTGGATGACCTTAATTTCTGTGAAGCTTTCCTGCACCTTTGTGCATGTCTCTTTTTTTAAAGAATATTTTAAAACATAAAATAGTCCAAATGTAGAGGCTGTTATGTACCTTTTAGCTCCCTGTATACACACAAAATAGGAGCTGCAGAGTATTAATGCTTCTCCGCATGCCAAAAATGGGTCTATATTTTTAGACAGTTCAGCTCAAGCCTCCCAAGAAAGAAGGGAAAAATATGTAAGATCTTTCTTCTGTATCCTGCTCGCTGATTTATAAATATGAGCAAGTGATTCATCTAACTGGGTTAATAATGACAACTTCATGCATTATGTATGTTTACATTTGTTGCAAGTAAAATAGGAGCACAGGGAATACGATAGACTGGTAGCAATACACAGGTGATAGCACATAGAAGGAATTAATTGGAACAGGCAAACTTTCTGCAAACTTTTAAAAAGAATGTTGAGCTTTATCTTCAATTCTTTTAAAGTCACTTTGGACTTTCAGGCCCCACGATTTGAAATTCTAGGAACATCCAGAACTGCTGAGTTAATATTTGGGGGCCTGACATTCTTTCTTTCTGACTTAAGGAAAAACTACTTGTCTTGAGTCTGCTGTTGAGAAATGCCTTACTCTTGCTTTGTGCTGAATTATCTGGATTTGAAGAATAATTAACTGGAGGCAGGGAAAGTATTGATCTTCAGATTAGACGTTTGTAACATACTAATACAGTAGAATAACAAAGTAGAAAACTGCAAAGGATGAGATCTTAGAGGAGACCTTTTCTGCTTCTCTACCTGGATAGCCATTCTGCATGTGCATGCCCATAGGTGTGTGTGTTCCCTCTGTCTTAAAAGACCGTATTTTCTATATTTCCTCAACCTTCCCATGAAGAGGCAATCTGTTTAAGCTCAAAAATTGATGTATGTTCACTTTCTCTCTGATTGCTGGGCTAAAATTTCAAGCAAATATAGTAAAGTAGTATCTTTGAAGAGGAAGGGTTGGGGTTTGGGAGCTTTATTTTAATAGCAGCTGTTGAGTACCACTGGGGATGGGACCTCTGAGTCTGTTCTAGTGAGGCCACCAAGTAACTATAGGGTGATAATGTTCTGTATTTTTCCATTCTGGGGGGGCTGAAGCATCACAACTGGAAATGCTTTTTTCTTGAAGTTCCTGTTAGTGTCCTCTCTTCTCTGGATGAGTTACTCTAGAAGGGACTTTGATGTTCCTGAAGAAACAGAAACATTTGTTCCTACGTGATGCAAAGTTCTTTCTGTACTTTGAACCTTTGAAATCAGTGTGCATTTCAGTGCTTCTTGAAAAAATTGCATTTTAAAAGAACAGCTAACAATAACACCAAAAAAGAAACACATCCAAAGGCAACCTTCACGAAACCGCAGCACAAGTTATTCTGAGTTTTTTTCCATACTGTTTTTTACTCTTCAGTGCAATCCATTTGAATTGTTATAGTTTAAACTGTGCATAGACGTCATGGCCCATACCTTGAATCATAGAAGATTAGACATAAAGTCTTTCTTTTCCTGCTGTGTATACTAGTGTATATTAGTTACTCTCTTATTCCTACGGTCTTTCTTCAGTCTTTTTCCTTATCAAAATATTATCATGCAGATACTTATCTAAAACCATAATTATTTTACTGTTGTCTTCATTTGAAATTTTTTTTTTCTCAAATTACGTGCTTACTCTTGAATTACTTGCATACTCAAGACCTCATAAAATCCTTGTTTCAAAGTTTGTATGAGATAAACAAGGCAGATGTATTACTTTTTAAAAAATATTTGAATATTGGCTTTTTTACAGGCCAGCATTTTTTGTCTTTATAACTTCTGTCAGAATAAGATGCCATGTATTGTGAGAATAGCAGATATGTTTTATGAAATAGGTCTGAAGAGAATGGAAAATAAACGAGATTAATTTAAAATATACAGATGAACTTAAAATATGTAAGTGCTGAAAAATTACATGATTGTTTTCATATTATTTAAACAGTGAAATCAAGCAATGTAAAAATTAGTGGTCTTACTTTGCAGTCAGTGTTGGATGAAATATTTATCATCAACAGTAATTCTGCAGGTTTCCTGCTGGCTTGGCTTACAGTGTTTCCAGAGCAAGTTTAATTAACTCACATTGCCTCCATCTTTGGTTACTGGCTGTACTGATAAACATCTTCATAAAGCAGGGTTAGGAAAATAATATCTAAGATTTCCTTGACACACTGTCTCAATTCACACATTTCAGAAAGTATGTTCTGTGTTAAAATATGTTAAATATTTTGGTGTCATTTTCTTGTTACAGATTCAGAATATGAACAACATAATCACTTTTCCATTGGACAGTTTGCTGAAGGGAGATCTGAAAGGAGTAAAAGGGGTACATTTTTCTCTAATATTTATATATCATTGTTGGTACATAAATAAATTGAGCTAGCATATTAATCTTATTTGATGGAAAGTATGGGATACTAAAGTAATGTATTAGCTTAATAAACAAGAGACATTTTTAATTTTTTTTTGGTGAATTGAATCATCCCTTCTGTTTGTGGTTTCACATACAGCATGCTCTTGACTATGTATACAAAACAACATTTGAGAAGCTTTAAAAACAGCCCTAAGGGCAGCAGAGAAAGAGGTGTAAGAATTTAGGTATTTACTTAATTGTGGAAGGGGTAGTACTTTATTTGAAAGGATTATTATTAATATATTTATTTAGCATTCTAAACTTACCTGGAACTATAGAGATTATTAAGAAAGACACATTAGACTGCGTGAGCATAGGAATTTTCTTAACAAAGCTGGGATCTGTTTGTGCCCTGAGGATATTTCGTATTTCAAATAATAATAACTTAGGACTCAAAGGATAATATGTTTATAATAAATTTTAAAGCCTATGGCCAACAAACTTATTTGGCTTATGCTTCGTTTACTACTGAGCAAACAGGAAGCCACTGGCAGCTATTGTTCTTGGACATTGAAAGAAGAAGAAAAATGTGCATAGACTAAAAATGGCCTCCATAAATTACGGGAGGATAAAAAGATTATTTAGTAAGATAGGCTTATCATCTTTGTGTTGCTTGCTTACCACATTTCACTCTTCTTGTTCTTCTCTTTTTCTATGTCAAATAAATATATTTATTACAATGCAATGTTTGCCCCATGTTCCCGACTTGAGAAAATAATCAAATGCTGCTTTGATTAATTTCAAAACTGTCGAAATAACTAGCTGGCATGTAAGAATTAGTTCCTAACCTGTAGTTGCAAAGCTTTTCCAGTGCCTGACAGTTAACAGTGATTTTTTTTTTTTTTTTTTTTTTTTGTAGTTGCTAATCTCTTGAACTCCAGCAGAATTTCAACTGCTGCATTTTTAGTTATCAGTGAAATACTTTGATCATTTTATCCGAATTGGCTTCTTCAGAGGGAAAAAATAAAGGAATTTGGAACATAAGTGTTTCAAAATTTTAACAGAATTAGTTACGTCGAGCCGTATGGCCTATGCTGTGCCCATTAAGTCAGTGGGAAATTGATTTCTTTATCTTCAGTGGGATGAATCACGTTCTCAGTCAAGGCTATGCCACAGAGTCAGGACAGGTGCCTTTTTCCAGTGGAGCTGGAGATGGAATGATGAGAAAATAGTAGATTGAATTAATTGCATAGTGTGCTCTTGGGATGACGTGGTTATACCTTTTAAGGAGTAAAATGGAGCTGTAAAAAGCATAGTAGAAAGCATCCTAGAGATGCTTTTAAAAACATGAATGTATTAATTCTGTGTACAAGATTGCTTTTCCTGTGTGCAAGATTGGTTTTACACAATCCTTAGGAGAGCTATTCAAGAAAGAGTGGAATCCCTTACTCTAGTTGGCTCTGCAAATGGCCAAGGTGTGTCTTCATCATTAGGTCCACCATATTCTTCATGTAAATAACTACCTGTATTTTTTTTCTTTTTCATGACAGGACTTGAAAAAACCCTTTGATAAAGCTTGGAAGGACTATGAAACAAAAGTGTATGTATCTTTTAAACTTTTATTTAAAGGGGAAGTATAACTGAAATCTGTAAAGGTCATTATTTAATGTTAAGGTCCCAGCCAAAAGTCCTAGTTGGGAAGTTGAGGGGTTTTTTTCTTTCTCTTTTTTTTTTTTTCTCTTAAAACCTGGAACTGTGTGAAAATACAAGTGCATAGACACAATCATTTCAAATTCTGTAATGTGCAACTTATTCAAGACAAAATTTTCTTTTGTATGTGTGTGTTAGTGTGTGACAGTTCGTGTCTGTGGTAGACCTCTTTGCTTAATGAAGTTCCAAGTAATGAGCATAAAGTCCCAGTGTATGTTCTTCCACTGCAAATTCTTACACTTCAATTGAGAAAGTTTTGCTTTAATTGTGAAATAATTTTTTTTTTCATTTTTAATAGTGTCCGTATTACTACCTGTAATCTATTAAATGTGAAAATCCACTTCCTTTTCTGTCCTCCTCTACTTTTGGAGGACAGTACTATATAAAAGGAAAAGTTAGCTACCCTATGGTTTTCATCCTTAACTACCAAAAATGCAGCAACATAATAGTACTTGATGTCCTTTTAAGCATTTGTTGTTGCTGTTTTTTTTTTTCTTCTCCTCATCAGTGACTAATTCACTATAATTAGCAAGTTTCTTTAGTCAGAAGAGCACAGAAGAAATTATATACTTTGTGCCTGAGTGTTTTCAAATGTCTTAACGAAAACTGTCAAGAATATGCAAGTCGAGATTTAGTACTGGATTTGTTAGCCTAAAACCCTTGTAATGACTCTTTAACATCTTTGGCTCTAGTGTGTCTTATGAGACCATGGCCTATGCTTGAGGTCTCCAGGAAGACGTTTTTTGACACTGAGCCTTTGGCACTTACCAATGAGGTGGTAAGGCTGGTGGGGGCATGAATTTTTTTGCTGCTATCAATCCAAAACTGCCCATGATTCCAGATTGGTAAACCACATTTAATTAGTGCAGTTTATTTAAAGATATGGATATTTTCTGCATTTCGTGCCAAGGTTGGATGCTCTGAGCGAGTGTCTTGCGCCCTGGAAGTGGATGAATACCTATGTGAGTCAACTATATGTCTCATGTTGAGTGTTCAGCCCAGTTTACTATAAGCCACTGTTTTGAAGGTGCCCGATGCACATTATAAACAGCTATAAAATTAGTTTTCATAGCAAAATTTTATATCCAGCTAAATTAATCAAATGAGTCAACAAAGCTGAGCAACTAAAATCAAACATAATTAATTTTGGTATCTTGTAAATCTTCAAGTGGTTTAGTGCCCTACATCAGAACAGTTGTTTGCTGGGTTGACCAAGTCAATTGTATCAGCACAGCTAATAGTCTCTGAAATAGAATTTTATAGTGGGTTTTATTCCTTGCTCTAGTGTTACCTGGATTGTGGCTATTGTCTGAATTTCATGTCACACATCCATCATCTTTGATCTTCTGAAATGGTGCTGCATGTGTCAGGCCATTTCTAATGGTACAGGTCCAGAAGAATCATATATGATGACACTGTTTAACATAAATAGCTTGCAGATCCCCAGCCACCTAGATTGGCTGAGAATCCAGCACTATTTTTTAATTTTTTTTTGATTTCACAAAGTTATAATGATTATCTGGTGGGTACCCACTGTTGTGTGCAAACAGACTTCAGAAATTATTCCTGTAGGTGGTTTATTCACAAAAGCAACAAGTTTAGCAAGGTAGCTAAATTTCATTACTCCTTTTGTGAATAACAATGAGAACGGTCTAATTACTGTTTTCTAGGCTCAGTTGTGGAGAAGACCTGAGTGGCTTTTGGTTTTTGAAACTGCCTTGCTATAGCTGGATTTTCATAACAAGACATTCTGAAATGTTGAGATAAAACTCCAGCCTGAATCCGTGGAAGATTGTGATGGCTCTGGTGTTTCATGTTCTTAATATCAGTGAATTCGGTGCTGTGCCAGCTATTGGCTGTTGAAGTAATTAAGTTTGCTAACCATTGCCCATAGCAATAGTTGATCTCTGAGGATGGGCCATAAAGAACAGTCCTGTAATTTAGTCTCCTGTTGTCTACCTGTGCTTGATTGCTGGCTCTGAAAGCTTGTTTACTTATGTATAACTCATTCATAGTGACATTCCACAAAGTTTATGTGCAGAATTTAAAACACATTTGCACGCTGCTGGGACCCATACCAAGAACGCTGTTACTACTGGACCGAGATCTCCAATGCTTTTGGAATTTCTGATAGAATATTCACCAGGATGAGTAAGTTGCAGTGATGTAAAGATTTGTACTTAGATCCTCAGTTTGGTCAGAGCAGGTGGTCTGTTTCAGAGTCTTTCAGAGTCAGGTGTTCCAGAAGTATTTTTACTTGCTTTTTTAACTTAGTTAAGTACTTGAGAAGTAAAAATGCCATAGAAAGTGTATTTGAATCTGTATTTTGGGGGTTCTCATCTGAGTTTAAGGACAGTAGATACTTGGAAACATTGTTGTGTGTGTTATTTGGTTCAGGACCTGAAAATGTGATGTTGACATGTTTATTTTCTGCCTGTGGGATTGAATCTAATGCTGCTTGTATGATATCATGAGGTTTGGTTGTGGTTTATTTTTTTTTCCTTTTAACCAACAATCCTTTAGAAAGCCTACTCTATGACTTTGCTTTCAAATTAGACACTTGGGTTTTGATCTGAAACAGGTTCCTTTTTCTGCTGGAAGGAGAAACTCTTTACATGTTACCTCTAGTTTCTGCAAGTTTTTTTTAACAAATGAAGCACACCTTGACAATGCTTATTTCTAAGCTATTTATGTGTCAGGTTATTCAACATGCAAAAACAGAAGGTAGCACGCGTTCATCAGGAAATTCTTTCAGATCCATTACCATTTTCTGTGATATTTCCTGGTGGTGGGCTGGTACAATTTACTTGTGCTCAAGTTTTTTTAAGTGGTTAGATGAAAGTTCCACATCAATATTCTAGAGTTTAGAGCTCTTAGACTAGCCTGTTGAACTCCTTCACTTTGATCAAGACCAAAAGATCATCTGCTTGAGGCTTGGGATAGGGAGCCTGGAAATTCTATGTACAGGAAAATTCTTTAAAACAAGGGGCTTTTTTGGTGTGTGTGTCTGGCTGTTTCACAACAGCAGAAGTTACTTATTGTGGCTTAAGTTTGGCAGTTGGGGAATATTGTTTTTCAGTGCAAGCTGCCTCGCTTCTACCCAAGGAGCAAACCAATTTTCCATAGTTCTGCTGAGTTAAATTCAGACTGGAACTTCCTCAAGACCCCTGCCCCTGCAGTAGGACTGTGGGATTTGTCAGATCCTCTTGCACATAAGATCAGTTCCCAGAAAAATTGAGATGTTGCCAGCTGTCATTATTAGGCGTTGATCTTTACGAATCAGAGATGGGAAGTTTAATTATGTGATTTTGAAGGTGAGAATTTTAATTCCAGCCTGTTCTGGTCAGCTTTATCATCTACTGAATTTTGGACATAGGAAAACAGCGAGGTTTTTCTGGGTTGCTATTATATATGCCACTGAGGCTTCTTAAGATAATAACTGTTTTGATTCTGTGGCTGTCCCAAATGGATCTGAACTTCCTTATAGCTGTGCATTTTGGTCATCTGTAGCAGTGGGTAGACACTGAGTCATCTGAAGAATTCTTGATCGTGAATTCAGTTTCTTTGTGGTAATAACTTCACAGTCTCTGCCTTGACAAAAAGGGCAAAGGGACTGGGAGAGCTAACCTCAGTCTCACCTACAGCTTGTGCTGACAGTGTGGGATGGTGGATGTAGGTGTTGATAGCCGGAGGTTTGCTCAGCCTTCTTCAGTCACTTACCTTAGATGACTCCTTTTTTGGACTGTGCCTAAAACCAGTCCTAGGTTTATTCTGAGTTAGCTTTCTTTTCCAGTGATACTTCTTCAAATATGTGAATATCTCTTTTAGTTCTTTATTTTTTTTTCCTTTCTTTTTCTCTTCCCTTTGGGTTGACAAAACCGTAAAGACTGCTTGGCTGCTCTTTATCTGCATATCCCTCTGTATCATATGCTTAAAATCATACCGTTCATCTGCATTTCCTAGTCACAAGTACAGACCTGTGAAGCTAAGCACCAGATATCAAAGTGGTATTTTTGTAGTCTGTGTTAGAAGTGACAGTATCTTCATCCTGATTTCTGTCTCGATAGGCTGTCTTTATAAGGAAGAATTGGAGCTTATTTGCCTCAATATCTCATCTCTCTTACTTGCACCTTTGTGATGACATATCTGGTGCTAATATACCCAGGTGTGACCTATTTGAAAAGAAATTCAGTTAATTCAAAAATGGCGTTTGTCTTGCTTTTTCCCCATAGCAATTTCTGAGATGCTACTTCAAGCTCTGTATGTAATTTAAGTGTACTTAAAAATTACTATGTGTCTAGTTTTGTTTGGGAGAGTGATGTTCAGATCCATTCTTAAACTCACGGATCACCATCCATCAATGTTGATTATTATGCAACTTCTTCACTCTGTAGCTGCCTAACTTCTTGGGGTATTTTCCTGAACATCACCTGAGCTGAAGTAACTGGGGGAGGGTGGATCCATTTTTCTTAATACCTTGGGTCTATTTTCGAATAAGGGAGTAAGAGGAGCAAATAACCCTGGAGCTTTATGCCAGCCTACCTCCATCAAAAAACTGGGAACATCCTGAGGTGACATTCATGAATAATTCATCTTTTCTCATCATCAGTCATTAACATGCTTCAGTTGAAGCCATAAAGATTTTAAAATGTTTTTAAAGCTTTAAAGTAGTTAAAAGCAGTGCATTTCTCTTAGGACCTCAGTTACAGCCTTTGTTTCCCATATAAGAACTGCCACTATGGCACTGCAGCAGGATTAGTCTGTCTGTGTCCTTTGGGTAGAATTGGTGCAGACTGGGCTCTTTTTGTTTTGAGGCAGTTGCTTTCCCCCATGTACTTAAACACTAATGGCAGACGCGCCAGGGGAGCATATGGGGAAGGAGTACACATGTCATAAAAACTGCTCATTCTCCCAGCAGGCAGACCATAATCAACAAGACGGCAAGCCAGATTTCACCCACATTCTTCAGTTTAATCCATCCTGTTGTGGTAGATTTTGAGGTAAAGACGTTGTATTAATTTTTCACAGGAAATACAAGCATTAACTTACTGAAGCATATTATTTACTCATTTTTTAACTGAACAGTAGTGTCTGTATTCCAGACACAAACCTGTCTTTCCTGAAAAGAAAGAAATGTTAATTTTTTAATAAAGGTGTCTTACTTTTAGGCCTGTAAATATATATTATCTTCAGAAGTCCTTAGCTAGTAAGTGTTGTGCTAATGCTATGAAACGTAAATACTTAATAAAAACTAACAAGCTTTTTCTGGGAAGGCTGGCTCCCTCTCCTTCTTTGCCATTCTCCTTGTAAAAGCCAGGCATGAGGTCTGTTGTGCACAAGTGAGTGAAGAGAAGAAGTTGTTTGAATGTGCTTATGGGATTATGAGATCAAGGCAGTAGGCTGAGGTGCATTACGTTACTGTGTGGAAAGGCAAGTACTCGTATCTGGATATAACTATCATTAATGATTTGTTTCTGAACCATTTGAAGCCAATGGAAGAATGAACAAATTCTATAGGCTTCTGTAAGGACGATTGCATAATGATTTGATTAAGTGATGATATTTCCAGTTTGGTAAAATAATTTTTAAAATAATATCTAAAAAATTTACCTGAAAAATATGCAAACTTTTCTCAAACTACTTCTTCAGAGCTCTAACTTGACTCAGTAGATCATTGATATTCACAGCCTTCACAGAATTCACAGTATTTCTGCCTCATTTCCTTTTAAAGCATGTACATAAGCCAAAGTGGAGGTCACATCTTGAAAACAGTGGCATAGAATGAAAGTGCTAAATGAAGTAGCTTTATTATAGAGTCATAGAATAGAATAATATAGTCATTTAGGTTGGAAAAGACCTTTAAGATCATCAAGTCCAGCTGTAAACCAAACACTGCCAAGTTCACCACTAAACCATGTCCCTAAGTGCCACGTCTACACACACCTCCAGGGATGGTGACTCAACCACTTCCCTGGGCAGCCTGTTCCAATGCCTAACAAACCTTTCAGTGAAGAAATTTTTCTTAATATCCAATCTAAATCTCCCCTGACACAACTTGAGGCTATTATTTCTTGCCCTATCGCCTGTTAGGTGTGAGAAGAGACCAACCCCCACCTCTCTACAACCTCCTTTCAGGTAGTTGTACGGAGCGATAAGGTCTCCCCTCAGCCTCCTTTTCTCCAGGCTGAACAACCCCAGCTCCCTCAGCCACTTCTCGTAGACTCCAGACCCCTCACCAGCTTTGTTGCCCTTCTCGGGAACTGCTCCGGCACCTCAATGTCTTTCTTGTAGTGAGGGGACCAAAACTGAACACAGTACTCGAGGTGGGGCGTCACCAGTGCCAAGTACAGGGGGACAATCCTTTCCCTAGTCCAGCTCACCACACTGTTCCTGATATAGGCCAGGCTGCTGTTGGCCTTCTTGGCCACCTGGGCACACTGCTGGCTCATATTCAGCTGGCTGTCGACCAACACCCCCAGGTCCTTTTCCACCAGGCAGCTCTCCAGCCACTCTTCCCCAAGCCTGTAGCGCTGCGTGGGGTTGTTGTGACCCAAGTGCAGGACCCAGCACTTGGCCTTGTTGAACCTCATACAGCTGGCCTCGGCCCATCGATCCAGCCTGTCCGGACCTCTCTGCAAAGCCTTCCTACCCTCAAGCAGATCAGCATTCCCTCCCAACTTGGAGTCATCTGCAAACTTACCGAGGGTGCACTTGATCTCTCATCCAGATCACTGATAAAGATATTGAAGAGAAGTGGCCCCAGTAGTGATCCCTGGGGAACACCACTCATGACTGGCCACCAACTGGATTTAACTCCATTCACTACCGCGCTTTGGACCCAGACATCCAGCTAGTCTTTTACCCAGCGAAGAGTACACCCGTCCAAGCCATGAGCACCCAGTTTCTCCAGTAGAATGCTGGGGGAAATGGTGTCTAAGGCTTTGCTAAAGTCCAGGTAAACAACATCCACAATATGCTGCTTTGAGCCTGAGATTTCATACTAAGTGTTTTTATTTTGAAAGAGATTACCTGCAAATTAAATGGAAAAAGCTTTGAATGGATCTGCAGATATTATGGATGAAATACTGGAATGATTTGGACGTGTTTTGCCTGCTCTGCCCTCTTTTCCCCCACCCTCCAGTGCAGGATGACTGAAGGGGAAAAGCTTTCCAGCATTTTCAAAGGGAAAAGATAACTTCTTCATTCCAGACTTGGGTGATAAGAGAGAGTCTTGCTTTACTATCAACTTTGACAGGTAGTAGGGTAAAATATTGCTCTTCCACTGAAAGGCTAGGGTGGCAGAGCTGAGGTTGGACAGTCGGGCTGAAAAGGAAGTCTAGACAAAGAAAGGACATTTGAAATGAAAATGTGTAATATTATTGTGTCAGACAAAATAGCCCTTGGAAGCACTTCATTTTCCAGAGTGCTCGCCATTTAAGTCTGTGCCTTCCAGGTGCTATTCCCAGTCTCTGCACCTTCTCATGTACGTACCCAGACTCAGCCTGGGTTACTGCTATATGGGGAAGGAGAGGAAGAAGGACAGAATTGCTGCCCAGCCAGCCAGTTCACTACTGCTGCATGTATGCAGGCTATTCTAGTTGTTTACCCTTGTTCATTGACTGAAAATAAATACCAGTCTTTGTCATGTTAAAGAGTAAAATAGGTCCTGTCCTTTTTAAATTAAAAAAAAAAAAGCCTACTTTGATGTTTATTTATGCTATGATATGTATGACAAAATTGATTTCTTGGAGATACAAATTAAAATTTATACTGAAAAAACAGTTGGTTTTCACATTGGAGCTGTAAAAATAGTCATATAGTAGAAACTGAAAGGGCAAGACCATTTATTTTGTATCTGATTGACTTTTCTGTTGTAATTCTTCATCCTGTATTTCAGCTTTACTTGTCTGTTACACAAATCTGAGCTCACTGTATATTAGCCATGTGCAGCTGTGTTGTAAATGGACTGAAGTGTACTCCGATTTTAATCTTAGTCAGCAAAGTCTATATATGTGACGTGCTGCATGAGCTTCAAGAACATCAGCTTTACAAAACACTTGCTTCTTTCTTATTGCTTCTAGAGGATTTTTCTAGTTTTCCTAATTTTCTTATTAATTTTATGTAATTGATCTGCCTGGAAAACCTGAATACCCTGCAAAATTTTGAAATCCCACAATGGTACATCGTAGAACTGTCTTTGCCAGCAGGATTTGGTTAATGTGCTGTAGAGTGACACTTGAAGCTGAGTTGACCCTTGAATTTGGATAGGAAACACAGCCAACCTTTAGCACTCCAAAGATTTGCCAGCAACAACTGCTGTACATGGTTTCTTTGTTTCCCTAGAAACAAAGTGCTCTGTAGTATCAGTCAGATTGGAGGTACTGTATTACTGTAAAAAACCAACAAGTTAAATTAGGAATTACAAAGCTGAAAATGTACGTAGAGACTAAAAGCACCAATAATAAGGAAATGCAAATGTGAAATGCACCATGGCGTATCTCTGGTGTTTGTCACCAAGAGATGGTTGGGTTTTTTTGTAAAGCGTCTCTGAAATTTTTGAAGCCATGGAGCCTGAAGCTCCAGCAAATGGCTTCAAGGACGTCGTATTTCTCTGAATTACTTGGTAGATGTCGGTATGTTTTAGTCTTGGTTTAACTACTTTTTGCCTGGGGAATATGATTTATCCTTTAAAGAGTAGAAGGGACTCTTTCACTGAAATCTAGCTCTTTCTTTAGAAGGAATTGAATTTCTTAGAACGACATATGCTGTAATATTGTGCATAAAGTTTGACTCTTTGGCAGTATTGTCTTTTGGTTTACCTAGCATCTAGGGACACCTTATAACATATTAATAAGCTCTTAAGATTTTAGAAGCGGTTATGTCATCCTATGTTCGACTCTTGTTCTCCGTAAACAATGAAAATATAACTATCAATTTCTATTGTATTGTTAGATTTGACTCACATTTCAAGTGAATCCTCTGGCCTCATGAATTAGATTAAGGTGGAAATTGAGAGAATTAAAACTGTCCTGCATCTTTCCTCTGAGGTTTGACTTTCTTAGAACTATCAAGAATGATATAGTCTAAACTCTCCTAGAGTGTGTGCTAGAAAGGAGATGCGTATGTGTAATTTTCTTTGAATCTTTGTAATGGTTTCTCTTCCTTATTCACGGTTAACGTCTGGTTAATTCTTGTGTTTGGACTCTGTATTCTGTGTCTACAAAATGGCATAATTGGCAATAAGTGGGTAAGAGTACAGACTTATTTTTGTTGCAAACAGAACATTCTGGAACCAAATTGTTCTGCAGGCGAGCGAAGGTTTTTCAGAATATTTAGCCTGCTTGCTTCTGGCGGGATGCAATGGGGTGAGGAGAAGCGCAGAGCTGGCTGGATGTGCTGCCTGCTGGGATACTGCTTGGAGCTGGCCCTGCTGTGCCTGCCAGTACCAGGAGCGCAGCGGAGCTTTCTGAATTGCTGTTCAAAACGTTTCCTTGTGGGAATGTTATGGGATGGGATTAATGGGATTAATTCTAGTTTTCCCTTGATGCTTGAGGTGTAAGAGGAGGCAGTTCCTCGTTCTTGAGAACTATAAGTACAGAATATATTGTTGACTGGAAGTCGTTAGACCATCTAGGACGTTTTCCCATAAGCTGTTAGGGTAATGTTAACATCAGGTTAAGAGAGCACTTGAGACATGTCATCCTTTCAGAGAGAGAGCTGAGAGGCACTTGACGGCCCAAGAGGAGGCATGACAGTGCCTGTGTTATTTGTTCCTCTCATCTGCTTCCTGTATTCCTGTGTAATGCTTCCTCTTGTTCAAAAGCAGTATAGCATTTCCTCAGGAAGCTCTTTCCAGAATTTTCAGCTTCTAAATAGTACAAGTGGCATACTAAAAGTCTTTCACCAAAAAGTAAACACCCTCATGTATTTTCTTTTATTAATGTCTTTTTTTATAGCAGGCTTGTCTAACTTGGTAGTATAATTATGCTACTGCCTTTGGGAATAATATGGGCTGTAACGAACACACAAGTGTGTTTAGGGGAGTTATACTGTATGGCAGACATTGGTTATTCATTTACATTCTGCAGGAGAACCTGTTTTATTCAGAGCTCTTGGAAAACGTTCGTGGAAACTTTTAGGGAATTAGGACAGCTGGTCTAGCAGACTTTGGAGTCTGCAACACAGCCGGCTGGCTGGCATTCCCAGTGCCAACTGGCTCAGTAGCAAGTAGAGATGGCAACTGTGATTTTGGCTTCGGGAACCCTGTATATATAGAAGATGACTTGATGACAGGCAAGACTCAATAAAGCTGATGACATAATTGAACTCTGTTAACCAGTGTTTGGTCAGTTGGGATTAAAGATCTCCCTACCTTTTAAATTAAAATTCATTATTTTGCTTCTGGATTTTTTTTTTTTTCTTCAATGCAAGAACTTAGTATCTTCCTCTCATTTAGTATCTTCTTTTGGAATATCTGTCAGGACATTATTTTAACAGATGATTGACTTAGATTTCAGCTACTCTGTGTCATTGCTGATCTTTAGTCATTGTCAAATTTCAAATGAAATGTCATCTGGAAGTAAGTCATATGCAAAGCTACAACAGTTTGAGTCTGCGTCTGTCAGTCAACTTTGTGAATAATCAGTTTTCCTGAGAAGCTGTGGATTTCTCACTTCATTGACTGATTCTTTGCCTTATAGCACAAAAATAGAGAAGGAGAAAAAAGAGCATGCTAAGCTGCATGGGATGATCCGTACAGAAATAAGCGGAGCTGAGATTGCAGAAGAGATGGAGAAAGAAAGAAGGTTCTTCCAGTTACAAATGTGTGAGGTAAGATTCAATGTGAAATTGATATTATTCTGCTAATATTTTCAGGAAAATTTTGAAAAACACAATTGTTTAACGGCAACTGTGATGTTAAAGGGAAATACCAAGTTATTAGTGGACTTCATTTGCTAAAACACTTTTTTTTATTTTTAATTCTGATGTGCTAACTTTGCAGGAAATTTAGATCTCTTCTCATTTCACTTAACAAGTAAATCGTAGAATAAATAAATAATGCAAAGCTCAATTAAACACTAAGAGAAGATAATAAATAAGACTTTACACTACTACCTCACTATAAGTTATTTAAAGCCCTAGATCATTCTCTAAATTGTTCTGTATGGTGACAGCTGTTGCGTTATGAGGAGAGACTCCAATCTAGCACACTGTTAGGATGGTGCTGGAACAAAAGTGCTAAGGATGGAATCCAGTTGTCTTTCAAGATGTTTCAGAATGTTTCTACTTTGAAATCTTTGTGATTTTGAAGCATGTTAAATCTGATGTGTGAGTATTTTTGGATTGATTTGTTTAAGGATATGTCAGGTTCCGTGGCTGGGAGTTCAAGTTGCTGCGTTCGTTCTTTCTATGCATTGACTCAAAAAATATACCATGGATCTTTCTTCTGTTTTTACTATGCTAATTGGCATAGCTAATTTTTCTCATTTGGCAACATAGCTTAACAGCAGTTGTCCTGAATACCGCTTTTAGTAACTGCATGCACTGCTACTGAGTAGAAAGGCTTCATATTCTTATATGGAGTCAGACTAAAGTATTCAAAACTGATGAAGGGATTTGAGTACCCAATAAACATGTGGATGTTGACAGCCAATAGTCATAAAAGGGGACTTTGTTTTGGTTTTGTTAGTAAATCTGAAGTGTGACATGTTGAGGTTGTATCATAAGTACAGGCTAGTTCTCTATAAGTTGCGAAAGTGAACTGAATGCCAGATGCCTAAAGCTCAATTTTAAATTAACGGGAGCTAGAGGTGTGGTTCTTCTAACTAAATACTATCCAGTGCACATGTCTACATTTAGACTATTCATCTGTTCACCTGAACCAGCATAAAAAACTGCAACATTGAAAGCTGGCACTTGGATACTGCTTTATTTTAGTGGACTTAAAACATGTAGGGTGTACTGCAGGTAAGGGAAAACCAGATGCGTTAGAGCATTGGTAAGAAGACATTTCACTCCTTTGCTTAGAGATCATTGTCTAAGCAGGGGTTAAAAATTGTCATAATTTAATGGACAGTTAAGGACTCCTGTAAATATTTGGTCAATCTTACTTCTGCTTGCATGGCTGACATCCTTTGTGCTGTGGCATTCGGGGGAGAAGCTGTCACTTAATATGGACTTTGATTGTGTCTAATGCAAGAGGACACTAATTACACTTTTTTTTTGTTACTTGGCAGTAGATTTTTAAAATCTCTTGCTAAACTAATTTCCTGTAATTACGGTGTATAAGGAATTGATAGAGAAAATTATAAAATCAGAAGGCAGGTTTACAATATAGTTAAAATAATGCCTCACTTTTTTTGAGTAAACAGCTTTCTTCCTTAATGAAATCTATTTAGCAAAGAATTTAAGAACTAGTGAGGTAGATATCTATATGGGCTGCTGAGATTAGGAATGGCTTCCTAAATTTACTACACAAACTCTTGTATGCATCCTTCAACGCAGGCTTCCACTAGAAGCCATGAAGGATGTTTTAACAATTTGAACTAATCATAGTGAAGTCCCACAGAGATCAAAAATCAGCAGTGACAACAATTGTTTTTGTGTAATTAACCCTTGAAAACACTGTTTGATGCATTCGCTTTTAAGTCTTCTAAACCTGCAACTGTTAAAACCTGTTGAAATATAACTAAAATATTAAAAAATACTGTAGCAGTAATAATTAATTTCTTTTGTGAATTACTGTTTCAACAGTACCTGCTGAAAGTCAATGAAATCAAGATTAAAAAAGGAGTGGACTTGCTTCAGAACTTGATCAAGTATTTTCATGCTCAGTGCAAGTATGTTTTAGTTTTCTTTATATCTACACAATAACTGCACCAACGTTTTGTTTTAAACTTCTGACGTCATCATGACACTTTTCTAGATTTTTTTCAAAATAAATCTAAGATGAAACTATTCTTGCTGAAGTTTTCGACAAATTACGGTGGTCATAGATTAGTCATTGCTTTTGTTACTGTATTCTGAAACATCCAATGAGGGTGAGCTAGTCCCGTAGAATATAATTGTCTGTTCCAAAGGAGTGATGTACTGTAATTTGGCGTATTTCATAAGCTCCTCTTGAAACAGAGCTATTAGTTTGATCTATTACTTATTGGTCCTTTCATTTTGACGGGCTTTTTTGAGCACATCTAGCAATGATCTGAATTAATTCTGTGCTCAAGAAAAATAAATTGCGTAAGCAGTGGGAAAAAACTATATTGAAAGAATCACTCTTTTTCTAATTAATTAGAGGACTTGGGAATAAAACACAAAGCTCTCGTTAGAATGATGTACTTTTTTTATGGTAGTTTTACAGATCAATAATACAGCAATAAAGTCATAGCTATAAACTTGAAAAAGCTGCTGTTAACCTGTTCAAATCAGTAAGTTTTCTTTTCTTCTTAAAAGACCAATCTGCATCTATGTAGGTTTTTTTCCCCTATATAGCTGTGTTGCTTTTAAAATCAATTTCACTTGTACTACCTCATTCATCTGCTCTGTCCATTTAATAAGATTTTAACGACATAAGTATTGTGTTGTTGCTTTCATGTTGGCTTCCCAGAGTGAAAGTGCTTTCTGTTGCAAATGATGGAGTAATTTTTAATCAAATATGCATGTAGTTGTGGTTTCTTTAAATTTATATTTTAAGTCTCACTTTTCTTTTTTTTTTTTTTTACGAGCCGGAATACTTGGCATAGATAACATTCCTGTGCCAATACAAAAATACCTATGATACAGTAAGATGTAACATAGTAACATACTCGGTTTGCATATAGGTCATAATTAATGCTTGGGAAACAAAGGTGTTTTGCTTTAGTAGGAAGATTGCATCAGGTGTTAAATTATTTGGCTTCAAGAAGTCACAATTATTTTACATCTACTAGACCTTTTGCTGTTCTACAAATGAGTCTTGCTTGTTCTGGGCCTTCAAAAAGTGGGATGAGAACCTGCATTTGAGATGAGAATGAGGAAAACTTACATGGCAGTTGATTATGGCAGTTCTGAATCTAATTGGGGATTTTGCATGTTAGAATAAGCTATGATGGAAATAAAGAGGTGGATGAGTCAAAGATGCATAAAAAATAAATTTTTAATGTCTTGAAGTTTTTGATGGCATAATAATATGCACGTCTTCCTTTGGCAACTTTTTAAACAGAAAATACAAAGTAAAGTTTAATAACAAGTTTGCTTTTTGTTTTTCTTTTTAAGTTTCTTTCAGGATGGGTTAAAAGCAGTTGAAAGTCTCAAGCCTTCAATTGAGACACTCTCAACAGATCTTTACACAGTAAGTGGCAACCTTTCACGTTTGTGTTGTAAAATTAGTTTTTTACAGTAAAACTGTGATCATTTTGGTTCAGGTTGGCTGACTTTTAATAGTCAGCATTTTAAGTCTGAGTAGATTTTTGAGAAAATTTTGTTTTAATGTCATATGCAGAAGCCTTTGTTTCAGTTCAGGACCCCACTGTGTAAAATGTAAGGAGAACAGCCTTTGCTCTAAAATGTTTACTAACTAAGTGGAAAATAACATATGGTTTCAAATTGAACACAAGGAAGCAAGAACAGTGTGAGGCAATATCAAAGTCTTAATCCAGCAACATCCTAGCCATTATCAAGTTTTCTGAAGATATAAAGGAAAATAATTTCATCATATTATCTTTTCTCTTTATGCTTTCATTCTTTCTGAACGTTTCTCAGAAAAATGAACCAATTAAGTAGCTAGTTCGGAGGAACTGTGTTGAAACAATAATGTTATTTTTAACCTGTGTTTTTCTTCATTCAAGATTAAACAAGCACAAGATGAGGAAAGAAGACAATTAACACAGCTTAGAGATATTTTAAAATCAGCACTCCAGGTTGATCAGAAAGAGGTGAGCATATAAAGTGGTTTAACTTTGGAATACCCATTTTAATTACTTCTAATGTAATGTTAGTATTTGAAATAGAGTTATTTTAACTTTTATCATCCATCTAATTTCTTTTGTTTATTCATCTTTGTTCTGATGCTGATATCGAATGTTTCTGACAAAGGCAGGGTTTTTTAGAATTTATTCTCACTAAAAATATATGAGACTTACTGCAAAATAATTTTTTTGTTACCGATATTGCAAAATACTTAAGATGGTGCACTGTGTGAACTAACAGACAATGATGTCTGTGTTGCTCAAACTTGGAATGAAAGAACTTTGGCAGTGGCAAGGAGACCCCATTAGTACAATCTTATCTCACAATAATATTCCAAACTGTATAAAGATTGTGTAAAACTGAACTTCAAATCCCACACCACCTCTTGTCCTCATCTGCAAAAATTACAATTGAATTTGCTACTCTGCCACGAGATGCCAGTTTTCAAACATGCAAGAGCTGGATCAGTTTGGCAATCTAATAAGTATTTTTTGAATTTCTGTAATGATTGCCATTAGATTTAAAGAATTCTGGAGTAGCTTTGTTTGGCAAACGCTGATCTGGAAGTAAGCATCTTTTGTATAATCTAATCCTAAATATTGGGTCTACTTTTGTTTCATATTGCTAGTGTTTCCTCTTCATATAAATAAATGCCAGCCAGCTTCCTTTGTGTGGCTGCTGGGCCATGAGTAAGTGATGAATGAACCTCCTCCCCCCTTTTCAGATTCTCTTTCTGAGAGGCATCACAATGAAATAGTTTAGTCTGTAGAGCTCAGACTTCCTTGATCTTTTCCGGTCTTGCTTTCATCTTCTCATAGAGGTTATGGTGACTCCTAGCTCTTATTGATGGCCAGATAGTGATTGTTGAGCAACATAATCCAGTGAAAGGTGTTCCTACCCATGGCTTGGGGGTTGGACTAGATGATCTTTAAAGGTCCCTTCCAGCCCAGAGCATTCTGTTATTCTATGACTTGCTGATAGGCATTCGAATGGTCTTAAACACTCTTCACTTTGGGGTGCTGTTTGTTACCATGTGAAGTTTGTGATAATGACCAATGTGTACAAAGTCACATCCAGTTTACGGCACTTTCTTAGGTTCTGCCTGGCATTTAGGACTCCCTGAGGGGGTGCATTTGCTAAAAACTTCCAAATTTGAGCTCTGTGGAATGAAAGACCAGCGATCCTAGTGGAAATGGTAACTACTTTGGATTGACCGTTGGTTGCCCACTCTCAATAAGGAGCCTTTGCTGTTTAGGGTGTGTTAGCAGGCTTCCTGTTTTATTCAGTTCTTTGTTCAAGAGAGATAATAGCAGCAGTTGGGTTTCATGGTTGCTGGGAATGTTGCTTCTTTAAGTTTACCTGTTTATCAGTGACACTGATATTAAATGTATATGGAAGATGCGGTGAGCACACATCTTTTCACAGAATGAAAAATGTAATAATACACATAAATGTATTACTTGTGCTGGTTTTGTTGCATTTAAAAATACAAGTGTAAAAAGTGGGGCTTTTAAAAAATTCATTATTTATTAATGCACAAATTTAGATATAGATGCTTACCTGCAGAGCATATGAAGTACTATAATGATTTTTAAAGTTTTTTTGAAGGCATCAATCAGTGGGATGCCAAACAATCCTGGTATAATTTACTGTACAACCCACTAATATTATTCTTGTTGCACTGTAATTTCCTTTACTATAACTGATTTCTTTTTTCTTCCTGAAATGCATTTACGTTTTGTGACCGAAGTCTAGGAGAGTAAGTGTTACTATGTTTTAATGAAAATAGTTGGCATGATTTCCATTCAGATTTCAAGAAACTGGATTTTTCCTCTGAGCTTTTTTCTGTGGGTATGAAAAGACTGGTTCTTTTTTCCTCCTCTTCTGTTTGTTGTATTACCCAAAAAAAAAGAAAAAAGTTTGTTCTTGGGAAAGAAAATTTCTGTAAAACAAATTGGTGATTTCCTTTTCACTCTCTTTTGGGAATTAAATCCAGTTGCTTGATTTGATGTTCTTGCAAGACTTTGAAGATATATGTTTTTTTTAATTAAAATGAACTTCATGTATGGAATAATAGAACAGTGACAAATATTGTCTCTGTTGTCTTTAAAAAAAAAAAAAAAAGACACACTTAACAGTGAATCTTTTTTGTTGTGCCTGTATACATAGTTTCCTCCGGCACAGAACTTCCTCTAACCTGGTTTGTATTGAAATTTCTTTTTGAAACCTCATTGCGTGTACATCTCTGTCATTTTTAATTTTTAAACTTTTATTTTTTTAACTGTAGAGCTCCTACAAATTTCAGGGTGAGCCTTAGGGTCATAGTGCCTTCATTTCTCCCTTTCCCATGTCCTCTCTGAAGGTAGCCTCACTCTAGTGTTTAGATTTGCTTCTGCTTCTTGTTTGTTAGAATCTACAATCTATTTAGGCCACTCCAAAATAGGAAAAAATTTGTGTTTCTTGGCCAAAATTATGGTAGCTGTGCTATAGGGGAGGGGATTTTGGCAGATACATCTGTTGGAGACTCTGGGGGGCTCTAACAGATAAGTGGATGGATCTCTGAAACATCCTCTTGGTGATGATCCTGCAAATGCAAGAGAAGATCAGACTCGTGGAGAGCTGTAAGGGCTTTTTGGCGGCTTTGTGCACAGGGATGATCCGGACAGTCTAAAATCCTGCTCCATGGGAGCTGTGGAATGGCTAGCCAAAATTTGCTGCATGTAAGTTAAAGCACCTTGTATGGAAAGTTCCGTTGTGTTCAAATAGTGGGGCTGATAAACAGGTTTTTAGAATCTCTCTTAGCAGCAGCCACAGACCATCTTTACAGAATATTGTTTTCACATTTCTTTCATTTTTAGCTATGCTATTCAGCTTGATTAGAAGTCAGTCGGTCTTTAGAAGAAATCATTTCATGGTCAGTGAAGTGATTCACTATAAATATGCTGCAATCAAATGACTCACCTTTTTGTTGTGTATGCCTATCTGCATTTCAAAGCTGATAAATCCGACAAAGTTCAGTTTCTTAGGCTTGTGTATTTCAGTCTGTTCTGATCTTGTCATGTTCAAGAGATATTTCAGATGACAGTACTCTGTGCTAGGTATGTCCTATAGCCTGTGGTGATCCATTTCCTCCCATAGGTAAGATACATTGTTCTTGCTCCTCCTATGAGGCCATTGGGTCTGACCCCGTCGTCTGTGGTTTGTACCCTTGTTATGTGCAATACGCAAACCAGAAATAAGGGAAGATCCTTTGGGGAGGCTGCGTATGGAAAAGGCATGCTGAAATTGCCTGGAAGGATGTTAATTGTGATGGCGACTTGTGGTATTGCATCCCATCTGTTAGGAGCTAGATCAAAATCGTGAACTCGCTTGTCAGAGAGGTGTGGAAAACCATCATCTGACAATCACTTTGGACGTTGTTGATTTGGGCACGGCCTGAAACGGGGATTTAAAGTTGAAAATCTCCTTGTCTTGTCCTTAACTCCCTTTCATGAAATAGTATTACATTTTTTAAAGATACTGTTCATAATAATGAATGTGTGGAAATACACGTCAGCTACAGCAGCTTCCTTTCTGGTTGAAATAAGGCAGGAAATTTGTATTATTGGCTTGCCAGTTTGGCCAAACACAGCAGCTGAGAGTAAACAACAGCTTGGGAAGGGAGGTAGCCAAAATGCAGCAGAAAATATTCCCCAAGAAGTAGCAGCACAGTCTTAAGTAATGGGAATAGTGCTACAGGCAGGTGTTGGAGGTCATCTGGAATCTTTACATAATTGAGGATGTGGCGAACTGAAATTAATTTCCTGTAAGGCCTCTAATCTTCTTGGGAATGGAGTTCCTTTACTGACTAATGGGAGGCAGAGATGAAGGCATTGGTAGAACACAATAGGCAGTGTCAGATCAGATTTTCCTCAGAAGTCAGTAAATGTATGCATGCAGTCGTTTTTAATCAGTGATGAGAATTCTTTTTAAATGTTGTGCTGTTTTTATGTTGGGCAGCCAGAGTGCAAAACCAAATAATTCTGTGTAAATAGGCTGGAGAGGAACAATAAACAGACTGGTTTAAATCTGAAGGGATGCTTTGACAGGCACAGACATTTAAGTGGTGGTTTTGTAGTGCCTTTAAAAGCCTCAGATAAATGTTGCAGCTACCTGATACAGCTTCCTAGATTGCTAGCCAAGAGACAGGGAAGCGGGCACAGGTTGCCTCTGCTGAAAAGGAGCACCAAGGAGTGCTGTAGACTTGAGCTCAGCTCATGGTTCTCAGGACCTCTGAGCTCCAGCACTGTGTTTGGGGTGAGCCTGAAGTCCTGAGCTTGGAGGTGTGGTGTCCCAAGTGTATTGAGTAGCGGTGTAGCTGACAGCTCCGTCCCTGCCATCGTATTTTGGACCTGTCAGGTATTGCCACTGCTGTTGAGGAGGATCCTGAGCAACTTTGGCTGCATTATCAGCTTTGGTAGCAGAATGTGCTGATGGAGCTTGTAAAGGAGCAGCACTCCATCTGAGCTGGCATTCTCTGGGGAAAAGCACAGTCCAAGTGTGTTCTTGGTTTTAGTTGGTCTTTTTCCCCTACGTATATCCAGAGATGTCTTAAACTTAGGCTAATAAAGTGTGTAAAGCTAATTGTAATTAGAGAGAAACTATCTACTTAATTTATACTTTTTAGATCGTGCTATATGCTTTATTTTATCATGTGTACACTCTGAAAACCCCAAATGATGTATCTTGTGATTGTACTCCTAGTATATCTGGGACACGGGATCTCATCTTTTTAGCAAAAGAAATTTTTTTTTTTTTATCAAATTAGAAGTTTATTTCTTAATAGCTTGTAAGCTTTTGCTTAGAATAGCTCAGATAGTCACTTAGGTGAACTGCTTGCTTTGTGGGTTTTTTTCCTTGCTATACTTGTATTATCTGCCATATATAACAGGCTGTATTATGTCCCTAGAGCAAAGATAATAAAAAAGAAAACAACAAATATTATAAGGACTAGCCATTGTTACTGTATGCATTGAAAAGTCCATCCCACCATGTTAATGCTCCTAATGCGGCATGCCATATCGAATTCCTCATTATCACGTTTTTATTTTTTAAGAAGTTGGAGTCTTGCAGCAGTGGGTCCTGCCTGTGGGTAGTTCTGCGAGCAGTGAGAAGGGTTTAGTTAATCCTTGTCACTTCCTGTCCCACAGTTCTACTTTGTTCAAAATATTTTGGTTTAAATTATTCTTCTTACGGAAATAACTGTATGTATGCGGCAGTTTTCCTGTGTGCCTCCTGAAGTTTGTTTCCAGGAGGTCTCTTCTGCTTTTCAGAGAATAATTTGACTCAATTTCCACAAGGAAAACCACTTCTTCAAAGTTATGTATGTAATTTTTTTTACAATGGAAGGGTGCACTAGGAGTTGCAGGTAATAATCATCTTTAGTGTTTATGCACTGCAGTGTTTGCATGAGTTGGAAAGACCACTGCTTAATTAATTTGGGGATTAAAACGACCATATATTAAGGCCAATAGTAAAGCTAAATAAAAACTAGTAAGAGGATTTTGGCAGGTGCTGATAATGGGTACTTCTCAAGTGTTTTTTGTGCCCTCTGAAAAAAGTAATGGATCTTGTTCTCTGTCATTGAGGAGGAAAAGTGTGCTTCGTTTAGCTTGTAGGATTAGAGCAGGAAGGAAAGGCTCTGAAACTCATTAATAGGTGGGATGTTTTGGTTGAAAGTGTGGAATGCATTACGAATTCCTGTTCTGTATATTTCAGGATTCTCAGATTCGTCAGAGTACAACTTACAGTTTACATCAGCCTCAGGGAAACAAGGAACATGGCACTGAACGAAATGGTAGTCTCTACAAGAAAAGTGATGGGTAAGTACTGCTGGATACTACTGAAGAAAAAAAGTTAGGTCCTAAGAGCTGAAGCAATGTAATATTAAATATATTAAAAACTGAGTAACTTTTTTTTTTCTTTCCCCCAACTTTAAACCAGAATCAGAAAAGTGTGGCAGAAAAGGAAGTGCTCAGTTAAAAATGGTTTTCTTACAATTTCCCATGGTACAGTAAGTATTTGTTTACAGTATTTTATGTACATGGTTGCTAATACAAAAAGGCAAGCTATGCTGGTCTATATTTATAATTTGGAATTAGCTTGATGCAGTGTTTTGAATATGATGGATACTTTTTTTTTTTTTAAAGGCAGTCTTTCAGAAATATATCAAGACATAAACAGTATCTAAAAATACAACTGTTTGAATGCTCGTGACTGTTAATGGGAAAAAAATCAGCTTTTTTTAATGACTCATTTAGTTCATGTAAACTGTTCTTATTTTACCAGATTATCTAAAAATACAAATTCTAACTTCATTTTTTTGGAAAGATATGGTTGGGTGTTAAGCCATCTTTTAGATATGGGTTAAACAACAAATTATATTTACAAGACAAACTGAGTCTCTTTTCTCCCCCAGATTGGCTGTTTTGTTATAGTCTGTTATGAAGGTAGCTTTTCTGGGGAGCAGCTGTTGGGAAAAATCAACTCTGAAGGCAACTTCTACCAGAAGGACAAGAGATAGAGTTAGAAGTCCCTCTTTTTTTCCTACCAATATTTTAAACGCATAAACAACCTTAATATTTATTCTTAAAGTTTTAAAGCTTGATACTTTCATACTTTGGACCTTTTACACTTGGCTTTGAACTCAGCTGGTTTTGCTTTCTCGTAACTCTTCTCTTTTTATATTGCTTTCTTAAAATTTTTAAGGAAGTTTCTTAAGGCAAAAATCAATTCGGTGATGGTATTTTCCATTTTTGGTCTAATAAACAGTCCTATTTCTTGATCCTGTTATGAACCGTTCTGTTCTTCATCCTGTTATGCCTGTTGCTATGACTACAAGTTGACCCTGGCAGCAAAAACGAATCAATCTCTCATTTGTGCATCTGACCACGAGCTGTTGCCTTCTGAATTGACAACCAGGAGTTAAGGAAGAGTACAAAACCAGGCCTGCAAAGCAGAGTCGTTACTATGGCTTTGGAATTGTCCACCAGTTTATCCCTGTTCTCATTTGAGTGCATATGAGTGTGTCTTTGCTGGAGAAAAGTCTATTAGTGTTTCTATACTGGTGTCTCCGTGTGCTACAAGTGCGCTTGGCATTGGACATGCTGCAGGGGCACCAGTAGGAGTGTAGCTAGGGCAGCTCAGAGCTGGCAGAGGCTACAAAATCCACTCGTGAAGCAGAATTTTAAAACTTTCACATGCAAGCACAGTTACTGAGTCTATCGAGATACTGTTGTTCTCTTTTTATAAGCTGTCTACCAGATGGTCTAACATTTTTAGAAGCAGTAAGTTCCCACTGAAATCAGTGGAGCTGAAGATGAAGTTCAGTTACTAAGGTAGATACTTAAATGTGAGTTTAGATAAGTGGGTTTCACAGGTTTGGTCTTGATTTTTCATATTATAGAATTAAAAGAGTACCTTCTTATTTTAAAATACAGCCCTAAAAAGTATTTTTACTTACTTGCACACTTTCCCGTTATATACTGCTGGCCGTTTTGTGGAAAAAAAAAAACCAAAACCCACATATATATATATATTAAAAAAAAAAAATGCTTGTTTCGTAGACATTGAAATGGGTAGAAGCGATTTCTGTTTGTTAAGAATTTTCTGGACTGCTCTGAATGTCTTCTGAGACTTACGAAGCAACGACATTGATTTCCAAGCTTTCTCGGGGTTGATATCTCCTGGTCTCTGAAATACAATGTGTTGTTCTCTCTTCCCAGCTGTTCATCAAAATGAACCATCTCTCAGAAATTTAGTTGTCAGTTTTGTTTGCTTTATTGAATACAAATTTGTAAATGCTTTCCCTTTAAAGGCTCAGTATTCTTCATGGATTTTTGTTCTTTGGTCATATGTAGCCTGTCTTTGTGAGGGACTATTTTTTCAGTTAGTTTCTGGAATAGCTATCTTCAGGCACTTGCAAATGCTGTATTCTGACTTAAACTTGCCTGCCAAGTGTTCTCCTGGTATGGACGGGCAGAATATGGTTGGTTCTCTGTCAGTCATCCAGCTGTAACACTGAATACATGTGTCTGTCTGCATTAGCATATGTGCAGAAGTTATACTTTTAGACAACTAAAAGCTTCAAAGAAATTAACATTCATAGAGCAACGTGCAAGGTCATGGTTGATGGAAAACCAGACGCTGCTCCTTTGTGTAATTGTTAGCAGTTGGAAATTTTCTGACATCTGCCTGACTGCAGTTTAACACACGTGGATGAAAAAACAATGATAGAAGCAGATTGAACCATGTAAATAGGAATTCCCAAGTGGTTTCTGGATCAAGAAGTCACAAGGGAAAAACTTACACTTGAGGAACTTCCAGATTCCTCAACGTTGATTTGTGTTTAAAGTGCTTAAATGGAATTTGCTGGTTGTCTGCATAAAAGGAATATGAGAGACTCAATATCAAGGAAACGCGGTTTTAGTTATTCTTTCTTTATCGCTGGAAACTTTAATCTACCATTATGATTAACAGGACAATCTGAAGGCAAAAGACTCAGATTTAATCTTTTGATTCTTAAGTAGATCACTGTGGTATCCAGAAAAAAATGCAGGATGAAATCAGCCAACTGGTCTGTTAAGTAAGTGGACACATTTGGTTGTGCCTCTTGTAAAAATCAGCTCTGTATCATAGCACTTTTCAGTATTGTCTTAGGGACCTAACCTTTTGATTCCTACACTTACTGTTTGTTCCCGGAACAGATTATAAGTCAGTTTTGGTGGATGGAGGGTTACTGTTTGTGCAGGAAGGAGCAAGTTGATGCTGAAGTTTGCGTGTATGGCATGAAGGGTGGCAGCACATCTTTTCAGGATATTGGCGTGTTAACTTGGATGTCCAAAATTTCAGCAGTCATCTGAAATTTAATTGTCTAGTCAGAGACTTGAGCAGGAAAATGAAGCTTAGAGATTTCAAACAAAATATATGATAGCAGCTACACATTTGTTACCGTTTTCTACTTCTAGTGTCTCCTAATCCTGCCAAATATCTGGATGCACCTGCAGCCTAGTGTGGCTAAGGAATTTATGCAGCCTTTTCTTCCTTTGTCTTGTGGCTCTAACTTCTCCCCAGGCAGCATCCACCACGTGATGGAAGCGTGCCGTCCACCAAGGAACGGGCAATAACTGGGGAGGTGGGTGGGCAGAGGCTGTTACTTGGCTGCAGGACAGAAGCGTGAATGTGGTGGTATCAGCCACATGCAAACATGTCAGCGTGTTTTAATACCCTTGTTAATGCTGACTTCAGGTTGGGAGATCCTCAGTTAAAAGCTTTGGAATATGTTTGGATTCCAAGATCAGCACATTAGCCTAGGATGTGTTTTAGGTCGTCGCAGCCATTTCTTTAGGTTCTTGGATCCCGAAACAGAGTTCTAACGCTGCATTCTCCTGTCCAGAGAGATGAGTTCTTTGTATATTGGTCCTTTAGAGCTCTTTGAAGCATTTTAGTGGATCTATTTACGGCTTCATATTTCATAAGTTATGGAAAATTAGTTAGGTCCTGAATGTGCTTCAGATCCAAAGTCCCGGGGCAAGTGGATTCTTTCTTAACTTGAATTTACTTGCATTTTTAAATAGAGCCTGCGAGAAAGGTGTGTACAAGTTGCCCAGTGGCTTGCTTATCAAATACTTATATTTTGATTTTTGTTTGCTTTGTTCTGTATTTGCATTTTAGGCAGCTTCTGGTCACTTCGTGGACAAACAGTTACATTAAAAATGTAAACACTGAAAAATTTAGTGCTACGGATATTAGGTATATTTAAATATAACCAAGAAAATGGGTCCAAGCTGGCATTTTCAGATGTTTTCTTGTATGCTTCTAGTTACAAAGAACTCTTGTTGATAGGCTTAAGTAATGAAAACTGTATACACTTCTACTACTAAAAGGAATGACTGGAATTTGAAAAGATATTTACGAGGCAGAGAATACAATGTGGTTGTCAATTAATTGTCATCTTGCTCCCTCCAAAACCTCTCTTGGGTACAATTTATTTTACATTGCCCAGCAAGTGACCTGCAGGTTTCTTGTTTCAAAGCATGCATGACTTTGTTATGTCTGTTGCTTATGTTGGGCAAAGCCTGAGCATGCTGTTTTTCAAGGGCACCATGCTCCTCTTTAAACAGGAAAAAAAAATAAAAGTAATTGTTTCCCCCCTTCTGTTTCTCCAGGGTTTTGGGTTTTTTACTGGTCTTCACATATAATGATGTGGTTGTTCTTCTTTTGGCCAGCTAAATGGTTTTTCAGATTGTTTCAAGGAAATCTGTACTACTCAGACTTGTTCTGCCTTCTTTTTTGAACTAAATGTTTTCATCAATAAATTTAGAAGTGACTGAGATGATCTATGTTTCTTATAATTCATTGCAAGTTAATTACATTATGTGGTAGTTCAGCTTCATAATAGTTCTTTATATGATTAAGTCTTGTTTTAGCAATTTGATTAATATTGGTAGAACGCAACAGTAAGTGTGGTAATGTGTTTATGCATATCTATCACTATCTTTATTATAGTACTTTCCTAATGATTTAAACTATTATTTTTCAGGTATTAGTGTCTAGAGTTATTGCCTTTCTAGTTACATCTCTCTATCGCCTCTCTAGTTAAGTCTGCTTTCTGATTTAATTACTCTAAGTGTGAAACTAGTTATCCATTGTCGCAGGTGCAAGCCATTCCTCAAGTCAAGGTTGCAAACATAACATCTTTCTAGGTGCTGTCTCAGGTCTGTAGGACAGGCAGGTTAAAGGAAGTAGTGATGATTAAAGTGATTTTTACCCCTTTCCCCTTTCAAAATTCTAGCGTCTATCCAGTTATCATTGGACAAAATATGCAAATATAGGAAAATGTAGTTTACAAACCATGATGCAGAAGAAAACATAAATCAAAACCTGGTTATCATAAAAATAAAAGTAACAGCTGTTTGTCAAGTGTTTTTGGCCAGTGGGATGTTATCCTATGTTTTTGGACTGCAGGCTCAGTTAGTATCAATATACTAAAACGTGTATGCTTTGTCTTCAAATAGGCTAACCGACCTCCAGCAAAGCTCAATCTGTTAACCTGCCAAGTGAAAACAAACCCAGAGGAGAAAAAATGTTTTGACCTCATATCACGTAGGTTTGTTATTTAGGTCTTTTTACTTGCAGCTAATATCAGAGGGTTTTGTGTTAGTTCTGTACATGTCTCAATAATCCACTTGAGCATTTTCGCAGTTGTAGAATGCTCCCCTTTATAAAATGCCCTTCCTATGACAATTTACCATTTAGCTTATTTTAGCATAATGCAACTAACTGAACCTATTTCTTTGGAAAACCACTTGTTTTTAAAGCTTTCTTTGCTCCTTCATTCTGTATCATTTTGTGCTGCTGTACAGTAGAGTAATAATATTTTTTTCCTGTGACATCACTCTTTATATTGAAAGTGTCATAGCTGATTATCTTGGAAAGTTATGACTTCTGTACAAGATTGAAAGAAGCTTTTAAACCATGACAAAGCTTCTTAAAATTTAAGCATAGTGGTTGCTATGTAACTGAAGAAAATACTGAAAGTGTTTTTAGTTTTATCATCTCATAACAAGGGTGAGATAAAGAGTCCCCCTATTAAAACTCCAAAACTGAACAATTTTGAGAACTGAATGGGATGATACAAAATTGTATTGTAGAGTGTTTCCTTCATTTTCTCACTGGGTCATTTTATTTTTATATTTATGGATTCAATAAAAATACATTATTGAAATATATATCTCAAATTATTTGGGGAGAAGAGTATAAATCTGTTCCTCATTTGTTCCTTTGCCAGAACATAAATTTCTTCTCTGTTTATAAATTAAAGATATGCTACTTATGTTAATAGACTAGTACTGATGTATGCAATGTACGGATTTTCCATTTCTGCACAAGCAAGTGGTTAATTCTGTTTGCTTTGCACTTTCTTTGTTGATTGCCACATCACATTTTGCCCAATATCAGCTTGTTCACAGCATTATCGTTTGTCCGTTCATACATGTGACAAGGCATAACCTACCTCTTAGCCTTCTCCAGATCACTTTTTCCACTTTGTTTTACTATAGTTTTAAAACATTCCTTGTTTTTTAAAAACTGCAAATTTCTGTATCATGGCAAGATAGAAATCTCTTATTCTTTATCTAGCACTTTCCTTTCTGTCCTTTCATGTATCCTCACTCTCTTAACATTTTCCATGTTTGAAAGTATCTTTTAATACCTTTTTGCCTGAATATTTTTCAAACTTTAGGAATTTTCAGCCTAGAATACCTTTTTGCCAGTAGCTTTCCCTCTGTCCTTCTCATCAATTATTCTAATTCTAACTCCAGCTCAATCACCACTCTGTATCATATCTCATTTGTTTCATAAACTTAAAATGCATTGTGCTTTTTTCTTTAATAATGCACTATGATAACAATGCTTAGAATTATGATAGTAGTAGTAAATTGAAATTTTTAGTCTTGATTTAATTAAAAAAGCTTACTCTGATTGTAATTTGGACTTTGTGTGTGGCAAATTTGTTTTGCCATTTTTGATTACTGTGGTTTTAAGAGCTCAAATCTTTCTTATATACACCGATAAACTCAAATATCAACTCTATATTTACTCGTAAACACCCCCTCCCCCAGCAGAACTTTAGACTTGTGATTACTGAGGTTATAGCTAGAACATGGAAAAATGACTATGCCCTTGCTTGTGCGATAGAAGCGCAGCACTGAAGAAAGCAGTTTCTGTTTAAAGAGCAACAAGCCACCTTTTGTAAACACAGGTGTAAACATAGATGAACTGTAGGTAGTAAGAGTGATAGACTTCTTGCCTGTCAACAACACTCCAGTGATGAGACTGGAAAGCTCAGGAGTCACGTGCCAATTAATTTTAGATTTTCCTGAGAGATTTCTGCAAAATCAGTTTTTCAATCTTTTTTTTTTTAATCGGTATGTGAATTATTTATTGCACAGATGACAGAACATACCACTTTCAAGCAGAGGATGAACAGGAATGTCAAATGTGAGTTACTTTGCTAATTTTATTTTTGATGCTGGTGTTCTACTGCGATGTTACCTTGAACTTTAGAAGTGCTGAAACATTTAATAGCAAAATATTACTGCCATTTTAGATGGACATCTGTGCTACAAAACAGCAAAGAGGAAGCTTTAAATAATGCATTCAAAGGAGATGATAACACAGGAGAAAATAATATTGTCCAGGAACTGACAAAAGAAATTATATCTGAAGTCCAGAGGATGACTGGAAATGATGTGTGTTGTGACTGTGGAGCACAAGGTGACTCAATTAAGCATATTTCTAATTGGTAAAAATTCTGTGTCTCATGAGAGTATTTAAGCTGATGTTTTATGCTTTCACTTTTACTCCTTATCTCACAAAAGATTATATACACATAGTAGAATATACTAAGAATTTAATTGAACTATTTTAGTAACATTAATTTGCTATATGCATATTGCCAGTGGGGAGAAAAGTTTCTAAGAAGCTTGTTTTTTTTTCTCCCATGTATTTTGCTAATTGTAACTTTTGCTTATATAAATCAACTGAACTTTTGTTAGACCATATTTAGGTAAGACTGGACAGCAGTAAAATACTTCAAGCATTTTCCTAATACATTTCTCTTCCCCCCCCCCCCCCCCCTTTTTATTTTATCTTATACTA